>OX438767.1:3732172-4155851 GCA_949316455.1 Acleris holmiana
CAGTATGCGAGGAGCCGGAGCCGCTGGATGCGGGCGCGCTGCACGGCGCGGCGGCGGCGAGCGCGGCGGCGGCGGAGCGTGCGCGGCGCGACGAGCGCAGCGTGGCGCCGCACAGCCGCCGCGACCCGCCCGCTCCCGACCGGCGGCTCGACAAAATCACCAAGAAGGTATTACCAGTGTTAACTCGTAATGTCTCCTGCAAAACACGACTTGAAGTGACCTCTCGTAGCAAGCATTGGTAACAATTCGACTGATGTAACCTCGTAAGATTACTGGACAGTAGTCACAACTCGTAATATTGATATTATCAACAACAACGACACAACTTTGTTAAGAGGGAACTGAGCCGAGATTCTGCACGGTAAAAACGATATCGCCTTTGAAGTGTTTCCGTATTGTCAACGTTCTGATAACTCTCATGTCTTTGATAATAATGCTGCCCTGCTAACAAAGAGCAGGTTCTCAGACAAAACTTCTGTAGCAAATGCAACCTTATTACTAACAGGAGAGGATTGAATCCATTTTGGCAGATTAAGTGGGCAGAATGGCGGCCGAGTCAAACGATTCTAAATCACGTCAAACGCGATATCGTTATAGCGCAGTAGAATAGTTGGCAACACTCTTGCAGTCTTAAAACCTCATGAGGCCTACCAAACTTCAAACAGGGAGATAGTTAATAGTAAGTGGGAATTTGAATCTAACACCAAGGAAAAAAGGCCAAATACTTTTGCTATTGTATGCCGTTTTCAATTTTGATACAAATATAAATAAACTTTATACTTATGCACTTCGTTTAAGCTACGAGAAGATTGACTCGCGTGGATAATTCCCCAAGAAAAATTACTAACTATATATACATAATAAATAAATAATTATAAATATAAATATAAACATAAATATTAGGGGAAAATCTCACACAAATTGACCTAGTCCCAAACTAAGCTCTAGGCTTGTACTATGGGTACTAGACAACGATAAACATACTTACATAGAGAAATATATACTTAAATACATAGAAAACATCCAAGACTCACGAACAAATACTCGTGCTCATCACAAAAATATCTGCCCTTACCGGGATTTGAACCCAGGACCGCTGGCTTCGGAGGCAGGGTCACTCCCTGATTTTATCTATGAGTGGGCCCACATAACGCCTTTATCATATCAATTCCAAAAGGTGAGCCCGCTCATAGAGTAAATCGCTGCACATATTGCTTTCAAAGTTAGTCATTTTTCATCGGTGATTCAAAAATCACACCCCTTCTCCGAGTTTTCTTTTTTTTTGGAGTGCATTAAAAAGGTAATGTATTATATTTAGTCTCAGAGGTCATTTTCAATTACCACCAGGAACATTTTTAGAACGGTAACCCATCAGTTGATGAAATTTCACTTCATCGATGGTATCATTTCATCGAACTCTACTTATATTCTGCTGAAACCATGATGTTTCTAGGAAGGAGTTTAGGTTTGACTACCAGAAAATAACTCGTGCTTCAAAAAATTCAAAGGTGTTTTGATAAAATAATAGGTACCCGGTAGAAGTACCTATGTGTGCTTGAATGCCTTCTTAATATCATAAAAAAATGATTTCGTTTCCTCCCCTTTCGCTGGGTGCGCCCTTATCTGTGACTATTTGCATTAACTGTTGAATAATAATAATAATAATAATAATATCACGGGACAATGTCACACAAATTGACCTAGTCCCAAACTAAGCTCTAGGCTTGTGCTATGGGTACTAGACAACGATAAACTTACTTATATAGAGAAATATATACTTAAATACATATAAAACATCCAAGACTCAGGGAACAAATACTCGTGCTCATCACACAAATATCTGCCCTTACCGGGATTTGAACCCAGGACCCCTAGCTTCGAAGGCAGGGTCACTCCCAACTAGGCTAGCGTGTCGAATAGAACTGATAGCTGCCCTTTCTTTTGCAATCTAATAGTGCTGAACATTGAAGCCTGTCGTTCATTCAGGATTGCCTGTCGTATTAACGACAACGAAAGAAAAATTACACACCTACATACATACATTATAACATCACGCCTTCATTCGAAGAGTGGGGTAGATAGAGCTACAGAAATACCAACAACTCTAAAAAGACTTGTTAATCATTCTGTAATTACACACCTAATCAGTTTTAATTTCTTAACTACAGGAACAATGTTATAAAGAAGCAAACTCGATGGCAAAAAATAATGAGACCCATCAAAATTGCATTTTAAGTTAAAATATGAATGAATGAATTGTAAAAGATACACACCACTTAATTAAACGTCGGCCATTTCAGATCAGCGTTCTTAAGAAAAGCATCGCAAAGCATGAAGCCGAATTCGAAGCTCAATACGGCACTGAGATGACTGCCAGTGATCGCATCACTGATGTGCAACTTACCCGAATGTACGAAACCCTGCGGCGCCTGCAGTCAGAGAAAAAGTGCATTAAGACAGACCCCGTAGAATACGCACTCAAAGTGCAGGCAGCCAAGCAGCAGAAGGAACGAGACGACAAGCTAGATGAGGCCTTGAAGAGTGAGAAAACCATGACCGAAGTGGTTAAGGATATTGAAGAGGTAATTCATCTGGATTTATGTTTAGCTCTAGCTCTGATTAACCTTTTGAACGCCAAGTAGCAAAGTAATACGACAATGAAATTAACGCGGTGTTGAAAAGGTTATGTCTTGGTATATTGCCGTACGACCTTGGGTGTAGGTTAAAAAGCAGAAATGATTAATTTATCTTTAAAATGGTTCAAAGATAAGTTAAATCGCATTGGTTTAACTCCGCGACTACATCTGTTTAATTTATTGTGCAATCACACCAGGTGAAATTTCAGTGTTAAATCTGACTGGCTGAAAGCTGTGGAGCAGTATTCACTTTTGACGACCAGATATTCCAGATAATCCAGCAAATTAAAATAACTACGAGTAGCATATTCCATCTTAGTCCATAGGGTTGGCAACGCAATTGCAGACTTGGGATTATAGTCTTTAAACTGCAAATATTTTTGGATCTCAGGTCCCAGTTATCCTTATCGTCGTATGTCATCTGTGCGCGTAAGCCATTTCCGTACCATACTAATTACGTCATGTTACAAATTTCTGTATTTCCAGTGGTTGGAAGGCTGCCGCAATGCTGCAGGTCGGACCACGTCTACCGAAGGTTCTTGGACATCCTCCCAGCTGGCAGCGGAGAAGTCCTGCGTGCAGAGGGCGCTGCTGAGGCTGGAGGCGGCCCGGGGGCGCCCGCCTGCACATTCAGTCGAGCGCGGAGCGGCCCGGCACCTTTACGAGAGATACCGCGCTGTGAAGAGGGCGCTGAGTGGTTCTAGACCTGACGCTGTGAGTGTTTTGAATTTAATGCGTGTCTTGCCATTTCTTCAGTTTTTCCACCATGTCACCAGGCTTCAACGGACCATAGGCGGAGTGTGATGATTGCGTTGGCTTTGAAGCTAGGGCAGGACAGTTGAAGACCTAGAGGGAATTAGAGATAATGCTGGCCTTTATTGAATCACATACAAAATAGGGAAAATTTAACAAGCTTGGAGAAGCATAGACATTACCCAACAACAGGATAACCAATTTGGAAAATATGCATTTTATTGAAGCAGTTTTAGAAAATAGTTCGCCAACAACCGTTTGACCGCGACATTGTTAAGTTGACAGGAAACCGCAGGTTGCAAATTTCTCAAGTCCCAACCTAGGCCAATGCCTAAAGGTTAAAATAGCAATCAGGGCCTCTATTTTACTGGATTAAAACTCGGTTTTAACTCGGCCGCTACCGTCAAGTAAATAGGAGTATCAAAACGTTAATAATACGGAAACACGTCAAAGGCAATATCGTTTTCACCGTGTAGAATCTCAGCCTTTTACTCATTCATTGATGACGCTGACTCTTACTTTACCCTCAAGCAGGGCTTTATTAATTTTCAATAAAATATCTACACCAAAATTAATCCTAGTTTCCGTGGCAGGATTAGGCGTATTTTTAATATGAAGTCTATCTAATTTAGCGATGTGTTGTCATTCAGGTGGTGGGCGTTAACAGCGAGCTTGCCACTATCTTGGAACACGAGGCCATGCTGTTCAACAGCGTCGACAGCTCCAGCGACAGCCAGGGCAAGCCTTCTGACTCTTCACAGGTACTAGCAAATCCTCAACTACTCACAAGTATTTTAGGTAACCTTTTTGAAAAAATCTTCGCCCTCTTCTTTTCTCATTTTGCTTGATGCTGGTGGAACGCGAGTGGAGTGCAAGGCCCGAGTAGCAGCACTCTGCTAGCGCCGGGCAGCCAGTTTTAAGCAAAATGTCGTCCGATTAAGGTCAAGGAGTTTCTCCTAAAAGCTGCATCTAAAGTTACAACTAATCCTTTTTTATAGTCTGTTCAAAATATTATTGAATTCACTCTCACATCATGCTGGCATTGCGTCGACCCGAGCGGGGAGCGACACGAGCATCCTATATTATATCAACGCATGACGTGACTCAACGCGAGGCGTGAAACCGGTGGGGCGCGAGTGTCTCTGAAGTTAAATGCCACGCGTTATTATTTAAAAACAAACAAAATACATATGATCATTTTTATGGTTCCGTAGTCAAATTAGGAACCCTTATAGTTTTCGCTATGCCCGTCCGTCCGTCCGGCCGCAGCCTAGCTCAGAGACTCTTCGAACTAGAAAGGTGTAATTTGGCATGAATATACATTATAAGTCACGCCAACAAAGTGGTGAAAAAAAATCTTGAAAAAAAATGTTTAATGTACCTCCCCTACAAGAAGTAACTTGAGGATGTATTTTCCATACATCCCCTAGTGTGAAGTGTGAATATTGCGGGTTTGTGGAAACATTTTTTTCGATTGAGGGATCCGTTTAAGGAATATTAAGCATAAAGCCAAAACTAAAAATCTGAAAAATATCTTCAATAAAAGCGCATGTAGTGAATTTGAAAGGAAAACTATCACGATTAAGTAGACATCATTGGTTCTTGAGATACAGGCGATAAAAGTGTTTATACCTACTACTAAAATCATCTAAGGTGGCACTTAAACACTTTATAAAGAAAATTTGTTATTACTTGACATATTTTATATTTGTAGTACTTAACGGCTTCGGAAGCATGGTGCGACATGCTCTTGCCCGGTTTTTATAAATAAACTAGGAACCCTTATAGTTTCGCCAAGTCCGTCCGTCCCTCCACAGCCTAGCTCAGACTCTTAGTACTAGAAACCTGTAATTGGGCATAAATATGCATATTAGTCACGCCAGCAAGGTGATATAATAATATGTAAAAAAAATTTTTTTTACATGTAACGTGGGGATGTAATTTTTTTTCTCGTCTATTCTATAGTGTAGGGTGTCGTTGGATAGGTATTTCAAAAATATTATGAGTTTGTGAGAACAGTTTTCGATTAACTAATCCTTTAATGAAATATTAAGCTTTAAAGCGCTTATTTTAGTTAGACTCAAGTGTCCCCCTACAGCCAAACCTACAAGTACAAAAAATCTAAAAAATGAATCTAAATGAAAGAGCATATAACGAATTTTAAAGGAAAACTATCACGACATCATTGGTTCTTGAGATACAGGCGATTAAAGTGTTTATACCTACTAAAATCATCTAAGCCGGCACGAATTGACTTTAAATAGAAAATTAGTTATTACTTGTTGATTTTTATGTTTGTAGTGCTTAACGGCTTCGGAACCTTACACTTAGCGTGGTCCGACATGCTTTTGCCCGGTTTTTGTTTGCTCTTCTGGCAAAAACTGAACTTTTCGCCCTTATAGCAAAAAAAACTGAGCTTTGATTTTTGGCGTCATATTGTTGGTGTGTTGTTCAGGAAACAGCGGAGACGGCGCTGCAGTCCCCGGCGGCGGGCTCGGACGGCGCGTCGTCGTCGTCGGCGCGCTCGGGGCCGCCCGCCGCCGCCAACGACCTGCACTGCCTCGGGCTCGACGAGCTGGCGCGCGCGCTGCACGACGCCAAGCTGCACAAGGGTGTAAGTGCGACGCCGCGCCGTCACTGCCAGATTAGATACACCGACACAAGTGCAAAATGAAGACCTGTTTCACCGTGATACAGTACTGCCTTGCTAAGAAAAATGGCACTGTCTCAGACAATAGCCCTGTAGTAAATACAACCTTATTACTAACGGGAATGAATCTGCTTTGGCTATTAAAACAATAAAAATAAATAAATACCACGGGACATTGTCGCACAAATTTACCTAGTCCCAAACTAAGCTCAAGGCTTGTACTATGGGTACTAGACAACGATAAACATACTTAGATAGAGAAATAAATACTTAAATACATAGAATACGTCCAAGACTCAGGAACAAATACTCGTGCTCATCACACAAATATCTGCCCTTACCGAGATTTGAACTCGGGACCGCCGGCTTCGGAGGCAGAGTCACTCCCAACTAGGCCAACGTGTCGTTAAATTACTAAATTTGAGTTACTGTTTATTGGCTTATGACGGCAGAGTATAACTACTAGTATGGGCACAGAGGAAGCTTACTTGTGCTTGTGTAGCTTGCGAGTGTTTTAATAAATTGTATGTGTTATAATCAGAGGGCTGAATTCCCATGTCAAAAATTTAAATGTCATAGGGATAGAACAAAGTATTTTACCGACTATCGACAAGTAGTTCTGGTTCACGTAGCGCAAGTTCTTTTACCAAATAATATTATACCTCCTATCGATACATTACACTTAGCAAAATAATTTTCCAATATATAACAAATGCCCTCTGGTAGCGCTATTTTAGATTAATATAGTTTTTGATAAATGTAGATGTAGTTTTCATTATTATTGTATAGTTCTATGTTTTAGTTTTACCTTTATTTTCATTTGTTATTTACCGTTAATAAAGACGTGTGTTTTAGACAAAAATAACATAATATTTACAAATCAAATCTTAAAACTTCACGTATTGTTGAAAACAATAACTAAATTCGAATCAATAATGACATTTACATTTTAATATTAAAGCAAAACTAAAATAACAAAGAGTTTAGTGATTACACAATATCGATAACTGGAAAAGTCGATAAAGCGAAATGTTCTATCCCTATGACATTTCAATTTTTGCCATGAGATATTCCGCCCTCTGGTTATAATAAAGTTACTCCTAAGTATCTGTACATTTTAGTACCCAGTCGTAACTATTGATATTCTTAAATCAAACCACTCCCACTTCAAATATTACAGTGATAAGGAAAACGAGCTGCTACTTCTGATTTCAGCTGTACATACGTACATCAGCTATACATATGGCTTCAAAAAGGAATTTACATTAGAATTAGCATTTATATTGGAGCATTTAATACTTATACCTGATAAAAGGTGTGAAAAAGTGGTCGTAAGTCTTTTCTTTTAAATAAAGTATTTTTTATTGATAAGTTTTTACGAATATTACAATCTACTATCATCAATGTCATCTGCTGAAAGTCGTATAACAAAGTAATAGTTTTATCGACTTCAGGGTAGTACGGGTAGCACAAGTTGTATTTTCTCGCTTGTCGCTCAGTGCGTCTCTATCGTTACAGATTAGGTAGAAAGGGAGATCCAAGCGACAAACATGTCGCTATTGGTGCAACTTTGTCGGGCAACGTGTACAGCAAATGCTAAAGCTACATATGATATGCCAAAATATGATTTTCGTCTTGGTAAACCTTCCTCAAACAACAGTCGTATTCTATTTAAAATAAATGCCTTTCTTTACCAGGTACTCCGCCGCAACATCAAAGAGTATGAAATGAGTTTCGAGCTCCAGAACAGCCGTAAGGTCCAGCGGGATGATAAAAAAGGCCACGAGGAAGAATACGTCCGCTACAAGGCAGCCAAGGCCAGGATCAAACTGCTCAACGCTCTCATCAACAAGCAGAAGTCTCAGAATAACTCCTAAAGAGATAATGATATTTAAAAGTAATTAACTATTACCAAAAATAAAACGACTTGCCATATTACAGTCAAAAAAAAAACTAGTAAAGGCTTCTCTGAGAATAATCAATGCAATCCGTAAAAACAAAACGTAAGATGTAACTTTAAGGATTTTAAAAACTGATTGTATAGTCTACTTTTCAAATGAGCATAATTGCTTTTAAGGATTTCGGATTTAATTGATGGGAAACATACAAAATATTATCTTCATACTAAAATTACTTGGTGCCGTGACCAGGATTAATCAATAAAATACTTATTTACACAAACAACACATTTAACTTGCTCAACGTTCAAAACCTATTTGTGTCATTAAATACCATTACAAGTTTTTATGAGTTACATTTTAACAAACAACTAAAAGAAATACTAATAAGAAGTTAAACGAAAAATCGGAAGATTTTTTGAATATGTGACAAAATAAGAATAATTCTCGGATTCTCTCATTTGTAATAATTAAGAGAATCATATATACAGATATTGGTAGAATAAGGCTATACATATAGGACAAACAATCTTTTGTGAGCCTTTTGTCGATTATAAGAAGCAGAAGGAAACTAGGCAAAACAATTACCGGGTCTGGTTGTTACCTCTATACGTGTAGTTCAGTTTACGGCGAAATATAATACAGTTAAAGCAGCTTCATGATTGCTGACTCATTCACTCTCCGTAAACTTAACTGCATGGACAGGTTGAGGTAGGCTTTTGATCTATGAAATAAAGTTCCACGTCAAAAACAACGTGGAACCAGTTTTATGTTGTACAACAACAGAACGCTGTTGAAAAGATTCAACAAAGTTGATGGAGCTTTTCCTTTGTGGGAAACTACTTTAAAATAAAAAGACAAACAAAGTCGTAATATAAATTATGCTTATCGAACAACATAAATGATAATAATAACTTTGTACCTGAGAACAACGGCTTGCGGGTTGCTTAGGTGGAATTTCTACTTTTAAAACGGCGGGATTACAAATTGACACGTTTTATTATTGATTTTATTAATATTTAGACACATTGTTACATTATAAGCGCTGTAAATATATAAATATATGAGTAGCATGTTATCTGAAACAATATTCTGTGTTCTAACTTAGATGTAAAGGCTTAGGAATAAGAAATTAAGACTTAAGTGGCTGTATAGCGCTGATTTGAATTGTAATTGCTTTAAAATTTATACTTATTCTATTCATGTTAAACTCTTCTGGCGAATAAGGAAACTTGCAAACAGTAGTATTTGTAGTTTTTGTGATCAAGATAAAGTGGATAAGGTTGTGTAGGTGTTACACAGAGTGTGTTGCTTATTTTATGTAAATTTGAGGGATGAGGTTTTTTATACGGTAAAATTGTTGTTAACGCGTAACGTGGTCTAGTTAATGCAAAGTCGTTCGAATATTCAAGTTAATAATGATGCTGGTATTGGGTTGCGATTGTTGAATTAAAATTGAATTATGACACTAGCTGCTTTTTCATCTTTGTTGCATGTAAAATTGATAAAAAGAAAGAATAGTTCTAAATTGAACTTGTCTGACCACTAGATACGTTGGCATCGTCTCTAAAAGAGAAACTTGAAAGGTACGTGTATTTTTAAGTGTCTAGGTAATAAACTACTTCTGTGATTTTTATTACGAGTAGTTCTTGTGTGACAAGAATTTATATGTTTTTATGGGTTTATTTGATTGTCTTAAATATTATTGTGTTATTGTTGGTAATTTAAATGTGATTTCTTGAAAATTAAATTTAAATGGTTTTGTTGGTTTAAAACAAACCTATGTTCTGTATTTAAGTGTCCAGTATTTTTTAATGTGCGGTATTACATTTACGTTTTGTGAACGTGTTTCTAGCGAATGCGTTGTACGCACGCGCGTTGTCATGTTGACAGATCGCTTCGTTAGAAATACGCAGTGTCTATGGCACAAAGTTGCCATAGTATTTTTAGGTTTTGTAAACTTGATAATGATATATTTATAAGTAAGTGCGGCACGGAATACGTGTGGCGGATTTTGTAAATGTCAAACTTTTATAACGTTGATCTCGAAAATGGTGTTTTAAAATACCCAAGTTAATTTTATCGCGGTTAGTGTTAGACAGGTTGAAAACTTTATCACCATACCTGGGATAACTCGGGGCAAGTTCTAGGGATTTGATATCGATAAAAAAGATGTCGATGTAATTAAATACTGGTTATGACACCATGAGAAAAGTAAACAGTCTTATAAAAGGTGAGGAAATTTAAATAACCAACATAAATGAGAAATTGGAGTCATTATAAATATTTAAAGAATGACCCGTTGACCACTGTGAGCGTTGATATAATGTTTAGCAGTTTAAAGTGGATATTTTCATATAGACGGCAATCATTAATACCATTGAATATTGAAAAAATATTGAATATATATCATGAAAACTATCTTGAAATAAACATAAATAGGTACACGTTTTAATTTGTTTCTTTTTTAATTTAAAAATGAGGAGAAAATAAGTAACATTCATTTATGTCGCATAACATTTAAATTTTGGCAGTAACATCGATATATTTTTTGTCGATAAAACATTTTGCTACATCACTTTCGTATAGATGCCCCGAGATATCCCAGGTATGTTTATCACGTACAAAAAGCTGACTGCGATCTATACTCTAGGTATATCTATACTGTGGTAAACAAATTAACAAGGGTCTTATGGGAGGCGTTTAGGTTTAGCGGGGAGGAAAGCGCACCATAGTGTGAATAGAAGAGTAGGTGATCTCCGGCCCTTAAGGAGTTTTTGTTACCTATTACTCGAGCGCTAGTGTTGTCTATATGTGACATTAACGTGATGAAAATTTTGCATCGATACTTGTGGTCGCTCGCGGCGCGTAAGGTAAGGTCAAGGCACGCAGGCATACATGCAGCGCGATATATCTTTGTTTAAAGATGATACTGTTCTATTTTTTTTTATGGCATTGAGAAGCCAAACGAGCACACAGGCCACCTGATGGTAAGTGGAAACTGTGACCCATAGACATTCGCATTCACGAGACTGCAAATGCGTTGCCAACCCAACTAAGATGGAATCCCTCTATGCTAGTTCACCGGCTGTCTTATCCTCAAACCGGAACACTACAATGTGAACACTGCTGTTTGGCGGTAGGTTAATGGATTAGATGGTTGATGGTTGGATGATTTATAATACTGTGATTCGTACTGGTAGTCTCCTCGCCCCCCCAACGTCTGTCACCAAAGGGATGGTCGCGTTCGATCATGTTCGACTATAGTTAATGATGTTATTCAACTGTATATCCTGGTAGTTGTAACTTTTGGGTGTCTTCAAAACGAGTGTAAAGAAGCTTCTAAAGAACCAGCGAGCTCCATCGTTGTCATCATAACCCATCAGAGATTATCATGAGAGATAAGAGGCCAATAGCTGGTCAATTTAGAAAAAGATATTATTCGCCAGCCGCTGTAAACTGTATTGTTTTGGATGACCACCATTTATTGTAATTGCGTAGTCTGCGATACATGACAGGGCTGGGATTCTACACGATAATAACGATATCGTATTGGACGTGTTTCCGTATTGTTAACTTTTTCATAACTCTTATGTCATTTACAATAATGGCGACTGTAACATAAACGATTCTAAAACTCGCCAAACACGATATCGTTATAACGCAGTTGAATAGAGCCCCTGGGCGAATGGAGTTGTACATATACATATCTATCTATGAATGAGCATTTATATGTATGAATCTGGAAATGAGTCGTGGTGCAATTTGATTTTCACCTTCGTTCGAAATTGAGAATTTATAGAAATAATGGAACCCGATCAAATGTGAACGTAATCAGTGATACATTGCAACAGAACAGTTAGCATTTCAACCGGTAAGCTTTTATGAAAAGTGTGTCCACATGAATTCTCAATATACTTGTAAAGCTGGCGCATCGTACTTCCAATAAAGCATTTTAGTATTCATACATGATACCTACTCTTGTAGCCTGTATAGGTTACACACACAGACATATATAGACATTACACACGTGTAAATGTTTGTGTTTTGCGCTAGCTTTATATATTATATGACCAACACTTAGAATAATAATTATTGCTCCTTCCAAAGGTAAATTGTTTCTTAACCTTATAAAATCAGTTGTTAAGGGGACTTGACATTGCCTAATTTGTAATGTGCAAATAATCATTCAGCCAGTACGTAAGTAGATATCTGTAAATTGCCATTATATTCATATACGACTATGTTTAAAAATAAAATACTGATCTATCTATCACACGTTACGTTATTGTATTGTATTGTATTGTACCTAGACGTTACGTCTAGGTACAATACAATACAATACAAATACTCTTTATTGAACACCAAAAATAAAAATAAAAACAGAACACGGAACAGTACATTTAAATCATGGGTATACAACAGACGGTCTTACCGCTAAATAGCGATTTCTTCCAGACAACCTTGTAAGAGAAATAACTGAGGACACAAATTCATGGCAGGGGGTGTAAACTAATTCTTTTAGAACTCAAACTAAATAACTACAAGAAACTATTAAACTATTTCAATTTTGAAATTAGAACTATTTATAAATAGACTAAATATAAATACATAAAGTAAATAATTTAATAAATACATACTGAATACATATACATAATTATACATCTATATAATATATACATACATACATCCTCCAAAACAGCCAAACAATGACAACAGACGAAGCATGAGATAGAAAAAAGTAAAAGAAATAATAGAAAAACTACGGAAGTGATAGAAAATGATCCTTTAGCTTGCTTTTAAAAATGCATAATTTACAAGTAATTTAGGTTTTTTTTGGCGATGCCCCTCTCAGCGGGGCTCTTATTTCTGGGCGGTATACTCTTCGGGCATGTGAATCTATCTGACGACTGTGTCCTAAAATACCCATTACATAATATACGGTTAGTAGACTTAAAGTGGAATTATGGACTTTAAGCAACGTATTTGTAGTCATAGTCATAGTCATATATTTTATTGCCTTATGTTGTAGTTACAAAGATCCAAACGAGAAATACCAAATTCTAAATTGATTTAAACGAGATCCCCGTTTAATACGCGTTCACAGGCAAAAATACTTGCCCATCCGTCGTTGGTTCATGCAACTGTTTACAAATATAAATTCTTAAATCAGAGAGAAATTCAAAAACACTGCACCAATTTTGATGCAGTTTGTAGTGTTTTGTTGGGTAAGGGCAGATATTTGTGTGATAAGCGCAAATATTTGTTCCTGAGTCTTGGATGTTTTCTATTTATTTAAGTATGTATTTCTCTATTTTTGTATGTTTATTATCGTTGTCTTGTACCCATAGTACAAGCCTAGAGCTTAGTTTGGGACTAGGTCAATGAGTGTGAGATTGTCCCCTGATATTTATTTATTTATTTATTAACTTCCCAGTTTTCGGACATCTTTTTCTACTTGTATTGAATCATTATGAAATATCGGTAACTATTGTGCAATTCGCGGTAGTTTCAGGGTTGGTAGGTACTAAAATGAGTTTTCCAGGCTACGGCTTTGCGAAAGCGTACTTCAAAATGTTGTTAACATCAGTTAATTTATCATTGGTCATGTTAACCTAACTGTGCTCATCAAGTACGGGGTTAAGTTTATCTGGTGTTTCTCGAGAATTCAGCGTGTCGTTTTATTTTAAATAATTTCCTGTAAAAATGGTCGTGACCACCACCACCATTACCATTTACTATATCATGAGTTCCATCGACAAATAATCACTGGAAACAAACAAACACATTAACGCATTTATAATAAGGATTAAGAGTTTCAATGAAAAATACAAGTTGGCCTTAGTAAAACATGCTTCCTAGCGTTTGAAGTGTCCCCACGTAACGCAACGACACAATTGTCCCTAATCTAAATAAGTGTTACATACAAAGTGGCCAGGAGATCCATTGTAATCATCTAAGCCCCTTGTGAAAAGAACAGAGCTATGTTACTTATAACCCTGTCTCTCTCTGCCTGGTAAGTAAAACACTAAAGAAATGCTGCTTTTGGTTGTAGTGGTAACACCAATACAACGGCGATTTAGAACAAAATTGACGCACACACGTGAAGAGGCTTGTGTAAGATTAACGTCAGTTGCGATTGTCATGTATCTAGACATGCTGACACACATGTAAGTAAACAAAAAGCTAAACTGATTCATGCTATATTTGGATAGTTTAAGGATCATGCCACTCCAGGTATTGTGCAGTCAGAAGACGTTTGCTGTCTTGGTCTGAACGTTTGTCCAAAGGAGTTTAAATATGATTTGGTTATTTGTTATTCTTGCTGCTTTCTTCCCAGCTATAGCTATTGGTAAGTGTGTGAATAAAACTAATGCTTAAATCCAGTGTTTTAGGTTGTTAAATCTTCTATTTCAGGAAAGTTATAACTTGGATCTCATTGCCTTAAAACTTTATGTAAATGAACCAACGAATTTCGACCTCGCTCCTTGCCTTCGTGAAACATAGATCATAATCAATCTCTGAACAGTAATTTAACCGTTTAGTAATGTTAAGCTGAGGTCAGATGTCATTCGATCAAAATAGGAGGTCCAAGAACATTGAATTAGCTGTGATTGTGGTTTAAATTGACATTGAATGTCGTAGTGCCGTTTGTATTGTGATTGTGCCGTCCCAAGATTTTTCAAGAATTAATCTTCAACCCTGAAAGCAACTTCTTTGGATTTTACTTAACTTTGTGTAGTATTTAGTATGCTTGATCTTGTGGTTTCCTCGAAACTTCCAATGTCTATCTCTGGGGAACTACCATGACTAAGCAATCAAGTTTAGGATGAATGTAAGGGACAGCAGAGCTATAGCAGTTACACGGCTCCGTCTATTTTCCTTGCCGTAAACTGAATTTTTTAGCCGTGTTATGTAACCCCCATGGATACGCTAATGGAAAGATAGGATACTCGTACATAGATGATAATACAAGAGTTGACAAATGACGATATTCTAGATAAAATGAATGATGATGATAATGATGGTGACAGTAATAACGTGTTTCTAGGGGCATGGGGGAAGTTCGAAGTAGGCAAGGACACACAGGTTACGGAGCTGGTCACAAAAATGTGTAAGAAACACGGAGCCGAAGATAAAGTCCCGCAAGTTTTGGTAAGAATTTTTGCTTAAGGAGACATTTTTTGCTAAATTAATTGATATTACATATAATGTTTGTAAATGTGAACTTCGCAGTTGCTTCTGTTAAAGTTAACAACTGCACCTTCAGATGAAAACCGTAGAACTACTACTATATTCAAATGATGACCACCTTATGATTAAATAATTGGACAATTTTACTAGTATATATACCCTGTACTTTTTTACTTTGGCTAAAACCCTCATAAGATATTAGAAAAAAACATTCATAATATGTACGAGCACTGTCTGTCTTTCAAGCTGCACATCCATCCATCTTCACTTGGAGCAGTTGGAGCCGTTCCAATTTTTTTAAGTCAAAATCTTACACATTTTTTATGTGGCAAAAATCAATTATTAACTAGGTACATATCATTGAAGGATGCAGTTGAGAATTTCGAGAGATGCACGGTGAGCCTGTTCAAAGACGAGGTCCTGCTTAAAGAGGTGGCGGTGGCCATCCGCAGCAACGACCTCAACGGAGTCTTCAAGAAGTAAGTACTGTTAAACGGGTAAACTAGTCAGATGGTGACGGCAATCACGAACGCTAAAGGATACCGTTGGTACATGGTTTGGATTAATAGACTACATATACACTTACCTTATTAGAGGTCTCTTCATTGCATATTTTTCCTTTCCTGAAGTCTTATCATAAAGATTAAAACGGACGTCTGTGGTAAAATCTTACAATCAATCATTATTATTATTTGCGTGAGCATGATCAAATATCCAAAAACCTAAATCCTGTATTAAGTGACTGCCCCCTAAAATTTAGAGGCAATTTTCCATAGATACTCTAGGGGTTACCTTCGTTTCGTCAAAATGTTTTTGCCAAACTGATTAATTTACCAAACATATCATTTTGAACAAATTGCTTTTTTCCGAAACTGTAAATATCACAGTATTATTATAAAATTAACCTAATCTAACCTAAGGAACCCGTCCTATAATTTCTAACTGCACAGGTACTGCGCGCGCGCACCTCGTATGGCAGCCTGCACGACCGCGTTACTGGACCGCATCGTGCTGTGCACCGGTACGGGCTCCGACTTGCCCGCGCTCTACAACTCCGTCGACCAAGTGCTGGGCTATATCTGCCACAACGACGGCGAGAGGATCGGCAGTAAGCACTATCCCATCAATGTCACGACGAGTGTCAGTTAACTCTGTCCGAAAGCACTAATACATATCTCTATGTGTCCTCGTTTTGTTGTTCTCCTGTGGATCTCGTAGTCATATTTACAGATGTGGATAAACGTGGATAAAACACCTGTCACTTTCTGACCAGGGGGGGCTATTTTTGACTTGCTCACTTTCGGCAAATACGGTGAAACCGTATTTTTGAAATACGAGCGATTGTAAAAACGAGTGATCCACACCATTTGTTTTCAATTCTATCATTAGAAAATTGTTTTGACGCCTGACAAACAAACACAAACCACAGACGTTTAATTTTCAGACAAACTTCAAATAACTATCATTGACAAAGAACCTTGGTGGTGTAAACAGTATTAAAAACACAAATCACTAGCTTTCGAGTGGGGGCTTCCAAAAATACGGGATATGGGACGTTTGCAAAAAAAAAAGATTATTTATTTATTTATTTAGTTACCCATATAGTTTATAATTATGACTAACATTCGTTACGCAAAGGAAGTGATCGTGATTTTGTTTTCATTAAGCCTTTAACTATGTACATTTTTTTTAAATCGATTCACAATGGGTTCATTCGAAAATAATCGTGTCATATTTTCGTGTGCTAATATTTTCTATCATAATGACTTTGATTTCGAGCACTCGAAAGTCAAAAATCGCCTCCCTCGTAAGTGGAGAGACGAATGCTTTATACACCTCGTTAAATGCGACCATAATACGGGCCCCGGTTTTTTGATGACCAGGAGAAGGCACACAAGCACACAGGCTACCGGATGGTAAATGGGATCTCAAACCCATAGATATTGTAATTCTCAACACGACAATCCGACTCCAAATGCCTACCTTTAAGACCAAGATGGAATGCCACCTATGCAAGTATTTCACGGGTTATCTTATTCCCACACCGGAACACAAATCATTGAACACTTTAGCCGACCTTACATTTGTAATGATTTTATTTTATGCTAGTCTTAATAGCGATTATTTATTACTTCTTTGTTACCTTGTGATGTAACATAGACCTTTAATTTGTTGTGTTTTATGATTAAAAAAAAAACCTTCTGTTAGAGTTACTTGCGGCCTCTTCCAATGACAGTATTTTTCAATTCAATCCATAAAACTGATGTGTAAAAGAGCCTGTATGTGGCCAATTTAATTATATTCTTGAATTTTAAAAGTCATCATTGACGTCGCATTTTTGTCAATCGCAGTATTCATCGAAGAAGGCGGTCCCCAGTGCTTCCAGCGCAACGCCGCGGACCTCAACGAGTGCAGCGCCAGGTTCTTCCAAGTGGAAGATGACACTTTGTCCAGTCAGCCAGTAAGATATCGCTATACATACTTACGTAAAGTGAACCTCTGTAGTTGGAGCACAAACATTTCATGTTTTCGAATCGACTTTTCTAGCTATTCGAAAACGTGTTCTAAATGTGTACCTATTATTTTATCGATACACCTTTCAACGAACGTATCTTCGTAAATTTTCATTTCATCGAAGTGCATATCTCGCCGAATGAGTTAGTTTTTTTGGGTTGCCACAAGTCTAACTTAACGTGATTAATGTTTAAGATACCCTGAAAACAAAGCAAATTATTGCGTTCGATAAAGTTAAATTCGATGAAGTGAAATTCGATAAAATGATGGGTTACCGTTCTAAATCTATCCTTAGCACGAACTTCTAAAACAATCGTACATTATTTTACATATACTTTATCTTTACTACTCGATGACCGATGACTATAGAAACATCAAAGTAAGTGTCAACTTGCTATCAAATTTTTGTATTAAAATCCGGCCAAGTCCGAGTCAGACTCGCGCACGAAGGGTTCCGTACCATTATCTATACAACCACGGGTCTGTATTAAGATCGAACAAAAAACGTTTGTTGTGTGGGGGGCCCCGTTAAATATTAATTTAATTTTCCTTTATTTCTTTATATTTAAAGTGAATATACAACTAAATATTCTGTGAATATTTCACGTTTCTACCTGATGCCGTTATTAATATCGAGCAAAAATAGACAAAAAATAATCATGTGTGTTGTATGGGACCTTTAAATATTTATTTTATTTTGTTTTTAGTATTTCTTGTTATAGCAGCAACAGAGATACATAATTTGTGAAAATTTCAACTGTCTAGCTATCACGGTTCTTGAGATACAGCCTGGTGACAGACAGACGGGCGGACAGACAGCGAAGACTTAGTAATAGGGTTCCGTTTTTACCCGGGGTACGGAACCTTAACAACGGACATGGGGAGCTGATTCCAATCACCATACACATTGTAACATTGCGCATTGCACTTAGCAGGAATTTTATAAAATATCGTAATCCACTTGGAAGAATCCACTAGGGAATCCGACATTTTTTTAAATTTCTATTATAAGTAGGTACTCGTAGCCGTAGACCACTTACGATTTTTTCGCAAATAATTCGATATCAAGATAAATGTTTTGTAAACAGTCATAAAGCGTTATTTTGACTTACTTTATTATTGAATCCACCAAAATATCATACGGGAAATTCCTGAAAAAACTATAACTATTTTTATTAAATGGTGAAATCCGAAAATAAAGTATACGGAACATACATACATACATAACATCACGCCTTAATTCCCAGAGTGGGGTAGGCAGAGCTATAGAAATATCAACAAATCTAAAAAGAGTTGTTGATAATTCTATAACCATATTTTGCACAAGTAGGCTAAGATGTTTACTAGTGTATTAGTGACAGGTTGCAAGCCGGAATATAGAAATGGGGTAATTATTTTCTAGTTAAAATTATATTTCATTCAAATCAAATAAAAATCTTTATTTGCATTAGCATAGATTATTCAATTATCCTGATCATTTTCATGTGTTTAATACATTTTCGTACCGAATCTGTGGTGCTAGACAAGTTGCATTCGACAATCGTTAGCGTTTATGTTTCGATTGATAAATGTATGGAATTGACGTAAGCCACCGAGATAGAAACGTGACACTTACGTCAATTCCATATATTATTCAATCGAAACATAATCGCTAACGATTGTCGAATGCGACTTGTCTAGCACCACTGAACCGATATGATTAAATTAACTCGAGTTATGCAACTAATTTCAAATCAATCTTTTTACCCGACTACGGCGAAGCAAAAAGGAGGGTTATGATTTTGACAGGTATATTCTCAACCATTTATCATAATTTATTTGTGACTTGGGAACAATAATAGTAATAAAATTACTGTAATAGATATATTGTTGACTCTCCATACATAGAAATCGTAACTTTCTTAGGGACAATACGCGGAATTGGGACCTTTCGTGATTATATTCTTCTCGTGCGCATTTCTCTGTTCTTTGTTGTTGCGTGTCACGAACAAATGTTTTTCTTTTCTTCTTATCGCGATGACGTTACGTGAACGTTAATTACTCGATAGAAGAAAGACTTTGTACTAGAGATACTGTTTATTGTCGTAAGCAGGTAATCACTTTAATAAAGTTACCAGCAACAAAAACGGGTACACTACATAATTCCGAATTGATCAAAATTCCGAATTTTCATAATTTTGAGTGTCTTTTTTTATAGAAGACTTTGTTTTTTGATATTGCTTATAAATCAAACCTAACTAAACCTACTTATAGTATCTAAATT
Source organism: Acleris holmiana (assembly GCA_949316455.1). NCBI lineage: Eukaryota > Metazoa > Arthropoda > Insecta > Lepidoptera > Tortricidae > Acleris > Acleris holmiana. The sequence goes on from OX438767.1 coordinate 3,752,081, forward strand.
ATGTATTGTTTTTAAAATAGCTCCATCGTAACCTAGCTTTCGGCAAAATTAAAATTCGTATAATGAATATTCGGAAAAAAATTGTTCGGAATCTCAAGGTGTTCTCAACAAAAACATAGCTAACATTGATTTTGTTTGTTTGTTTTTTCACAGGACAATGTCAGGGACATGGTCCTGGGTTCAAATCCCGGTAAGGGCAGATATTTGTGTGATGAGCACAAGTATTTGTTCCTGAGTCTCGGATGTTTTCTATGTATTTAAGTATATATTTCTCTATATAAGTAAGTTTATCGTTGTCTAGTAGGTACCCATTGTACAAGCCTAGAGCTTAGTTTGGGACTAGGTCAATTTGTGTGTGTGTGTATTATTATTTATTTATATACGCACTTGTCGCTTTTTGCACATTTTGCAATATGTCGCATCTTTAGAATTATAGTGACCTAATCCACATATTTTAAATTTCGACTTAGGTCTCTATAGTAGGTACTAAATTTATGACTCGAAATCGAATGCTGAAAATGTTTGAATTAGGTCACTATAATTCTAAAAGTGCGATGTGTTCTGTTTTGCGTTTTGTTCATTTTACCAGTTTATACGTTTTGCGTGTAGTTTACATTTTTCGTAATTATTGTACTTACATCATTCCATACTAAAATTCGGACCCGTTTACTGTACTTACATATAAACAAATATTTGACCCAATAAAAACTTACCAAAAATTAAGAGAAACTTTTGACAGTGTTATTTAAGAAAAAAACCAACTACACTTTTTTATGTTAAGGAGAAGGCACACGAGCACTCAGGCCACCTGATGGTAAGTGGAATCTGAGACCCGTAGACATTTGAATTCTCAAGACTATAATCCTAAGACCTCAAATGCGTTGCCAACCCTGAGGACTAAGATGAAATGCCTCTATGCTAGTAATTTCACCGGTTGCCTTATCCCCACACCGGAACACAACAACGCGAACAACACAAGATGGTGGTAGCGATCCGAACGGACCCTGCACAGGGTCCTACAACACATGACATAACAATGAAGTATAGTATTAATTTGCACACCCATTTCGGCTGATTCTTATAATCTGTGCCCACTTGCGTGTTGAATACGCACGAACAGCGGGTCTACTTTGAAATCCGTAATTCGAACTTCGGATCGCCCCTTTACTTTCTTGCAAGTAAGTTACGCATCGAGAGCAAAAGGGATAGCAATAGACGAAGTTCGAACAATGGATTTCAAAGTAGAGCCGCAGTTCCTTATTTAAAAGCAAATAAATTTTGGGTCTCACTACAAAAAATTCTCTTCCAGGAGCGTTGTTGCAAGCGATTCGACCAGGCCGCCGAATGCGTGGTGTCCAAGCTGATCGGCTGTTCCAACGCGACACCAGCCAACATGACGCAAGCCCTGCTTCTGCAGTTCCGGCAGGCCGTCCCCTGCCAGGACCAAGACCAGGCACTGCGTATCTACACGGGCTGGCTCCTGGGCTCCACCACGACAACAACTCTAGAATAACGGGCGCAGGTCTTGTTGAATAAACCACGTTTAAAATTCCACACAATGCAGTCGTCTACATAAAGTTCATTGTTTGTATTGTCTTTTAATTTTTTTGTTGTGTTCCGGTGTGGGGATAAGACAACCGGTGAAATTACTAGCATAGAGGCATTCCATCTTAGTCCTCAGGGTTGGCAGCGCATTTGAGGTCTTATGATTATAATCTTGAGAATTCAAATGTCTATGGGTCTCAGATTTCACTTACCATCAGGTGGCCTGAGTGCTCGTGTGCCTTCTCCTTAACATAAAAAAAAAAAAAAAAAAAAAAATATTTAATGGCCACCAATAGCGTAAGCGTTGCTACAAAGTACGTTGCTGTTGAGCTAAGGTTATAACCAGCCCATAGAACATTATATAGATAATGCTTCGAAAATGAAAAGTTACTTTTAGGCATCTCTTACAGCGACAAGCTAGTGAGAATTAGGTGTAGAAGTATAATAAAGTCACTTTTCCACAGTGGGAGCTTTTTGTCACTAGGGGATTCTCTGACTAGCTCGTTGGGCACCTAGTCAAAATGCAACGCTATTACGGGCATTTTCAAAATAAAGTGTACCCTAGTTAAGGAAAATTACTTAAGAAACGTTAACTCCCCATAACTAGCGTAGAGTTTATAATGAAAATGTCCTTACACCATGAGAACTATTATTCTAGAATAAAGGGTGGTCGACAGACGCACTGAAAGCAGTACCAGATGGAGTGACGACTATTGTCTTCAATATAAGAATCTTTATGAATAACTGCTGTCGTAATATCAAAGAAGGCTGTTAACTGCATAGTAATAGTACCAACATTTTAGTCATCAGTATAGAATGCTTCAGCAACTACATTCCAGTTAGCTGCCTTCTTTGGTATAACAGCAGTAAAGGTGGTATTAAAATCGATCAGAAGAGTGTTTTTATAGGTTTCGTAGACATTCCATATAAATGCTTCTTTTACTCGTTTTTTTTTTCGTGTCCCGTCTAGGTAATACTTTGTCTATGCAATTTTACGAATGAGAGTAACTAACGGCCAAACCAGGGATCGTTACCGGTATTCTGACTACCGGTTTTAAATGAGGTATAACCGGTAATAATTGCATTTCGCTATTTATATCGCTAAAGCTCTGATTAGCGGTATAAAGGTTTAGCCAATTGAGAAAAATGCCTCTTTTTGATACTTTACCCCTAAAAACCATAACCTGAATCTCGTGAGACCCGGTGTGCTGGAGGTACATAATCAAGACAATTTAATTTAATCTTTATTTTAATGAGTGTAAGGTCATTTTAATTTGTTTCAAAATTGAAAATGGAATTTAATAGCAAAGGATATTGAACTTTATTCATGTGGTAGTAGATTTAAATTTATTTATTTATTTATTTATTTATAAGGTACAGTAACAAATTACAGACTTAAATTTATTACAATAGTTGATTTATGTTACATTCACATGTCTGCAACTTAACAATAACTGTACACGACACTCATAGGCGACAGTTGTGATTGGGAAACGAGAAAACAAACAGATCTAAAATTCTACAATCTACAACTTTTATAAATTACATAAAGAAGTGCACATGCCACCATCTTACACTACGCGCCGACTAGCGCTTGCGACGCAGCGGTTTTAAAGGACTGAAGCGACATTGAGAATATATCGCACTGGTGGCAAATGCTGTTTAATGTGCGGGACATGCGGGTAAGAGGGTTATTAAAAGAAACATTATTATTGGCAAGCGGACAAGCAAACAAGCGATGACGACGAACAGGCCTATTACTGCATTTAAATTTTAGCTCATGTATTAAATTAAACTCCATTAAATAATTTAAAACTTTGTATAAAACGGATACATCTGTGACTTTCCTTCTATGGTCCAGACTATGTATGTTGAGAAATATGAGTCTATCCATATAATTGGGAAGAGACTTTCGCTTTCCTACCTTCATACAGGCATACCTTACAGCACGAGCTTGGACTGACTCTAGTCTTTGATTGTGTACACTATAAATTGGATTCCAAACAGCTGAATTGTATTCAAGAATGGTTCTTGTTAGCGATTTATAGAGATGTAATACAGTAGCAACTTTTTTAAACGGTTTACTTAGACGGGTAACAAAGCCCAGCATTTTATTAGCTCGTGCCACAATGTGATCATAATGTTCTCTAAACGACAGTTGGCTATCAAATATTACTCCTAGGTCTCTGACTGCATTGACGCGGTTAAGGACAATATTATCTATTTTATAGTCGTACAGAATTATGTTTTTGTTTTTAGTGAACGTTATGCATTGACATTTTTTTATGTTGAGAGTCATTTTATTAAACGAGCACCACTCCTGTACAATGTTGATATCATTTTGCAATAAATGACAGTCGTCTGAGGTGGAGATCCTTCGGTATATCTTTAAATCATCTGCGTATGCTACCGACGGTGAAGATATTAAACCTAACAAGTCATTTATAAATATTATAAATAACAATGGTCCTAAATTTGAACCCTGGGGTATCCCAGATAAGGGTTCAAATGGAATAGACTCGTAACCATAAACTGCAACAATTTGATTACGATTCAAAAGGTAGGACTGGAACCACCTAAGCAAGTTGCCATGAATGCCGAGATGTCCTAGCTTTTGGAGAAGCAAGGTATGATTAACACGGTCGAACGCTTTGGAAAAGTCTGTATAAATTGAATCAACTTGCACTTTGTCATTGAACGCATTACAAATATAATTAGTGTAAACCAAGAGATTGGATGTAGTTGACCTTTTAGATACAAAGCCGTGCTGATTATCACTTAAAACAGGCCGAAAGTAACAGAACAAACAGTCATAAATAATCGATTCAAATATTTTACTGAGACAGGAGAGGATATTGATTGGACGGTAGTTGCTTACGTCCTGTTTATTACCAGTTTTATGAACAGGAACTATTCTGCCAATTTTCCATAAATCTGGAAATACTCCCTCGGAGATAGACTTTAAAAAGACCAGTGTCAATGGTTTTGCTAATGCTGGCGCACACATTCTGATAAATACAGGAGGCAAACCATCCGGTCCGGCTCCTTTATCTATATCTAACATCTTAAGGCGTTTAAGGACTGTGTTCTCATCTATCGGAACATGAGAAAGAGTGAAACTAGGTGTAGCAAACGTTAGGTCCGATGGTTGCACGGGTGACAAGGAGGCCTGGGACTCATATACTGAGGCAAAAAAGCTAGAAAATAAATTGGCTATGTCTAAGCCATTACTGGCGGTTTTATCATTATAATTCATACTGTCAGGCATATCGTTAGTAACTTTTTTGTCTTTAGTATATCGCCAGAAGGATTTTATATTTGTTGCTATTGAATCTTCTATGGCTGAAATGTAACATTTATAGGATGCGTTTATTAGGACCTTGCATCTTTTTCTTAATGTGGCATAAGTGTCAAAGTCACGCGGGTTACCATATTTTTTAAAACGTTCATGAAATTTGAATTTTTCTTTTAATAATTTTATTAGAGAGTGACTATACCAGGAAGGGTAATTATTGCATTTATTTCTGTTTTTTGGCGTATGATTATCAATCGCTTTCCAAATTTCATTATAAAGTACTTGTAACATATCATTACAATTAAGATTCTTAAAAGATTCCCAGTCAACTTGATTAAGATCATGGATACAAGACTTAAAATCGGTTTTTCTGAACTGATAACGTGAGGTCTCCCTGTTTGTAGTAAGGTAGCACTCACGAGGTCATAGATGTTATGGGATGACTATGATACATTTTACCTTTGCGAATCCATGTAAAATGTATTGGTAAAATAAGAAAAACAATTCACGTATAAAATTAGTTTATACTATCACAGACAGTCTCCTTAAACTTTAAACCCTGGACCAATCAGGTCGCGACAACACTGGTTCGATAGTAGAGTTCAACAAGTTATCAACAACGGAATGAGAATCAATAGGATATACAAGATTGTAAACATTGTGGCCATCCAAATTTGAATTTAAAAGGTCTTAACTCTGGTTACGCTAGTTTTTCTATTGCTGTTTTAGTGCGTAATGGTTGCTATTTGAGAATGGCATAGTTCCTGTAACCACATCAAACTTATTTTGCCAAACCTATAATTAATTTTACAACTGCGTCACTTTTACTGATATGACGATTCGGCTTCATAACGCATGTTTCTTATTCGCTCACGCACTATACAATTAACTTTGGAAAAAAATACCATATCGTTATCATATTGTATATGGTTCAGTACTTGTCAGTAAGGGCCGTATCGCAAACATTATGATAACCAAAATGCTTGACGACTTAGTTGAATTACGGCACTAGGACAATTCTGCTCGCAAAAGCCAATAGGGAGTATCTAAAATTCAATAGCCAAAGCAGATTCAACCCTATCTCGTTAGTAGTAAGGTGTTTTAGCAGGGCAGTATTGTCTGGGTAAAACAATATTGCCTTTGACATGTATATAATAGTATTGTTATAATTCGGCCGTCATTGTTGACAAGTAAATAAGAGCTATTGTGACTTGTTATCGAAGTGTCAACGTTACGCCCTTATTTACTTGACAGTAACTGCGGCGATTTAAAAAAAATACGATAACGTCAAAAGCAATATGGTTTTACCGAGTAGAACTGCCCTGCTTACACAAATGGCAGTATCTTAGACTAAGCTCCTGTAGCAAATGCAACCCTATTACTAGCAGGACAGGATTGAATCTGCTTTGGCCAATGAATTTAAGATACTGCTTATTGGTTTAGGAGCGCAGAATAGAGCCCCAACGTAAATGTCAGTCGCCAATAGTTAATTTTTGATAAGAATGCCCACAAACTTTAAGCTACACAATGCAATTAATAAGACATATATAAATCAAATATTTAAGTAACAATTGAATTGTTTAATACGTTTCAAAGGAAATTAAAAATTGCAAATTTTTTGTTTCGTTTCGTTTCCGCCCGCGTATGTTTCTGCGACGAACCATTAACGAAAATGTTCGATAATATATTCGCTGGTGCCATTGCCACACGATATTTTTCTTCTGATGCTCTTTCAGTGAACAGATGGAGCGAGTTCCTTGGGAATTTAGCAGTCGGCCGCGGGGTTTTCCTCTGAATTTCATTAGTTGGTTCTTCGGGGAATAACGACCTTTCACTGTCTTCTAATCCAACAGGCTCACTGGCAACGTTTTTATTTACAATTGCAATAAAAAATATCACAGCCACGATATGCACTTTGGGTTTCATATTTATTTAAATGATGATAATTTAACTGCGTCGATCGACACTAGGGATCGGCGCGTGCGTTTGTGTTTTATGCGTGGTGCCACTTATTTATTACTATTATAGTATGCGCGTGAGGTTATTACTGAGCTCTTATCATTCCGTCAGCTCGTGGCTGGGGAACCAAGACGTAATAAGATTGTTTGTTGGGAAATATATATCGTGTATATACAGTGTGTTACCGGCATGAGGGCTTTCCTTGATATAGAGTAACAATGGGCAACTCCTTAATGTACCTACTTGTTTATTTTAATTAAAACAAGATAAAAGAGTACACGCTTGTTTTCAAACAAAACATAAATTGCAAGCAATGTACACTGTGCGTGAAAGTTAATTAATAAAGTCACGTGACCAAACTAAGACTTGTTTATAAGTGACCATAGCAGCCCCATTTGACTTCTGAACTCGTTGCACGGCTTCTAATATGAATCTGGGATTGTGAGGATGTCGCCTGTTCGGGTATCTTTCACGATACAACCTCAACGCTTCTGCTGCGTTGCCGTGTCTTTCGCCGTACAACAAAATCATGTCGCACATTTCACGAGCGTCGTAGGCCATTAGTTAAACTCACTATTTATTAAACATTAAATTATTATGAGAGGAATGACTTTCTTTCAAGTTTGACAACCACAGATTAGCAGGGTATTTGGCAACGATTATTTTCTGTCATTTTAGTTTCTCAAATATGACAAATTCAAGGAGTATTAATAACTCTCTATGTTCTGCCCCTGTACCAATGTATGCCTTGTACCAAGTAGTAACGATATTGATTACGATACTTACACATAGCTCCAGTACGTTGATGATAGTTAAAATCTAAGAAGTTAAATTGCAGCGTTACGTTAGTTAACTTCGACTTAATTATACCTGCAAATAGTTACTTAAACAACATATTATCGTTAGTTAAAGCAGAAGCCCTCATGCCAGTAACACACTGTATACAGTTTACGTTAAAAAAAAACCTTATTTACTCATGTTTTTAGGTTTTCCCGCAGTAAACTTCGTAAGGTTAAGTTGTTGCGTCAGTTTTTACATATATTTCACAATTTATTAATTTCTTCGTTTCGTTCCACGTGTGGTTGCTGGGTTAGAATAGTGCCACTCCATGTCTTCCCGTGGATGTTGTAAGAGGCGACTAAGGGAATAAGGGCTTGTAGTCCTATTAGGCGAAGGGCTTGCAACCTGTCACTATACACTAGTAAACTTATTGGCCTGATTGTGCAAAATGTGGTTACATTATTATAAATAAGTCTTTTTAGAGTTATTGGTATTTCTGTAGCTCTGCCTACCCTCACTCTGGGAATAAAGGCGTGATGTTATGTAGTGTGCATTGTAATAAGAACTAAAAGTGGATGCATATCTTTGTAGTTGACTGTACCTAAACCTAGGCAACCATAAACATACTTATAGAGAAAGAATACTTACATACATAGAAAACACTCAAGAAATAAATACTCGCGGTCATCATACAAATATATTTGCCCTGACCGGGATTAGAACCCGGGACCGCTAGCGTCGTCGTTTTGGGAACATAGATTGAGTGGTAATAGTCTTAGAATTCGGTTCTTTCAAAATGTCTATTATTATGTAGGTAGAGAGGACAAATAGAGAGATCTCTCTCCAGGCGGGTGTTGTGCCTGGGGACCGAAGTCCGTTTGGATGAAGTTGGAAGTGGTATATAAGTCAACCGACTGAAGAAACTTCGTTAGCGCGATGTAGCGCACTGTCAGATTTAGTTGCGTTGTCTGACGCTGGTGGCGCTAGCGAGTTGTTTGTTACAAGTTGTCACTAGATGTCGCTAGGTCGCCACACCAGCCCCCCCCTTTGAGACCGGAGGTTGATTGTGATGGATGACGTGCAGTCTGTGCGTTGAAAATGCCGCTTGCAAGTGCCAGTAGTAGTAGATGTCTCCAGTAGAGCTCAGAGCCGCGTTGGCGAGCGTAGCAGGAGAAGAGGAGTGGAGTGGAGAGTACACAGTGAGTCGTGTATCTGCTCCGTGAAGTACTCGTAGTAGGACGCAGTGAGTCGCGTTGCTGATTGAGAGTATTGTGCACACTGTAGACACCAGGCATGGAGATATATCAGAATGCTAGTGGTGCACAGTGTGGTTTGTCTGGCTTGCTGTGAGACTGCGTCATAGTGCTTGAAGGCCGTCAGGTTGCGTAAATGTCCATTGTCGTGGGTCACCAATGTAGTAAGACGATCACGTCGGGGTCACCAATGTAGTAAGACGATCACGTCGGGGTCACCAATGTAGGTAGAGAGGACAAATAGAGAGATCTCTCTCCAGGCGGGTGTTGTGCCTGGGGACCGAAGTCCGTTTGGATGAAGTTGGAAGTGGTATATAAGTCAACCGACTGAAGAAACTTCGTTAGCGCGATGTAGCGCACTGTCAGATTTAGTTGCGTTGTCTGACGCTGGTGGCGCTAGCGAGTTGTTTGTTACAAGTTGTCACTAGATGTCGCTAGGTCGCCACAATTATATACATATCTAGAAGAAAAAAAAATACAAAAACATTGGGCAAAATTTAAGTAAAAGACTTTGGCAGTGCAGTTTCGTAACAATTAACTTGGATGTTTTTAAACATTCGAAAAACCGAATATAAAAGAGGCATGGCTGAAATGATTTTTGTTGAAAAACACAGAAACATGTTTTCCGTCACGGATGGAAAACAAACCCCGCGTTCGTTTGAGGGGGAGAGGATCATGATTTGACTTTTGAAAATTTTGAGTTTGAGTGAAGAACTGTCAAATAGGGCATTAGATTATTATTCATTATCGGAGCTCATTATGATACATTTATATAAATAAATATCCTACAATCCTACAAACAGACAGTGAACAAACGTCAAAGATGACAAATTGTACTGGGATGACAGCTGTCAAATGAAAAGTGAAATGTTATGACAAACAATACATTGCTCACTCCTAAGTCGCAATGGACGTGCAGTTGTACCTAAACATGTTTTGTAACATATTTTGCTAACATGTTTTGTTAGTTTTTACAGCAACATGACACGCCTTTATAGCAACAGACCACAGAGTATAGCCCTATCACATTCTTTGCTACAAATGAGCTCCTGTATACTCGCACAGTCACCAGCAATAATATATTACACAACATTGCGCTTAAAAATATCTGACAGATAGCCAGATACGCTCTTATGCCGCCAGTAATAAAGACGTGTCAGATATTTTTGAGCTCAATGTTGGATAATGTATTATTGCTGGTGACTGTACTTACACTCGAAAAACATCACCCTCCTTAAACAGTCGGGAATAGAACAAAATAACGCTGACGTCACGAAGTCTTCAGGTGGTCTGGTTTCTGTGCGAAATCATAATAAAAAACAGCAAATTTCCCTATTTCGCTCGAGAAATCTCGTGTTCCGAGAACAGATATGGTACAGCCAGTAGGAGGAATAATTTCCAGCTGATAACCTTCGTATCGGAGAGTGCCGGGTCACCGCCGGGCCACATCACAATCGGTAGCTTCACGTACTGTCGGCAACGGTAGAAGAAGTATAACTGGGCCTCTATTCTACTGCGTTATAACGATATCGCGTTTGACGTGTTTTAGAATCGTTTATGTCACAGTCGCCATTATTGTAAATGATATAAGAGTTATCAAAACGTTGACAATACGGAAACACGACAAAGACAATATCGTTATTAGCGTGTAGAATCCCAGCCCTGTACAGTGCTCACATCGAAAATGCCTAGGATTAAAAAAAAAATAGCAAAATGTTTACATTTGATTTAATACACACTCAAGCATAAATCAGTTATTAATTTGTCATTTTACTCATCGGGCCCATTTCATGAAAGCTTGTAACTTGTAATACCAGTGGAAGTCTCTTTTTAATACGTACTGATGAAAATCTTTTATAAAATGGGTCCCTGGTCGCTCCGTTTTTCGGTCTTCGTAAGACCATTCGCTAGAGGATACGGTGGCTGTTTGGCCAACGATCTGACATCCGTTGCTACACTAGCGGCATCTCTTTTCAATATTTTCTCTAATAATCCGACGCCACACTGACGCGTAAATGTGACGTTGCGTAAACAAAAGAGTCAGTGGGTCATACTAAATTACACACATACATACATAAAGTCACGCCTTTATTCCCAGAGTGGGGTAGGTAGAGCTACAGAATTACCAACAACTCTAAAAATATTGTTGATCATTCTGTAACCACATTTTGCACAATCAGGCTAAGATGTTTACCAGTGTATTAGTGACAGGTTGCAAGCCCGTCGCCTAACAGTACTACAAGCCCTTATTCCCTTAGTCGCCTCTTACGACATCCACGGGAAGACATGGAGTGGCACTATTCTAACCCGGCCACCACACGGAAAACTAAATTACATGACGTCAATTTTGACGGAGGGTAACTTAAGCATCGTTAAGCTCTGGTGTGGTCGCTATTTTATAACATTCTCTACCATTCAACTGATGATCATAATGAAATTAGCAAAAGTGGTGCATAAAGAAACGAAGATAGAATCATAAAACAAAGAACGTTTCGAAAAGTTTGTTAGAAAAGTAGTCTATATTCTTCTTGGAACGTGAGTGTTATTCCTACTAATCAATTAGATACAAAATAAGAATACTTTAGGCAAAAAGTACCCAAAAAATTAAATGCTTGTTTATTCGGCTAGTTAATTTATAAAAGAAAAAAATAAAGCCGGGCAAGAGCATGTCCACCACGCTCAGTGTAGGGTTCCGAAGTCGTTAAGTACTACAAACAAAAAAATCAACAAGTAATAACTAATTTTCTATTTAAAGTCATTTGGTGCCGTCCTAGATGATTTGAGTAGGTATAAACATTTAAATTGCCTGTATCTCAAGAACCAATGATGTCTACTTAGTCGTGATAGCTTTCCTGTAAATTTATATTATTATGCTCTTTCATTTAAGTTTTTTTTCTGATTTTTAGTATTTGTAGTTTTGCCTGTAGCCCTACAGGCAAAACTACACACTTGGGGGGACACTTGACTCTAACAAAAATAAGCGCTTTTAAGCTTATTATTTCATAAACAGATCACTTAATCGAAATTAAAACACCTATCCAACGACACCCCACACTATGGGGTAGGAGAGAAAAAAATACATCCCCACGTTACATGTAGGGAAGGAATCCTAAAAAAAATTTGTTACTTATCATGATTTTATTGTAGGTACCACTTTATTGGCGTGACTACTACGACGTACTGAGAGTCTCTGAGCTAGGCTGCGGACGGACGGACGGACATGGCGAAACTATAAGGGTTCCTAATTTGACTATGGAAGCCTAAAAAACACATACAAGTGAGGAAATAAAAACAAAAGTAAAATTATAAGGAATTAAGACATAATAGCCGAAACGGTGTGCCAGCTTAGCGTGATGCTGGACGGAGCCCAGCGCTGATTTTCAGCTGGACCCGTAACTTGCACGTTTTGCAACTCATTCACTCTTGTTAGTTACGAGGTATTGCAGTTTCACCGACGACATGTACAAAACATGCATATGTATGCATGTTTGGGTCATGAATCATGACCCTAAAATCACCCAGTATATATTTATGTATACTTATATTTACATATGATCATGACTCATGATCCAAAAAAAACCAGCTGTTCCATACATTAACTCTCAATTAATTCACCGTTAATGTATGGAACAGGTGGATTTTTTTTGGCGATTTCGTGGTTGGTCCCATCGGAAAGGTTGTTCAGTATGACGATCTTATTTACTTTTGGCCATTCCGGATCATAGTTGTTAGTTACGAGGTATTGCAGTTTCACCGACGACATGTACAAAACATGCATATGTAAATATAAGTATACATAAATATATACTGGGTGATTTTAGGGTCATGATTCATGACCCTAAAATCACCCAGTATATATTTATGTATACTTATATTTACATATGATCATGACTCATGATCCAAAAAAAACCAGCTGTTCCATACATTAACTCTCAATTAATTCACCGTTAATGTATGGAACAGGTGGATTTTTTTTGGCGATTTCGTGGTTGGTCCCATCGGAAAGGTTGTTCAGTATGACGATCTTATTCACTTTTGGTCATTCCGGATCATGACCCCAAAATCACCCAGTATATACATACCATAAAACATGTGTCAGTTTTAGTGTTGATCGTACACACGAAGACACTGTTAACTGACCACCCGTAGACTTTAATACGTTGCGATAAGGTTTATGTTCGTTTGTAAATGTACAGTTAACAGTGTCTTCGACTGTACTAGAGCGTTTGGGGGAATATTCTCGGTAAGCTGAATAAAAAAATACAATAACGATATTTGTAATTTCAAGGATTAAAGACGAAATGACGGATGCGGTTATTTTTTAGGGTTCCGTAACTCAGAAGGAAAAAACGGAACCCATATAGGATCACTTTGTTGTCCGTCCGTCCGTCCGTCTGTCTGTCTGTCAAGACATTTATCTTGGGAATGCGTGGAGGTATCGAGTTGAATTTAAAACCATATTAAGTTTACACTCCGTAGAAGCTGTAAAAAAAATTAACGTAGAAAATAAGATACGGCCGTTTATGCCACAAAAAACGTATATTTGGACACTGTCAAGGGAACAAAATTTATAGGTAGGTACTTCCCATAGACCTAGAATCTTGAAATTTGGCAAGAAAGTTCTTACAGCAGAATTAAAGGAAAAAACAGAAAATCGTTAATTTGATGCAACATCACAAAATGCAATTGCAAACTTTATTGCTGTTGGTAAAATAATCGCAACCTATGTCAATGTATGGAGACAACAGTTTTTCAACGGGAAAGTCAAGTTTGCCCTCAATACAATTTTACAGTCTTATAAGTTTACACGGAACCCTCGGTGCGCGAGCCCGACTCGCACTTGACCAGCTTTATTTATAAATAATATGGATTTTTATCAACATACGTGGGCCTCTAGCTTCTCATCTAAAGCTCAGCCTTCTATATCCTGGTGGTAAATAAATAACAACCAATGTAGCTCTGCCTTTACCCGATTGACGAAAGACGGCAATGTTTAGTTCATTTACAGTGACAGTAACAGGGTTACAGTAAAAACCAAGGCGCCTTGTACGTTATTATAACAGGCACAAGGAAAAAACAAAAAAAGTTACTCATCGTAGATACAGAAAAAGTAATAAAAAAATCAAAAAATATAAATATCCCGCAGTTTGGCGACTTTATCTGCTGTCATAGTGCCACTGGGTGCTTTAATTGTAAAAAATAACAAATTGGCGAATTAATAGAAGATTGTTCAACAACGGACTAAAGTAAGCTATTATGACACGAGATATTTATCCATCCGAGTAATTAGCGTGTAGTTGTCGGGTTAGAATAGTGCCACTCCATGTCTTCCCGTGGATGTCGTAAGAAGCGACTAAGGGAATAAGGGCTTGTAGTGCTGTTAGGCTTTGTAGTGTTGTTGGGCTTGCAACCTGTCACTAATACACTAGTAAACTTCTTGGCCTGATTGTGCAAAATATGGTTAAAGAATTATCAACAAGTCTTTTTAGAGTTGTTGGTAATTCTGGAGATCTGCCTACCCCTCCCTGGGAATGAAGGCGTGATGTTATGTATACTCCATTTCATGTACCATGGCCCGATGCACTTGAGACGGTCATTAGGCGTTAACAATAGGATTAGTGATAACAAAAGATACCTGGCCAGACCCTTTTGCGGCGTGGTATTTTACATGTAACCTAATGATCTTGATCGTTTAACCTAGTAATCAACATAAACAATATTTCATGTTAGTTGTCATCTGACCACATTTGTGATTACACGTATACCTGCAGCAAATAATTATGTTTCGACCTTGGGAAACACCCACAAGTAACCCGTCCAGTGGTGACGTTAGTTTGCAGCAACGTAAGAGAAGATTTTTAAGCAAGGACGCCCAAGATGTGGTGATAAGTGTTTATAAAACTTTGTTAAATCGAATGGGTAAAAAAAAAAAAAATAAAGAAACGTCTATATTCACCAGTGTTCCGGAAAGGACAGTTAAAAGGATTGTCTCTTCACTCTCATCAGGACCAAGATACCTACCGCGAAAACGAGTAAAAGCTTCTTTTAAAAAAATTGACAATTTTACAGAAGAGGTTGTGAAAAGAACTGTGTACGACTTTTATAGAAAAAATGAAGTTCCAACGCTCACCGAGATTCATCGATCATTACTAGCAAGCGGAGTGGGATTTCCTTACTCAGAAACTACACCATGGAGACTTTTACGAAAACTTGGTTTTAAATATGGAAAGTTAAACGAAAGGAGAATCATTATGGAAACATCACGGCTTAAAAAATTAAGAGAAGAATTTATTACCGAAATACGATTGAAGAGGTCTACTGGAAAAAGTATTGTATATTTGGATGAAACTTGGTTTGATACCCACGACACACTGAAAAAAGGATACAGGGACGACTCTCAAAACTGTGCGACAAATACTCCATGTTCAAGAGGCAAACGTTTAATTATACTGCACGCAGGCACTGAAAATGGTTGGATTCAACGGGCTCTTCTTGTTTCGAGCAAACATCTGAAAAATTCAAGTGCAGACTATCACGAAGATATGTGTTCGGAGTTGTTCGAAAAATGGTTCGTGGAACAGCTTTTACCCAACATCCCTGCCAATAGCGTTATCGTCATGGATAATGCGTCTTATCATAGCCGCCAAGAGGAAAAGATTCCCAACACTAATACAAGAAAACCTGACATAATAGCATTTTTGAGAAAGCATCATATTACTATACCTGAGAAAACAACTGTTAAGAAATTGTTGGAAATTGTACAAAGTCAAAAATTTGAAAAGAAATACTTCGTCGACAAAATAGCGGCTGAGGCTGGACATGAAATATTGAGGCTTCCTCCCTATTATTGTGTGCTGAACCCAATCGAGCTTATGTGGAGTTATATCAAGAAACAAATTCGGAAGACGAACATTACACCAACAGTAGGTGATTCAGTTATTCAAAATTTAAGAACTATAGTAGACATGACGAATCCTACGCTTTGGAAAAATGCTTGTGAGCATGTTATCAAAGTGGAGAACGAGTTTTTATCCCACCCTGTGTATCCGGTCATCATAAACACCTGCGAAACCTCAAGTTCGGAAGAACATACATCAGAAAGCGAATAAATGTATATAATTAATTTTTGCCTTTAAATATTTAAAATTGTTAAATATTTTATATAATTAATGTACATGTTTTTAAAGTAATTAAATTAAGTTAGTCTTAAAGCTGATTGTTATTATTTTATTGACACATTTTTTTTTGATTTAACTCATGTTAGCTATTATTATGAAATACCGTAAACAACTTATATTTCGTATTTTTATTTTCAAGTACCAAAATGTTTTAGTCACGCTTTAGTTGCATGCAGGTTGGACCGACGCGTGCCATTTTGAAGTGCTCCTAATTAGATAACAAAAGGCAAACATTATGAGCCCTATTGTTAAGCTTCAAGTGCATCGGGCCATGGTATATGAAATGGAGTATATGTATGTGTGTGTAGTCTCGAGTTAAACATCGCTTTTCACATCGATTGCGAGAAAAATAAATCTAAACGCAGCAATAGTACGGGCCCTGCGCTCAATTGCACATAATGAGATAGCCAAATTTAAATAACACGTTTAGATTTAGCTCTTTAGTCATGAGATTGATAACCTCAATTATTATTTGTGTATGTTGCTGATAATAGTGTTTAATGGGAGTGAGGTAACTATTAAAAATGTTAGCTTAACATACACGTCTGTTGCCAAATAACAACCCATCAATCCTGCCCTCCTAGTATGTCAGATTAAATTGCCAAAGTAAATTCAATCCTCTCTCGTTAGTGATAAGGTTGTGATTGCTACAGGTGTTTTATTTGAGATACTGCTTTTTGGATTAGCAGAGCAGTCAGCAATAAGTATACCTATACTTAGGCTATATTCTTCTCTTTAAAATCATTTCCTTTGACATGTTAACGTATTGTTTTTAAATCAGCCGCCATTAGTCAAACAAATAAGAGCTATCGTTACTTTACTTGTAATACAACGTAACTTTTCATTTTTCTTAATCACTCAAGCGTTAACTACAAGATATCTCCTAAAGGGATAAGTTCGCTTTTGTGCATACTTTATTTGCCTTTCATCGTATTTTTACCACAGTGCAATGCCACACAAATTGACCTAGTCCCAAATTAAGCTCTAGGCTTGTACTATGGGTACTAGACAACGATAAACTTACTTATATAGTGAAATATATACGTAAATACAAAGAAAACATCCATGACTCAGGAAGAAATATTCGTGCTCATCACACAAATATCTGCCTTTACCGGGATTCGAACCAGGGACCGATAGCATCGAAGGCAGGGTCACTATCAACTAGACCAACGTGTCGTCAAGGTAATAAAATACTTTTCGTCAAGAGCCAGTATCTCACTCAATACTAAAACCAATTGAATATTCGAATCTGCCCCTCGGTTATGTCTTCGGATAGCTTTTTCTTCCTTCGGCCACGTGACTCGTCGGGAGTCCAACCACCTAAAGAAGCGTTATACTGGTTGGCTGTGTGGAGGGAAGAAGCAGAGAAAGGACCAACCCCCCCCCCCTGCCCCCCCTATAAAGAGCTCTGTTCAAGACACAGTTGTGGTAGTCACGATCCTCAGCCATTAGGAAAAGACTAAGAAGAAGCAGCTCATTTTCCATAAAAGTTGAGCTTGACTTGCTTAATCTCTTAGAGGATAGATTCCGTTTTATCCACCAGAATCTCTATTCAAGAGCTTAGAGATTAGGTACTCCCCGTTTTCCTCAACCATGATCAAATTAACTGGAAGGGATCCCTTAAACAAATAAGTTCAGCATTATACATAATGAGTATTTGTTAAGTTGTTTGTGTGCACAAAAGTCTACATTCCAACAATAGTTATCTCTTAATTACAATAAAGCTAAATCTGTCGTTAGCGATTCTGTACCTTCCCGAAAAAAGTAAATGGTTGCGGGGCAACATCAGCGGACCCACAAAAGGTGCAAATACGATCAACGTGATCGGAGTTACGTATTTGAGCCTATTGGGGTCGAATATTTCGGAACATGGGGCCCAGAGGCCCTAGCCAAGATGCAAATGCTCCTAACGTTTTTATTTACTATCGCTCAAAATGTATGGGATGACAGTTGATCACGTGGTTTATCGCAACACACGAGAATGTCATCCCATATATTTTGAATGATAGAAAAGAAAAACGTTAGGAGCGTTTGCATCTTGGTTAAGGCCCCACGAGCTCGCCGTATGTTTAAAGATCTTGCAAAGCGCCTGGGCTGAGATTCCACGCGGTAAAATCGATATTGACTTTGACGTGTTTCCGTATCGTCAACGTTTTGATAACTCTTATTTAATTAGACAGTAATAGTAGACGAGTTAAAAACAATACTAAATTACGTTAAACGCAATATCGTTTAAACGTAGTAGGCCCGGGGCCTCTATTCAGGTGCTTTAAAACGATATCGTGTTTGACACGTTTAAGAATCGTTTATGTCACAGTCGTTATTATTGTAAATGACATAAGAGTTATCAAAACGTTGACAATACGGAAACAGAGGCCCTAGCCAAGATGCGTTCGCTAACTAGCGATTCGATTCGTTTTAATTTGAAACCAATCGCGGCACTGGTAGATCACGTGACTCGTCGTATGACGCAATCAACGAGTGCCGCGATTGGTTTAAAAACAAAACGAATCGAATCGCTAGTTAGCGAACGCATCTTGGCTAGGGCCTCAGGTCAAAAACGATATCGTTATTACCTTGTAGAATTCCAGTCCTGATCGACGCAACTCGTGGCCAAAATGCTGGCATTACTTGGCACGAGTTCCGTCGAGACGTTAAACTTTACATTCAATTCGGCTAGTGTTTGTTTGTTTATTTCGTTTTCTCGTAGTTAAATTTAGAAACACTTAAACCTTTATTTTTCTGTCGGGAGCTGAAATGGGGTTACACCACTAATTTTACGGTTTCATAATGCAACAAAGCGAATGCGAAATGAATCAAAGCGTTGACATGGTGATAATAGTTCAGTAGGGTTGGACAAGTTGTATAGTACCTAACTCGGTAATAGCACAAAGCTATAGTAAACTGCTGGTATTCGCATTTTGCTCCAAAGCTGTTAAAAGTACGAGTACACAAAGTATTTAAATAATGATGAATCATTAAATTTGTTTATTTATCGTAAAAAATAAATAATAGTAATCGACTTGTTATTACTTACCATAAAGTAGGGCTCATTAAGGATATTATCATTCATCAGTAATGTATTTGGTGAACAAATGACGTCTCAATTTTTATTTTCTTCGTGTACCTAACTGTCAGGAACTTTTAACAATACTTAAATAAATAACTAATGAAAAACGAAATTGCTAAATCTACAAAAACCTCTGCGGCATTGTCCCGAAGATGCATTAGGTAGTAATGCGTAATGTTACGTTATTTTGATCTTACTTTTACTAACAATGAACAACTACTTTAACGTCGGTAGAAGAAAGATTACTCAAAACAAAGTGGAATATGTGTAGCCCCTGAACTGTTTTAAAAACAATGTGAATGTACAAAATTGCAGAAAATTTGAAAATTAAAAAAGCATATCCTGGCGTATTACATTACTCTTAATTACGTGACAGCATGTTTCTATATAAACACAAATTACAAAAAAAAGTACGCCTAGGGCGGCTCCTTCCGACCCTTCCACTCACTTTCGCACTGTATATTTCATTCGTCAATCGTTTTTCATCCATCCTTTCCAAATTACCAAACCATCGAAGCATGCCCTTTCAAAAAACCAATACTGGAAAAGTGCCGAATCTTAAGTACCCGAAACCGACGTGCATGCATGACTCGATGTATGAATGTGGAGGAAGCGAAAGAGCTTTGTCAGGATCGTAGCAGGTGGAAAGAAGTGGTCTCTACTCTACCTATC
The DNA here is from genome assembly GCA_949316455.1 of Acleris holmiana. Lineage (NCBI taxonomy): Eukaryota > Metazoa > Arthropoda > Insecta > Lepidoptera > Tortricidae > Acleris > Acleris holmiana. The sequence goes on from OX438767.1 coordinate 3,771,836, forward strand.
CCTCTGGGAAAAAGGCCTGATTTATGTATGTATGTATGTATGTAAAATTACAAAAATAAAAGTAGTACAAACAGTAGTACAGACAGTTGAATAAATAACCGAATTAAATTATGAAGTTCAACGTATTTCTTCTTCATCTTTCTGCAATTGTTCTATGAATTAAGATTAGCGTTTTGAAGCCAAGCGACACGCTTAAAACCTAGTTTTATAATCTTCTAAACCATTATAAAAAAATCATCCGTGCTCACAGAAAAGCAAACTTAATTATGTCTTTATGCGGCGGATGTTAGGCGCAAGGTTGGGCAGAAAAACGGCGAATTAGTGGTGCTACTTACTCAGGCCTTATTACTCGGTCTTGGCCACCAGGCTTAAAAAAAACACGGATGAAAATATTAACCCTAAATTAATTATTTCAAATCAAATGTTTACTTATATATGGGTAAGGACTAAAAAGTTGGCCACGCTAACTCACTCAATTAAATTTTCTATGAAACTTTTCCGTTGTGACAAGAAAATTAGCCATACATTTGTTGGGATAATTTTCGTGTCACAACGGAACTTTTTTCACTTTTGTTGTTTGTATGGTTAACTACGCTTAACTATGGTCCAACTATTTGGTCCTTACCCATATAAACCTGAAGAGTTTGTTTGCTTATTTGCTTGAACGCGCTAATCTCAGGAACTACTAAACCGATTTAGATGAAATTTGGTATGGAGATAACTAAGGTCTCGGGGAAGGACATAGAATACTTTTTATCCCGGAAAATTTAACGATTGCTGAAGGAATAGCGGAATAGCGGAAACCAGGTGTTTGACATAATATAGACGACACTATTCAATTGTGATTTAATAGTGTCGTCTACATACACATAGGGGGAGCAGCGGAAAACTAATTCTACGCCTACGAAGTCGCGGGCGTCTTCTAGTACTTAAATATGAATAAGACCTCCAATCCTTTTTTGATTTGTATCTTGATTGTTACTATTTTCTTTGAGAGTTAATATCAATTAAACCAAAAAACTAAGCATATGATAATCGTTGCAAAGAGCATTACTCAGAGAAGTTTTCAAAGAACTGCTTTAAGTGCTTGGCCTACTTTAGCCTTGTTTAAAACTTTACTGTGGCGTAGGTTCTTGAGGAATTATTTACACGAACTCTCAAAGAACATAGCAACAGTCAAGATACATAAAAATGGCGATTTTTACATTTCTTTTTAATTACCTATTTAATTTAAACTGAAAGTATGTTTCCTAATCCTGCGCTAAACCGCGTTATCAGGCCTCAGTAAAGAACACATAGTACAACTTATTCGTCATGTTTATTGCCTAACCACGCACCTAACACCCTGTATAAACTTACCCAACACCCTGTTTCTCGAAAGTCACACTCTGGTTTCAAGAATAAACCCTATTCCTAGAACCTTTAAAAACCGGCCAAGTGCATGTCGGACCACGCACAGTGAAGGGTTCCGTAGCTGGGATGAACGTTCATGGTTGAAATTCATTATTTTTTTTATTCAAATCTCAAAAACTACACAGCGTATCGTGTTCAAAACAATTTTGGTTGGAGTATTTCGTATGTTCTACTAATGTAATTTTTATTAGAATGTTCTATTTAACAGTTCTAAACTTTCTTTCTAAACCCGGACAGAATTTTTACGACTTTAGAAGCGTATATCTCGCCAACTGTTCACTTACGTAAAAAAGTCACTTAAAAACCTCTGTATCATTTTGGAAGCCCTATCTAAAAATACCCCACACGCTGATGTAATTAAAAAAATATTTTTTCGTCCCCTAGTTACATGTATCGAGTGCCACCCCTAAATATATTTTTTTGACAATTTTACTACATCATTGTATAGCGGTTCATAGAATACATCTATCCTCCAAATTTCATTTATATAGTCCCAATAGGCTCTGAGTAAAATGGCTGTGACATACAGACGGACAGACGGACGGACGGACGGACAGACGGACAGACGGACAGACGGACATGACGAAATTATAAGGGTTCCGTTTTCGCCATTCGGCTCCGGATCCCTAAAAAAACAACGTCGTTTTGCCTGATTTATCGCACGGGCGCAGAATAGTCACCCTAATGACTCGATACTTGTTGTTATATAAAGTGATATGCGCTTGAGGAGCCCCAGTCGACATCGTGTCTTGACAAGTGAAACTCGTAACTTACGCCAACGCGACTTATCGACATGTTTTGGAAGCTTGCTTTCGTCGCCGTCTTGGCTGTTGGTAAGTAGTTAAACATAATTATAAAAAAACAGGCGAATTAAGAACCTCGTTCTTTTTTTGAAATCGGTCGGTTTTATCGGTTTATCGGTTTATTTTTGAACCGATTTCATAAAAAGAACGACGTTGATCTTCCCTATTTTTTTTTCTTTAATTCTAATTTGTTTTGAAAATAAATGCAACCCTAAAAGAATCAAGTATTATTAAATGACTAGTGTATTTTAGTGGTTGTAGGAGCTTGTGGGGTTCTCCAGTGTCCTCAGAGTTGGCAACGCATTTGCAGTCTTACGATTGCAGTCTTAAGATTGTGTCTTGTGATTGTGATTGCTAATTTGCATGGGTCTCAGATCCCACATAGTGTCAGTGTTCCGTTAAGTACCTTTTTATCAAACAATCAGCCCTTACTCCTACGCGACGACGCTTGGATCAAAATATTATTAGTAGATAGCGGTCCCCCGCCGTGTCAGTTTAGTTAGTGTCAGTTTTCAGTTTTTTTTTTTTTTTTTTTTTTTTTTTTTTATATGGGACCTACGTAGTTAGCCTCTGATGGATTTGACTACTTCGCCGGAGAGAGGGCGGACTCCTGATGGGAGTCCACGCTATAAATGGGTTTTTACACTAGCATGCCTAAGGGCGCCCCTATTGGGCCGACCTCGGACTTAGGACGCTAGGGGAGAATTTCAATCGAATTGGAGTTTTCAGTTAACTATCTACTTATCAACCAATCAGCCCTTAGGGCCACTACTTATTATTTTTTACTTTTTAGAGGTTTTTTACAGACTATTTAGTCGGCGGTTTTTAAATTTGTAATAAAAAAAAATATTTCACGCTTTTCAAACTTCTCCATCTGAGTGTCTGTTTGTGGCATCGTAACCCAAGATTTCATGAAAATTGGTTGGGCCGTTTAAGAGATATTAGCTCTGAAAGTAGGTGTCGCCCTTATTTTGGGGGCAATTAACCCCCTAAAAGCTCAATATCTCAAAAACGGCCGAACCGATTTTTATAAAACATGTCTAAGAACCACCGCTAGAAAACCTGCTTTCAAGAGCTACGGTGCCACAGACAGACACACACACACTTACACGTCAAACTTATAACACCCCTCTTTTTGCGTCGGGGGTTAAAAACTAGTTTATATTACTTGATTTAAAAATGAACTTGAAGGAACGCCTTATGCATAGTTCAAGTGAGGAGTGCAATTTATTGACAAAAGGGATTTTTCGAAAAGGTGTTCAGAAAAATAACATGGATTATCTCAAAGGCATAATTATGTTTGTACTATTATTTACTGCATACAAAATATATTATTATCATTGTACGATGCCCGCTTTGGACTATTGGTCGGAATGACGTCATCTTGTTTGTAACCGCTATTTGTTTTTCAAAAGCACTAGCTGTGACATAGACACCGTGTAGCGCTTCAGCTAAAGCCATTATAATTTTTTTATTTTTCTGTTTTATAAGTTAATAATGAACAAGAAAAATAGTTTGCTTTCGAGAAAAAATTATTTGAGCATGATTTTTTTTCAGAAAACTCTTTAAATAGGACCTGGGGTGTTACCATGACATGTCTAAGCAATTCAGTTTAGGATGAGTGTCAGGGATAGAGCTAGCATTTACACGGCTCTGTCTCATTCTCTCATCGTAAACTGAATTGACTATGTCATGATGATGTGTGTGTATGCCATGAGTTGTCAATTGACCCAGGTATCAAATAGGTTTCTATGTTTGATGGCGTTAGTTGTAGAAGGAAGTAATTAACCGTGCAAATAACTTTAATGCACAACGTGTGAACTTAATGAACCGCAGGTAAACATTTAAATTTGCTCTTGGAAATTGGTTGAAATACTTATATAAATCAGAAAATTACGACGTGAACTGATTGTGTAAATAATACTAATTATTTGCCGTCTCTTTTACGCCAGTTTCAAATTTGCGTTTGGACAAAAATGCAAATAATGGAAAACTCCCTTTGGCAAGGTAAATTGTTTAGTAACCCTTTAAATGATACAATTTACGCGTTTATTAAATATTTACGTCTATTTCCTAATAAACCGGGAAAGAGCGTGTCGGACCATGCTCAGTGTAGGGTTCCGACGCCGTTAAGTACTAGAGTACTACAAAAATAAAAATCAACAAGTAATAACTATTTTTATATTTTACCCAATTGGTGCCGTCTTAGATGATTTTAGTAGGTATATGTACACTTTAATCGCCTGTATCTCAAGAACCAATGATGTCTCCTTAGTCGTGATAGTTTTCCTTTAAAATTTGTTATATGCTCTTTCAATTAAGTTTTTTTTCAGTTTTTAAGTATTTTTAGTTTTGGCTGTAGGGGGTTACTGTAACAAAAATTTGCGCTTCAAAGGTTAATATTTCATAAACGGATAACCTAATCGAAATTTTACAAATCCCCGCGTCACGTGTAGGTGAGATAAATGTACCATATTTTTTTTCATGATTTTACTTTACTACTTTGTTGGCGTGACAAAGATGTACTTATTTATATTCATTCCAAATTACAGATTTCTTGTACTAAGAAAGTCGCTACGCCCCCACATATGTATGTGACTGTGTCTGTGTATGTGTATCTGTGGCATCGTTACTAATAAGCAAAACCGATATTAAAAAAATAACCTTATTTTAAGGAGGTTTCTTGAAAATCGGTTGCGCCTATTAACATTATATCTGTCCTCATAAGCCAATAAGCAGTATCTCAAATTCAATAGCCAATAGGAATAAGGTTGCTTTTAATACAGTAGTTTTGTCAGAGATACTGCTATTTGTCTTAGGCAGATATCAGCTCTCAAACACCCATTATATAGGTTCTTATCTATTAAATACAAAATAATAAATACTAAGTAACAGCATGACTATCCAATAAAAAAACAACACGAGTTCAACAACCAGTTAAACTTATCATTATGACCTCTTACTAAGAGTATACAGAATCAGTCGATGGGTCAAATGTCCAGCCGACCTATTGCGTAATCAACAACAAATAAAGATGGCGGAAAGGGCACGTGCATAGATAAGGGTACAAATGCAGTGAATAAAGTGAACATCTAATTATGTCGGATAAACCCGTATTTATCTTGCTTCTCGTTAGCTTAAGTACCTAACCATCGATAAACAAAAAGTCACTTGGACGATGAAGAGAAAATATTTTTTTAATTAGATGTAAAGACATAGCACAGGATTATTACTATTTTGTGGCTAAGATCCTGGACTTGAAAGAAGCACGTGGAGTTAACTCTGTCTGCTTATGTTTAGTCCAAAAGAAATGATACTCTTGCACCATACAGATGTCCTAACGTGTGATATCTATTGACGTGTATCTCTAATATGAGGCTATGGCAGAGTCTATAAGTAACTTGTCATTGGCGAAATACACCTTCACAGGAGTGATGCCATTAATTAGAATTAGAAGATATCACTCTTTTTAGATTTGTTCCAAATTCGTCATATTCCAAATTGGTCATCTTCTAAACTTGACAATTTCCTAACTGGTCATATGCCTGCACAAATTTATTATAGAAATCCTCTAAGGTAAATTTGGTATTGTTCCATTATTTGCCAATTCTTTTGGACTCCGCCTTAAGTATATTATTGTCTAATAGCCGTAGTACAAACTATAACTACTAAGTACAATCCAAGTAATAGTTATCATTCCTGTAAGCACGTGTTCGCGATTTAATTTGACTGTAGGTACAATGAAGAGTTTGGAAGATGACAAATCTGGAATATGACCACTAACCAGTTAGGAAATTGTCGAGGTGGGAAGATGACCAATTTGGAATATGACGAATCAGGAACAAATCTCAATGTTAAGACTTTGTTTTAAATACGTTTCGACCCTATCGGATTTTTTGTATATTTATCTTCTTATACACTCAGCAAATTCGAATGTGCAGGTTTCCTCACGATATTTTCTTTCAAAAACTTAATGGTACGCTACGACTGGGTTTTGAGCTCGGTTATTTACGAACGAGTTGACGCTTTTAGGTCACTAAACCACCGTCGTTCCTCGCGTTGATATTCTTTATTAAATTGAAGTTCTTTCAGGCGTGTTGGGGGACGTCACCAATGAGCAGAAGGAGGCTGTGAAGAAGGCCATCACGGAGCAATGCACAAAGAACAACGCAACCGACAAGGCCACGGAAGTTCAGGTTTGTTCAGTTCCACTAATGAAATTAAATTTAAAATGAAAAATGAAAATAAACCACGAAATAATTGACCGATACCTGTTCAGTACTGAGATACAAATACCTAACATTTCAGAACTCCTTGACGACATTCGGCGAGTGCCTGAAGGGCCTGTTTGACGTCGACACCGTAAAGCGGGAGATTGAGGAGGCCAAGCCCCATGGCAACCTCGACGAGGTCTTTAAGAAGTAAGTACCTATTCTAGTATTATGGTGTACTTTCCTATATTAACTACTGCATTACATTATTTAGAAAAGATTACTTTGCAAATGACAGTATATTTGTCTCTCGTGTTTCATAGATTAAAAAAGAATAGGTACTAATGGTACTACTAACTTACTCCTATTAAGGAACTGATAGTATAGTACTTAGTATAGTTTAGATGTCACTGATTCCAATTAAAGGATCAACAGTTCAACACACAAAAAACATCCCTTAGTTACCTACTTACACTGAAAATCTAACGTAGCTCGCAACCTTCGTAGGTAGATTTACTAGAAAATAGGCTCACAATCATCTAGGCTAACCGGGTACGTATTACTTTTCGAAACACCTTTCAACGATGCAAATTGATTTGATTGTGCAAAATGTGGTTACAGAATTATCAACGAGTCTTTTTAGAGTTCCCACTCTGGAAATGAAGGCGCGTTGTTATGTATGTATCTTTCAACGAACATGTAATTTTTCACGTAGAATTTTCATTACATCAAAAGACATTTCTCGCCGCCTGAGTTGTTTTTGGCAGTCACAAGACTAATTTAGTGTTCGATGAAACGATACAATCGATAAAGTGAAATTCGATCAAATCATGAGTTACCAGGCTAAACACGTCGTTTTAGCTGATTCTTCAGATATCAACCTACTATTTTGTCCCAAAGGTACTGTGCCAAATCTCCCCAGCTGAAGGCTTGTCTGCACGCTGTGATCGCTGGAGTCACGCCCTGTCTGCCTTCCGAGGCCACTGCGCTAATCCCCACTGCCGAAAACTCCACAGACAGCCTTATTGACTTTGCCTGCTACAGGGACGGAGACAGGCTTGCGTGTAAGTCTCATCATCCTCTTCAAAAGATATATTTAAAAAAAATGTTGGTAAAAATGAGTTAGTTTTATAAAGGTATCATACATAATTAATTATGAGGTCCATCATGTTTTGCCTTTCGCCTTACAATTAGAATAAGAATAAGAATAATTTATTTCTCACTTTCAATTGACACAAAACAATAAAATTGACAAAAACAAAAAACTTAACTAACCAAGGACACCAAGTGCAATATGAAAGAGTTGTAAAATTTGGTCAGATTTTTTTTACAATAGCTCCTACACTAGGCTCAGCCTGTCTCGTAGGTAGCCAATCCATAGTTGAGTTACAAGAATGAATGCGAACAGTGAATATAAGTGACCAGTTTCCTAAAATTCCTAACAACAATTTGGTAAAAGATGCATGCAATTGTATGTAACAAAAAATTACAATATAAACAAATACGGTCTTCGTGAGTGTGTGTATGCGTTGATGTGTGTTGCGTGTTGGGTGTTGTGTATTGGATGTTGTGTGTAAACAGAGAATTACCACGCATAAATTGGCCGTAATACCAAAGAAGGAAGCTGACTGCAATGTTATAGTGAAAGCATTCTAACTATACTCTATAGATTAGATTAGATTAGATTTATTTATTTCATAATATAAGTTACAGTTATATTGAACAACATAACTGAACAATATAACTTCATAGTTATATGAAGCCGTATTAAATTCAAAACGCTTGCAGTTAGCCGCCACACCGTCAACCATCAGAACATAATTGTCGCAACGCAGTACATTGTATAATAACGAAATAATGTCGGGGTATTTGTGATCCTTGGACTTTCTCGATGTGTTCTGCCAGCAAATTTTCAGACTAACGTCTTCGTCGGACAAAGCATGTTCGTACAAGATACAAATACGCACATATAAATAGTTTTTACCGTAGATTTCCCCTCATTTTCCAGTGTTCGTCGCTGAGAAGGGCCCCGAGTGCTTTACGGAGAAGACTGACGCCCTCCGCGCGTGCGCAGATGCCGCTAAGACAAGCGTAACCGCCTTAACGTTGGCCTCTACCAAAACTGTAAGTGCCTTTCTTAGAACTGTTCGGAGGGTCGATTTTCGAATCTCACTGATGAGTATTTTGTTTTGAAATTTAGTGACGAGTTGATTTTCGTTTATGAGTGGAAGGGGCACTCGTTTTTGATGCCAAAAGAAAGGCGTAAGATTTTTACTTACCGGTGAGATTAAAAAATACGAGGTTGTAGAAATTTTGGTGAGACTTAGTCACCGGATGAAATTCAAAAATCGCGTTAGTTGTTATAATAACAGAAACAAAATAGGCTATTACGTATAGGGTGGGACAATTTATTAAGTGGTTGTTCGGAACCAACCTTGTGACTACATTATACGATTTTGTTGAGAAAACACTGGAATTCTAATCCGGCGCTCGGGATAAATTTATCCATTTATTCTAACCCTAGCCTCTCGCATCACCGGCACACACTAGGTACTTTAATTACCTAGTTACTGAAATCCAATTATTTTTTCTTGTTACAGGAGAAGTGCCACAAGTTCGACGAGACGGCGGCCTGCATGGTCACTGCTCTAGAGGCTTGTTCGACCCCCACTCCCGCCAACATGATCGAGTCGGTGTTCAAATACGTGCGCAATCTTTCGCCATGCAAGGACGTTGCGGTAAGCGCCATCTAGTTCCTAATACTAGGAACCTATCATTGTAAGGTGGAGTTATAGGTCAAAGCGTACTGACACACCTACCGCAGGGACAATTTCATGAATTGACCTTTAATTGTCCTCTTAAATATGATGTGTATGGGCAGGAGGGGCAGAAATAATCAGGACACATATTTAACATCAATATAATCACGGGTTCGCGTGAACGAAGTCCGCGCGAATCGATAATTTTATATATGTACTAGCGACCCGCCAGCGGCTTCGTCCGCTGCTTTCTTTTTTTTTGTTTCTTCCATGTCACTTAGAGGTATGAAAAATAGATAGTAGCCGATTCTCAGACCTACTGAATATGCATATAAAAATTCATAAAAATCGGTCGAGCCGTTTCGGAGGAGTATGGTAACTAACACCGTGACACGAGAATTTTATATATTAGATTTGATGGAAGTGGGTTTGATCACTAGGGACCCTAGCCAAGATGCAAGTAAACGCTACTAACGATTTTCTTTTCTAATACTCAAAATGTATGGGATGACATTTTCGTGCGTTACTATAAACTACGTAATCAACGGTCATCCCACTACTTTTTGAGCGATAGAAAAGAAAAATGACAGGAGCTTTTGCATCTTGTCTAGGGCCTTTGAGGGCCTAGTCAAGATGCATAATGCTAAGTTAAAAACGCGCCAAAACGTATAGTATTGACGTAAGCTGGTGACGGATCGTGTCGCCGCTATCAACGGTAGCAGTGTTTTCATCTTGGCTCAGTTCGCGAGAGTAAAAGGGTGAATATTTGAAGATGTACATATTACGCGGCGATTAGTAAAGAACTATTTAAAATTATATTAATCTAAACAATCATGGTTTTTATACAATTTATAACTTTGGCTTTATAGAATAATGTACATAAAATATATTAATTGTAAATATAAATATGATTAATTTATACATAAAGTCGTCAAATCTCACTACCAGTCGTGTCCCAAATCCCAAATTTGAATAGTCTATGTTAAAAATAATACGGTATTATGCTGAAGATTGTATGTTTATGCAATTATTTGTATAATATAATAGTGGTTTTAGTAAACGTTACAATTACACGGCTTAAAGAACACTTTCAAGTTTTTTTTTATCGCTTAGAAAAATGTCCCAGAGCCTGAAACTCACTACCGTTCGTTACAATATACGCAGCTAAAAAAATACTTCGCGCCTTTTTTAAACTGTCAACGATCAAAAGCGCCGATCGATGGCACCTTCCGTTAGCGACTGGAGTGAGCCGCATGCGTTTTTAGTGACTTCGCGCTGAAATTAATACCTAATCACAAGTCGGAAATCGTTTTGGTCAGATATTTTTCTCCACACCATTCGAGGTCCCAAAGATATGTTTTTTAGAGATTTTTATACAATTTTTATACTAAAATATGTACGATTGGGTCGCTTTTGTATTGATATATGTGTAATGTTTTTAAACTTTTTTTACTATCTTTAACGGTGACATATTGAGTAATATCTCCTTACCATTTTCATAATTACCATTTTTTACCATTTCATTTTGACGAATGGTAGTGAGAATGTTGAAATGGTAATGAGAATCAGTATAATATTTATACTGTTTAATGAAAAAAAACATGTAAATAATTAATAAATTCATCAGCAATACTGGAAAAAATAAGTACATCATTTTTAGGGTTCCGTACCCAAAGGGTAAAACGGGACCCTATTACTATAAGACTTCGCTGTACGTCTGTCCGTCTGTCCGTCTGTCTTTCACCAGGCTGTATCTCATGAACCGTGATAGCTAGACAGTTGAAATTTTCACAGAAGATGTATTTCTGTTGCCGCTGTAACAACAAATACTAAAAACCGAATAAAGTTAATATTTAAGGGGGGCTCCCATACAACAAACGTGTTTTAAGTTTCCCCTAGTAATTTCTAATGAGGAGTTTAAATATTTTAATTTTTAATAGCTACTGTTATGGTGGAAGGTTGTTATCGTGTTTTTATTTTTGAGTAAATCATGAAGACTTTTGAAAAGATGATTAAAAATGTTTTTTTTTTGTGTAATCATCGTCAGCCTCATTACCATTTTTGAAATTCCCTTAACAAATTTGTTATTTCTCACTACCATTTCATAAATTATCCTTACCATTCATCCGTACTAATTACCATTCATAAAATTCTCATTACCGTACGTATTAATTCTCACTACCGTTTGCAGAAAAAAATAATTCTGAAATATATAGATATATATTGGTGTAATTACTGTCCCTTTTGCTTTTACGTATTATTAATACGTTGACTCGTAAGTAAAACCGATAAAAATCCACATCTGAGTCGATATTTAGTTTTTTTTCTTACACCTCCAATATGCTCATCTTCAAATATTCACCCAAAAATCACACGAACTGGGCTAAGCTGGGATTCTACACGGTAAAAATGATATTGCCATTGACGAGTTACCGTATTGTCAACGTTTTGATAACTGTTAACTCATATTTACTTGACAGTAATGGCAGCTGAGTTAAAAACGATACTAAAACGCATCAAACGCAATATTGTTTTAACACATTAGAATAGAGGCCCTGGCGATGGTCACGTACTCGTATTCGCAAATTCTTTCTTAATTTATTAATGTTTATTTTGTTTGCAGAAAAAGAGCCACTAACTCTACAGTCTGTGGTATGCAGAAACCATGGAAGCAAGTGCCATCTCTAAAATTAATGTTATAAATAAAATTATTTGGAATTATTAAAAGGTTTTTCATTGTCATTATAAAGTTTCGTGTCCGCAAAGTATATAAATCATTTGTAGGTCAATGCATTATTTTCTATAATAAATTATCCGACGTAGTTTTAAAGTTACCAATTTCAGTACTTGAAAAGTCGCTTAATATATATAGGTCAATGATTATCTAAGAGACAAAAATGCTTGGCCTAAGATATCTTACGTAATAGCTTAGTACCTATCTAGTCTAGGGGACACAATTTCTGTAGGAGAACGTATTGATACTTTTTTTGATATTATTATTTTATGGGCAGGGTCATGGGCAGTTATAAATATTATTATTTTATTTATTTGCTCTTGCGTTTATTATAGTTATCAACACGTTTTCCTGCTTAACTACGCATGATATATTTTAAAAAATATTTTTTGTTTTGGGAAGCACTGGTAGAATTTTGACGCGTAAAAGCATAAACAGTTTTACGATTAAGTAATTCGTTTATGAAATACTTATTATGGTTTAAAGTGCAAATTTTAGTTAGACTCAAGTGCCCAAATGCTACAGCCAAAACTACAAATAGTGAAAAAAATAAAAAATAAAAGCGCATATAACTAATTTTAAAAGAAAACTATCACGACATCATTGGTTCTTGAGATACAGGCGATTAAAGTGTTTATACCTAAGGTAAAGACACCAGTACTCGACAAAGGACCAATGTTCAACAGTGATTCTTACTCAAAGAAGATAAGAGTTATTCATTTGTTTTGCAACAATCAATTTATAACCCTATGATCTTAGAATTAAAAGCTTCTGTCGATTATTGGTGCATGTCAGCTAAAAGTGTCGAACATTGGTGTTGTTACCTTACTAAAATCATCTAAGACGGCACCAATTGACTTTAAGCAACAGTGTCGCATTGTTGTGTTCCGGTGTGGGGATAAGACAACCGGTGAAATTACTAGCATAGAGGCATTCCATCTTAGTCCTCAGGGTTGGCAACGCATTTGAGGTCTTGAGAATTCAAATGTCTATGGGTTTCAGATTCCATTTACCATCAGGTGGCCTGAGTGCTCGTGTGCCTTCTCAAACTATAGAAAATTTAGTTATTACTTGATGTTTTTTTATGTTTGTAGTACTTAACGTCTTCGGAACCCTACACTGAGCATGGTCCGACATGCTCTTGCCCGGTTTTTCTTCAAATCCCTTCAGCCCATTAGGTACAATTTAAATTACAAAACTGGTTATCAGCTAATATAACCACCTATTAATAAAGATTATTGTTAGAACAAAGAAAAATCTAATAAGGATTAATGTAATTGATGAACGTACCATTCGACCTTATAAGTAGCTGCACACATTAGTACCTTGTCGCTCTAACACGTTTGATAGATTAATGCAGCAGTTCAAACATGACGTGAAAGTGACAAAGCATTAAAGTTCTACTAACTAAGCCAACTGGACATACCGATGATTACTTGCCTCTATAAAGTTATAATAGGCATAATAAACGCCTTTTAAGATTCCGATTGCATATTTATGCTGTGCATAACTTGTCGGTCCACCTCAGAATAGTCATCCAATAATCCACTAAGAAGACGTGTTATGTGATGTTTATAAGTATCTCTTTCACGTCAATAACGGCTTGTAGTACTATACAATACAATACAAAAACTTTATTGTCCACCAAACAAAAACATTACATAGAAATAGCACAATTTAAAAGATCCAGGTAAACAACAGGCGCTCTTATCGCTGTTTAGCGATCTCTTCAAGACAACCTTAGAAGGGATAAGGTGTCAAGTTTAAACAATTTACACAGGTGGAGCAGACTAATTTCGAACAATAATAAGGAACTATTCTAGCTATAAAACACAATGTAACAATATACTATAGGGAGCATGCATGAAAAACAGAATTGAGTATCATTGATACGATTTAAGATAAAACGTAAAAAGCATATTAATCGCAATATATTAAGTTTCGACCCGTTTATTAAGATTTTATCCCGGGTGTGGCCAGTAATTGGAGTAGTAAATTGAGGGATCGTTTCTACTCTATAAACGTAGCAACATTTGCTTTACAACTTAAAAAAAAAAAAAATTTTTTCGAACTAAATAGGATTTTCAATGTGCTCCATCCAATAGTGAGACATCTACTGTCTGTAGTTTTCGCAATACATTGCTTGCTTGGTAAATCTAAATTAATCAACATTAAGGTTATTTCCAAAAGTTGTAGAATAAATGTTGCTACGTTTATAGAGTAGAAACGATCCCTCAATTTATTGCTCCTATTACAGGCCACACCCGGTATGAAATCTAAACGTATACAATTTTTAATACTTCTTTGAAGGTTAATTAATATTTTATTTTTCTCATTTATATTTACGTAATTTTAATTCAATGATATAACATAGTACCAACATAATAATTTCAGAAAATAATACAAATTTATTTTTAAGGTCTGTATGTTTTAACCGTTAATAGGGCAGAGGCCATATATTTACCACATTACAATAAGCTGAAATTAAACTTTAGTACCTACGTTTTATGATGCAATTTCAATTGTATTTTACTCAAATATAACATCATCTACTATTACTCTTTAGAGACTTGCGATTCCATCACTGTATTTAACTTTGGTCTATATTTTTTATTAAGGGGTTAAAAGTGGAACAATGTAACGTCATTCCTGTCGTCCATTTTGTATTGAGTTTTTGCAAGGGGTTTGAACTATGAGTTTTTAACGCTTCATATCTTGTGAAAAAATAACACGACAATTGTTTCGCGTTTACAATTATCCTTCTCTTTCATGGAAAATTACAGAGAACGTGAGAATAAAATATAGGTATGCATGTTCCCTATTAAGCAATGGGCTTGCGACCTGACACTAATACACTAGTAAACTTTTTGGCGACTAAGGTCTATAAGTAAAAATTAATACGTATAAAAATATTATTATTATTCATGGTCTTCCTTTTATTTCTGACACTATGTTATTTAGCAAAAAATAATCCTTATGATGAAGCCTTTCGATCGGTATAATAAAGCTACAGGGTAATTAATTACCTCGTGTAACGGGTTCGATTCCCGGTTCAACCATGTAATTATTTAAATATCTATGAATGCAGTTTAAATCGCTAATTCTTTTTTGATTGTGTTTATTACTGTCAGGAGAAGGTTCTTATGAGAGAAAAAAACTGAAAAATCCATCGGAAAAGTCAGAATTTTTAGCGGGCGAAGCCGCTGGCGGCCGCTAGTATTGGTATATAGATTGACTCAGTCGGTCCTGTGATCGCTTATGGCAATTAAATACATATGAATGATCTTATTTCTACAATTGTCCTTCCGTGGAATGCAACTTGGCCGAGGCGAGAGGCGACTAATTTAAATAGAATAGAATAATAGGTATTATGAACAGAGATCGGACAAATGGGTGTCATTACTCGCAATAATGTGGACATGACTCCAATTTTAATTAGACAAAATAATTTATATTAATTTATTTCTTACCAGAAATTTAATCTTGATCCTTTGCAGGATAGTTATAAATAAATAATACAGTAGTGGCCATTGATATTATATGATTTTAAGTACATAAGTTTGCTCCATTAACATCCGTGGATTGCGAAAGGAGCTTTCATCTCATAAGTTTATATAAGCCGTGAAAAGGAATAAAATAACCACGGACAAAATATTAAAATACCTGCTTATTTACTTTAGTAAATATACACAATAACAAATCTTTGTATCATTTATTTATTAATTATTACTGCCTTGCAAAGAAAATTTTGATTTTTGATTTTTAGGGTAAGTAATCAATTAATGTAATTTACTTTGTTTTATTAAAATCTATGGAGTCATGTCCACATTATTGCGAGTAATGACGCTCATTTGTCCGACCTCTGATTATGAATGTGGAAGTAACTCTGTCTGTCTGTCTGTTTGTTTGTTACTTTTTTACGGCTAAACCAATAAACCGAATTCGATTAAATATGGTATGGAGATAACTGAGATCCCGAGGAAGGACAGGATACTTTTGTCTCGAAAAATTGGACTGTTCCCGAGGGAATGGCAGTAAACGATTTCTATTCGGATGGAGTCCTGGGGTACAGCTATTAATACATGTCACAAATAGAACAAAATAAAAAGAAAGTATGAAAACGTCTACCTGTTATCGTCCTGAAATGTAGAATAGTATTTTTATTTTAGGTTTAATTAAATCATTGCTCTAAAATTTTAGTTTAATTAAACTTTCATATGGTAAAAGTACTAAGGTTTGTGAAGTTAGGACGGTTTTGAAGAGATATGTCCTGAGTATATAATAGCGGTTTCTAAAGAAAGAGTATAAAGACAGCACTGGCCTATGAAGCTAGCGGTCCCAGGTTTGATTCCCGGTATGGACAAGTTTAGTATGTGTGATGAGCGCGAGTATTTTATTCTGAGTCTTCGATGTATTTTTAAGTATTTATTTTTCTTTATAAGTATTCATTAGGGCATGAATTCCGAGATGTTCGGGATCTCGAAATATCGGCATCACGGATCAAATTTTCAGATATTTAATTCCGAGATTAGACGGAGCAATACCGGAACTTTTTCAATATCGAAATGGAATGCCGATATTGGGCTTATCTTATACCTTTTAATTCCGGTATTGTAACATCGAAACAAACGTAGTATTTCGAGATTATCTGTGAAGTTTCCTGGTTTAGTTTCAAGCTCCAACACATAGAGGACAGCACCTTCTACTTATGCACTAATTACATGTTAATCCTTCCATAGATTCGATTTACAAACTATGAAATACGGAAAAAAAAGTCGAAATACTTGGATAATTTTTATTGTTGAATTATTTGTAGATCGTTAATTGAGTTTTATTCTGTCAATTCAATTCGTGATCTCATTTTATTAATAACGTAAGTATACAAGATGATTCTTTAATTCAACATTTAGTCTTTATTACGTTGGAATAATCGTAAATAATGTTTGTCTGTCGTAGTTAATACACAAAATGTAGAAGTAAGTAGTAAGTGTATAAAAAAACCTAAATGATTATTTTGTTTATATAGTTATGCTGATAATTTAGAGGCTTTATTCTTATTTAAATAAAAACGAACAAAATTATACTTTTCCTTTTACCTTCAAAAGTGTGTTTTTCTAAGAGATCCCCTATTCCGATACTAGTAGGTATCGGGATTCCGATATTGAGACTTTGAGACACAATACCGAATTTTAATTCCGGTATTGGAAATAGTAAATATTGTTTGCCCTGCGTAATTCCGACATTCCGATATTGAGGTTCAATTCTGATACTGCATACTGCATGCTCTAGCATTCATATCATTGTCTAAAAGGAGAAGGAATGTTTTTTTTACATACGATAAGAAACACACATCATACACAAATAAAAAAAAACAATGAAGGCAACAGTAATTTTTGGGACGTGTCCTCGCGGCAATGAAACGGACACTGGCTCAGCAGGGTTAATCTAGTACCCATAGTTGAAGCCTAGAGCTTAGTTTGGGACTAAGTCAATATTTATTTATTCCTTTACTTTGCCCCGTAGGTACAGCTCATCAATAATCGCTAAGCCTAAGATAAATGTCCAGTGAGTCGCCTGCACATACATCTTTGTATATAAAGTGATCTACGTTTGCGACGGTTCAGTCTACGCCGTGTCGGGACAAACAACACTCGCGACTACGACATGATTTGGAAACTTGTTTTAATCACCATCCTGGCTGTGGGTAAGTATTAACTTCCCCCTAAAAAACTTTGAGAAAATGTACTTTGATTGTTTATTACGTAGACTTTTAATTACTATTGAAGGTTTTATTATTGCATAGAAATTAACCGCATATTTAGAAATAGAACAACGGTATGCGGTCATACGTAAACTACCTATCTACTGCGCATTTTTTTAAATAAGAATGGTCATTAATTAGTTTTGAATGTACTTAGTAGGTGTGTTGCCTCGTACAGTCAAGGTTATAAATATGTATACACTTTAGTACCTTGTCACTTTAATCGCTGTGAGAATTTCATATGGCAGTTTAAACATGACGTTAAATAGACAAGGTACTAAAGTGTATACATATTTATAACCTTGACTGTACCCATAGCACAAGTCTAGAGCTGAGTTTGGGACTAGTTCAGTTTTTGTGAATTTTCCCCCAATATTTGTTTATCGCCCGTTTTTTGGTATTTTTACAAATGTGTTGTTTTATTAATAATAACAGTAAAAGTGCTTTTATTGTTGAATTATGGTGCGTGTTCAGAACTTCATAACGTTATGTAAAATAACGTTGTCATCAATACATGTATAATAGAAGAAACTGACTGTATTGACTGACTGACTGACATATCAACGCACAGCCCAATCAAGGACAAAGGATTTTGGACATTCATCCCCTAAAGGGGTGAAACGGGGGTCCAACGTTTGTATGAGGAAATAAGACCGCTGGACCTAGGGGCTCAATATTTGCAGGGAATATTCCTTGTATATCCTAGGGGTGTACTTAGAATGGATTTTTGGAAATTCATTCCGAAAGGGGTTAATAACGGGAAACTAATTGTACGCATACGAAGTCGCGGGCGACCTCTACTAACGCTATGTTTCGTTAGCGTTTATATTTATGTTTCATTACAACTAAATCAACATCGTAAGAAAATTTTAATAACGCTTTGATGCGCTGTTGTCAGTTTGGTAACTAAATTGGCAATGACGGCCAACTCGGTATTGTACGGACCAGCGAAATTATAATACATACATAACGTCATTCGTTCAAATCCCGGTAAGGGCAGATATTTGTGTGATGAGCACGATTATTTGTTTCTGAGTCTTGGATGTTTTCTATGATTTTAAATATATATTTCTCTATATAAGTAAGTTTATCGTGGTCTAGTACCCATAGTACAAGCCTAGAGCTTAGTTTGGGACTAGGTCCAGTGATATTTATTTATTCCCAAAGGGGTAGGCAGAGCTACCGAATTACGAACATCTCTAAAAAAACCGTTTATAATTCTGTAACCACATTTTGCACAATCAAGCTAACATGTTTACCAGTGTATTAATGACAAGTTGCTAGCCCATCGAATAAAAATACTACAAGCCTTTATTCCCTTATTTGTCTCTTACGACATCCATGGAAAGTGACCAGCTAAATTAAGTGCATTATAAGACGTGACGTCTTATGTTTATATCGCATCGCATTTACCCGCGACTCCATCCGCGTAGAAGTCGTTTATCGCTGTTTCCTCGGGAACTGTAAATTTTTTTGATTTACAAAATAGCCTATGTGCTATTCCAAACTATAATCTATCCATGTGCCAAATTTCATCCAGTTCCGTTCAGCCGTTCTAGCGTGAATGAGTAACAAACGTCCATCCATCCAACCAAACTTTCACAGCTATAATATTAGTTAGTAGGTTTAGTACCTAGGATGATGAATACCACCGATATGGATCCGAGAAAATAACGATATAATTACTATAACGTTAACGTAAAATAGCCCTAAATGAAGATCTGGGCCTCTATTCTACTGCGTTAAAACGATATCGTGCTTGACGTGTTTTAGGATCGTTCTTAACTCGGCGGCCATTATTATCAATGACATAAGAGTGATAACTCTTATGTCATTGAAAAACGTTGTTAAAAACGTTGACAGTACGGAAACACGTCAAAGACGATATCGTTATTACCGTGTAGAATCCCAGCCCTGGTTATATTATAAGTGTTAGTGAGATATAGGTACCTATAGGTAGTGTACTTATGTCGATATGTAGTCAAGAGAAATGAAAACGGATCACTTAGTACTGTATTTCCATAGAAAGTGGCCCGTTTTCATGGCTTCCTTATATAATTTATTGATAACTACAATTAGGATAACATTAGCAACCATTTTCATTGATTTCTCATTGTTAGAGGTTTTTGTGGGCCTAACAAACAAATGGGAAATTTGTTTTGAAAATTTCACGAAACTGGCGATTAGGCTAGATGTTTAAAATGCAGCTACACACGATTTCCATTCGCTATCTAAAAAAGAAAAACAAAATTTTAAACACCGTAATTACAACGGCAATTTCCTAAAATACTATAGTGTTTTTGGAAGTTTAAATATTGGAGTATTATATTTCTAAACGTTTTCCACTTCAGTAAGTATAACATAAATGTTTTTACTACAATGCCGCGTTTACAATAAAAACATAGTCTTCTTAAAGGAATAGTCAATTTAGAAATACCGTATTTCGGTACGTTCGTTATGTATTTGCCCTGATAGTTTTATTTAGTATATTTATTTGTCACAAACGACAAACAAATATATAAATAAATATAGTAAATAAAACTATCAGGGCAAATACATAACGAACGTACCGAAATAAATTAAAATTTAGTTTCTTTTTTTTAGTTACCGAATGGAAATCGTGTGTCGCTGCATTTTAAACATTTAGCCTAATTGCCAGTTTCGTGAAATTTTCAAAACAAATTTCCCAAGAACTTCTCTAGCTCTGTATGATGCATGCTTATCGAAAATGTATGAACGGCTTCGTCGGTTCAACTCAAGGCTGGCGTCCCCTCTTCCTGTGTGGGTTCCGCTCATTTACCAATTACCGCGACTAAGTGGCTCGTCCAACTGTCTTCTGATGTCTTCTTTATTGCTTTTATAAAACTAACACACAACAAAATTATCGAGACCTAAAAATATACTGTAAGTGAACTACCGCGTGGAGTTAAGCAAACTTTAAATACCTAGTTCAAATTAGCTTTGTACTTCAAATGGGAACTAATTGATTAAATAATTTACAAGAGAAAGACAATGTGACAAGTTGAAACAATCAATAAAACATGAATGTCACCATCTTCTTTTACGACTCATCTCCGCCAGTCAGTCAGTGCGTTTCAACGGCGTTTCCGGAGTGGATGGAAACACTAAAGTCGAGTCCAGAATTACATTATCCTTGACAGTTCATTGTGCACTAATATTGCAACAGTTTGGCTAGTGCTGTAAATATAATATCGATATTTAAAATATCTAGTTAAGTTAGTACCGTACTAGCCCGACAGAAGCCACCTAAAAGGATCACAATGGCCTGTTATAATAACAGCATTATTTTTGTATTTTATTCCTAATTTGAGGAGTAAGTATTGTAAATATCCGCTTTACACCCTTCAGATCATATTAAGTATATCATAAAAATTGCTGGAGTTCATCCCTATTTGTCAAGCATGTATGAGTGTGAAAGTTTCAACGACAATTGCTTGATATTTTTTTATTTTTTTTATGCTAAGGAGAAGGCACACGAGCACTCAGGCCACCTGATGGTAAGTGGAATCTGAGACCCTGAGACTATAATCCTAAGACCTCAAATGCGTTGCCAACCCTGAGGACTAAGATGGAATGCCTCTATGCTAGTAATTTCACCGGTTGTCTTATCCCCACACCGGAACACAACAATGCAAACACTGTTGCTTGGCGGTGGTTAATGAATAAAGATGGTGGTAGTGATCCGGACGGACTCTGCACAGGGTCCTACCACCACTAAATATAAATAGAATCAGATTTGTAGAAGGCACAAGGTTATATCGACAACATTTTCAGCTGTCAAGTTAGTTCGCCTAATTCTGGACTCAACTATAGCTGAATGTTAAATCCGTACGACGTGCTGATTGACTCCTTGACATTATATTTGGCCATCGTCAATAGCGGTGCCAACAATCCTTGCATTATTTTGATATTTTACAATATAACGCAGTACTTAACTGCAAAATGTCAAAGCGATATAAGGATTTTTTACTCTCCGTCCTATTACTCTGTTTAGTGGTAGTTTTTTAGTAGTGGTTGGACCCTGTGCAGGGTCCGTTCAGGGATGGGGTGTTTCACCGGTTGTCTTATCCCCACACAGGCATTCCACCTTAGCCCTCAGGGTTGGCAACGCTTTAGACGTCTCAGGATTACAGTCTTGTGATTATAGTCTTGAGAATTCAAATGTCTATGGGTCTCCGATTCCACGTATCATCAATTTTACCGCTTCAGACGGCATAATTTTTCATTAGTTTAGCCCTCAGTTCTATTTTTATAAAGCTATGATTTTATTTCAGGAGCGTTGGGTGAGCTGAAGCTCTCGGAGGAACACCAGAAACTCCTCACGGAGCTGATCACGCAGGTCTGCAAGAGGAGCAACGCCACGGAAAAAGCACAGGAAGTCGAAGTACGTGATCTGATTATACAAATGGTTCTCTATCGTTTGACCGAATTTCATATGCAATAGTTTAATTTGCCCGAATTTCATTTGACATAATTATATATGCCATAACGATAATTTGCCGTAATATTTATTTGCCATAAAGGCATTTTTCTGAAACCATGACCTATTCAGATTTGTAATAAAACAAACCTAACCTAACCTATTGGGCTCTATGCGATGGCATGTAAAAATTACCTGAAAGATTTACGAATAAAATAATGCCTTCATGGCAAATTAAATTATGGTATGTGATATTAGGGAAATTATGAAAAATGAAGGGATGGGAAGGGAGACGACACGCTAGCCTAGTTGGGAGTGACCCTGCCTTCGAAGCTAGGGGTCCTGGGTTCAAATCCCGGTAAGGGCAGATATTTGTGTGATGAGCACGAGTATTTGTTCCTGAGTCTTGGATGTTTTCTATGTATTTAAGTATATATTTCTCTATATAAGTAAGTTTATCGTTGTCTAGTACCCATAGTACAAGCCTAGAGCTTAGTTTGGGACTAGGTCAATTTGTGTGAGATTGTCCTGTGATATTATTATTATTATTATTATACGTATACAAATACTAATCTGAAATCTAAAGGACTGCACTACTAATTGACTTTTGTCGTTTACAATACAATAAAATGTCATAAGCAATATGGTTTTGCCCATTAGAATGAAGCCCCTGAGTGTGTATTACGAAACATTAGCATAGAATCACAATCCATACTAAAGGGTAACAAAGAGTAACATCCCAAGCCAAGCATCGGTGTTCGTATTGTTGTGGTCCGGTGTGGGGATAAGACAACCGGTGAAATTACTAGCATAGAGGCATTCCATCTTTGTCCTCAGGGTTGGCAACGCATTGGAGGTCTTAGGATTATAGTCATGAGAATTCAAATGTCTATGGGTCTCAGATTTCACTTACCATCAGGTGGCCTAAGTGCTCGTGTACCTACTCCTTAACATAAAAAGAAACCACCGGCTGATATTGGCCAGTCAGTTCATCGTATTAGAACACAGACTATCAAGTTTATTTTAAGGTGTCATACATTTCTCCATATACATATTTTAGACTGTAAGACAACTGCCAGATTGTGGCGGCCTGACAGACTTGAGACTGTAGACAAACTTTCAGTCTGTGATATAATTAATATGTGATGAGCAATTCTGTTAGAACCTTTGCCTATTTTCTTCTGTTATTGAATTAATCCATTTAATTTATTAAAAACAAAACCGCCTTTAAAAACGTCCAACTGAAGTCGGCGGTGTCCTACAATATTTTTACCAAAAGCCGACTTCAACTTACACACTTACCAAATTTTAAAGAACTACAACTTACCATTTAAAGAAGTTCTTTCTTGCGTTTTTGAAGGCGGAGTTTTTTTTAAAAACATTTTTATGATTTGTTGTTTTAGTAGCAATAGAACTACGCACTCTTGTGAAAATTTCAGTTGTCTACCTATTACGGTTCATGAAATACAGTTCGCTGACAGACAAATGCACGGACGGACAGACAGCGAGGTTACATAGCAATAGTCTAAAAATTTAGTTATAAATCTTACTTAGGAGACAAGTTTCAATATGACATCTTTCTGTAAAAATACTTTATTTGTTTGTGACATAACAGAATGCCGTGAAGACGTTCGGGCAGTGCATGTCGGAGATCATCGATATCGACACCATCAAGAAGGAGATCGAGGATGCCAAGCCGCACGGCGCCCTCGACGAGGTCTTCAAGAAGTTAGTACTATTTACCTACTTATGGGGATGTTGGTAGGACCTCTGTCCACCGGTGCTACAACCTTTTTAGTGGTGGAAGTACCTCGTACAAGGGCATCCCTGCAACCATTGCCAAACAGTATTGTTCGTGTTCGCGGTGTAGTGGAGGAGTAAAACAACCAGTGAAATATAACATAGAGGCATTCCATATGTCCTCAGGGTTGCCAAAACGCATTTGCAGTCATAATATAAATGTCTATGGGCTTCACAGTCCACTTACCATCAGAGCTCTATTTTATAAAGCTACAAGTTACAAATTACAAGCGAATCTCTCTTTCTAGCATAAAGAATAGTGGTCGCCAAGCAGCAGTCTGCCTATTATTATTTTGTGTTCATAAGACAGCCGAGGTTGCATATGTGGATGGGTCTCACAGCCTAGGACAAGATTTTGACATAGGCTAGGGATTTTAATCCATTCCATACTCTAACGTAAGAATGTAGTGATAAATTTTAAAATAAAATCGTGTCTTGTGTGACTTGAGACCTTAAATTACTAAGCAACTTAAACGGGTGGCTGTCATTTTAATAATTTCATTATGATAGCAACTTTTTATTTGACACTAGTTCCCGGTCGACGTATGACACTAGTTCCATGTACGGCGTGTTAGCCCTACAGGTGGTCTTTGGCCTTATTTGCGTTTTCCAGACCTTCTGGCCAACTATGAATGGGCTTTCTTGAAGAAGAGACAAGCATTAACAAACTGAACGTCTTTATTGTTTGTTTGTTGCGGGCGGGGGTCCTAACCTTGTGCAGGGTCCGTCCGGATCGCTACCACCATCTTATCCATTAACCTACCGCCAAACAGCAGTATTCGCATTGTTGTGTTCCGGTTTGGGGATAAGACAGCCAGTGAAATAACTAACATAGAGGGAATTCATCTTAATCCTCAGGGTACGCATTTGCAGTCTTAGGTTTGCAGTCTTGTGAATGCGAATGTCTATGGGTCACAGTTTCCACTTAACGTCAGGTGGCCTGTGTGCTCGTTTGCCTTCTCAATGCCATAAAAAAAACCTATTAGGCGATAATAAAGATAAAGTCATAAGAAGGATCAATGTTTTGATATTACTTACTTAGTATGAATAACGACTCATGCAGTGATGTGTCGAGTCTTTACTAGATATGTGATGATGCGTGTGTCTGTTTTAGAAAGGTGTTTTCGTTTATTATTAGTAACCCCTATGACTTCCAAAGGTACTGTGCGAAGGCTCCCCAGCTGAAGGCCTGCATCCACACGGTGATAGCCGGCGTGACACCGTGTCTGCCCGCCGAGGTGCGCGAACATACTGCCATCGCAGACAACGCCACCGACAGTCTGCTGGAGTTCGCCTGTCATATGGATGGAGACAGGATTGCGTGTAAGTAGAGAGACTCCACACGGTGATAGCTAGCGTGACACCGTGTCTGCCCGCCGAGGTGCGCGAACATACTGCCATCGCAAACAACACCACTGACAGTGTGCAGGAGTTCGCCTGCCATATGGATAGAGAGAGAATCGTGTGTAAGTAGAGGGACTCCACACAATCATAGCTGGCGTGATGCTGTTTCTACCGTCCGAAGTGCGCGAACATACTGATATCGCAGACAACGCCACTGACAGTCTGCTGGAGTTCGCATGCCATATGGATGGATACAGGATCGCGTGTAAGTAGAGGGACTCCACACGATCATAGCAGTCGTGATGCCGTGTCTGCCGGCCGGGGTGTGTGAACTGTCATAGCAGACAACGCTACTTGAGGCAAATCATCCAGAATCAATTTCTGTTCTTGTCATTTTATTTACATACTAATTATTATGTGATGTTCTTAATAACAAAAGAATAAAACAACTGCATTTTCTAGTATTCATCGCTGAAGGAGGTCCGGAGTGCCTCCAGGAGAAGGTCAACGATATTCGGGAGTGCGCCAACGATGTGAAGATCAGAGCAACCGGGGCCGTAGTGGAGCTTAGCAATGCCGTAAGATCACTTTAGATAAACTACCAGTAGGCTTTGTGCAACGATAGGTACCTATATCTTTAGAAGAGCTGCAAACATGTAAGCATCGAGCTAGCGAAGAAGAAGGAGGGATATCCAAGATAAAGATCAAGTTAATAAGTTTACTTATAAATACTACGTTATAAAAAGTTATCTTAATAAACCTTGTCTCAAAATTTACGCAAGATTTACCACACTAATACTATGGTAAATCTTTCGTAAATTTTTGGACACCCTTTAGCGCAGTCATTGTGTGTTGTACACACTGCCCGTCTTCGATTTCAAGATATAAAATACAGTAATACGAGTATTAACGAAGACTCGGGGCTGAACGGTCAGTGCTGTTCGATGCCCCGTGCTTTTTTCCTTAATGAATGCCCTTCACTTTTTGTGTTACAAGGTAGGTACATTTCACCAATGTCAAGTTTTAGACAAACACCATGAACTTATTAGAGAAATAAGTCCATGGATATCACACGCAAGGATAATTGTTCTGGTGGACAGAACATGGGGTTAGCTCCACGCGCTTCTGTCAAGTCCCGCCCCCTGGCTTTTATTAATCTTTATAGTTAAATACATACATCTTCTTTTGACAGGAGCGATGTGCCAAGTTCGACGAGCTGTCAGAGTGTGTCGTGAACGCGATAGATACGTGCGAGAACACCACGCCCGCAAACATGGCAGAGGCACTGTTCAAATACGTGCGCTCTGTGTCGCCCTGCAAGGACATTCCGGTTAGCAGCGCCATCTAGTTCCTATTACTGGAAACTCAGTGCAAGACAGTATACGTGTGTATTAACATGACCGTTTTTCTATTCGCAGAAGAAACACTAAAGTCGTACCAACTGGCTGCGTAGCATAATGCAAGAAACGTGTAAACAAGTGCCATCAATTAGAAACCACAAAACAATACAATACAAATACTCTTTATTGAACATCAAAAGAAAACAAAACACGGAACAGTACATTTAAATCATACGTATACAACAGGCGGTCTTACCGCGTAATAGCGATCTCTTCCAAACTTATCAAATAAAGTGATTCTGAATTTTCAAAATGCTTTTTATTTTGTTGTTGTCCTTTTAAATCCATTTATGAATTAAAAAAAAACTGAGATACATTTTTTGATACATGGCTACAATGTCTAGTAGGACACGAATGTTAATGTTGAAATCTCAATTTTCGTAAATATCTCCCTGACAGGTTTTTATGTAGTCATAATCATATCAATCATATCATTATATCAATATAGATAGTGTTGACGACACGCTAGCCTAGTTGGTAGTGACTCTGCCTTCGAAGCTAGGGGTCCTGGGTTCAAATCCTGGTAAGGGCAAATATTTGTGTGATGAGCACGAGTATTTGTTCCTGAGTCTTGGATGTTTTCTATGTATTTAAGTATATATTTCTCTATGTAAGTAAGTTTATCGTTGTCTAGTACCCATAGTACAAGCCCAGAGCTTAGTTTGGGACTAGTTCAATTTGTGTGACAGTGTCCTGTGATTTATTAATTTATTTATTTATTTATATATTCAACAAGTTTAAAAAAGGAGGAGGTTCTATGTTCCACTATGCTTTATTTATGTATGTTCACCGATTTCCCTGTCAATTGTGGACGTCCCTTTGTCACCAAATCAGTAAATAAAGGTAGTAACTACGAGTTTATAATTAATTATCATTCAGCGGTATTATTTCTGTGCTTATATCTAATATTTTAGTTTTTGTTCATATGTATTTTTCTCGCTTATGACCATGTAATAAAGTACCATTTTTTCCTAATGCTTGAAATAATTCAGACAAACATTTCCCTTACCTGTTTTGTTGACATGTGCAGAGCATATCGTCACTACGATGAAAAACCTCGTATCTCATATTTCGTGATGTACGATTTTAAACTTACTTCTCTTAATGTTTAACTTTGAGATCGTAAATCACGAAATATTATATACGCGGTTTTTTCAAAGTAATTAAAAACTATTTACCATTTTTTATTATTATTTGTCATTTAAAAACTTATTTATTTACTGTTTCATGTAATACATTTTCATTTTAATTTCATTTCATTTTTGCAAATTAAACCAATAACGAAGTCAGAAACATGTGTACAACAAACGCCACTCTTTTAAATGCATGACGCACCGTTTTGAAAGCAGCAGTATCTGTCAAATAACCATGATTGTGTTGTTTAATCAGGAAGGGAACCGGTAACCCAAACTCCTGCCTACCATTTCAACCCATCTCCCTTCCCGAGGTATTCCTCTAATGTTTATGGCCAGCGAGAGCTACATGCCATTGAATGTCACCATAGGTCATCATCATCACCATCACCCTCATCATCCTACCAGAAAATCCGATTTCACGAGAAAAAATGGTGTTAAAAATAAAAACCCTTTCTGCAAAGCCGCATCTGCGACGTGCCGCCGCGCACCACGTAGCGTAACACTTTTCTACGATAGTATAACAATAGTTTGTCTTCGAAAAAAGGTATATCGCGCGGCCTGCATGACATGTGTGCGTGCCACGTCCGTACACGCCGCGCCACCACAGGCAAACAGGCGGACCGAGCCGGTTTAGTCGGGACCGAGAGCAGTCTCCGCGTTTTCAGCAACCGAGCAGCAATAAGCAACAGAAACTCATAACGCCGGCCGGACACGAACTTCTTTTATTCTATTATATCTTCTATTATATTTATACTTTACCATTACTACTTCAGAGCGCTTACAAATTTATAAAAATGCAGTGATTGACCAATCGCATAAATTTACGTACATATTGCTCCACATTTTCTTATCGTGGCGTGTAATAAAAACCCAATAAAGACTTTTTCAACTGTACTCACAGTTGAGAAGAGAAAAGGATCTTGATACTTGCATTATAACTAAATATTCGTATTAAAATGTATTGTTGTACTAGTTTGCTATGATTCTTTACCCGAGTGCACGAAGCCAAAAGAAGGGCAATGTGCTTAATAGTCTTTGTATGTACGTATCTAACTAAGAATGTATGTGATCAAAATTGGATGTTCCACTCTAGGTCCTAAACTATTGGACAGATTTTAACAAAAGGTTAGTAATACTCATATACACTGATAATTAGGAGTTCGACTTTTATAACGTACTCACTTAACCGTTACAGACAATTATCGTACAATAAGCTAAGAATACTTAGATGAAAGCTTGGTTTGCTCTCGTTCACACTTTTGGCTGTCAATGAGAATGTTAAAACTATTTAAAATAAAAGTACTCGATGACACTTGCAAGACGAAAAAAAAATATACCTTCACATCGTTGTTCAGAAACAAAGAATCATAATATATACATACGTTTTTACATAATTACGTAAATTATATAAAAAATGGTAAAAAAAGTTACCCTTTTTCATTTTACAAACGTCGTCGTCTAAATCATCCCGCGCCTCCTTTTCGATCAGCCTTAGCTCCGATGGTCATCGTGCAGGGTCCGTTCAGTGACAATTCTGACCCAGCGTCCTGGAAGCATACGACAAACATATCCAACCCAGTCCCGCTAGCGCTTAGCGATCTTGACACCCACATTCGCGATACCGGTCATGTGGCGCAGTTCAGTGTTTTTGGTTCTATCTGTTACGAGTATATGAATAAATAGGTACGCTGCGCTCTATCATTCGAAAATCTTGAGTCGGGACTTTAGTGCTTCGGTGAGTGACCAAGCTACGGGAAGAATACAAATGCTGACGAGTTTCCGGTTCAGTGACAAAGGTGTTATATTTTGAAAACCCTTTCTTTGGTTTACCCTTGAAATGTTGACACTGATTTCATCGAATGGTTTACTTCGCCGAATTTTCATTTCATCGACGGGCATTTCCACGTGCAGAAGTTAGAATTTTTTGGTGGTCACAGGTCTAACCTAACCTACGTTATCTATGTTTAAGATGACCTAAAATCGATAAGGTTTCAGCAGAAATTAGCTTTCGATGAAATGAAAGTCGGTAAAACGACCCGAAAATACGATTTCGGTGAAATGAGTTTAAACATTTCAAGGGGATCCCCCCTTTCTTTACATATATACATACATAATGTCACGCCTTCATTCCCAGAGTGAAGAAGGCAGAGCTACAGAGTCACCAACACCTCTAAAAAACTTGTAACTAATTTTGTAACCACATTTTGCACAATCAGGCTAAGATATTCATCAGTGTATTAGTGACAGATTACAAGCCCATCGTCAAACAATAATACAAGCCTTTTCTCTTAGTCGCGTCTTAAGACATTATATACATACGTTTCTTGAATTTAAAAATCAAAGTACCAAAACCGTTCACAGAATCTACAGATGGCAACACGTGTAACAACAATTAGGTACTTACTTCTTTTTCCTTTTCCCGTGCCAGGTGTTGCACCTTATCTTAATTCTTCGTCTATCCCACAAACTTCTGATTAGACATGATTTGGAAAATCGTCCTTGTCGCTATGCAGGCAGCTGGTAAGTGCAATGTTAGACATATAACTGCTATGATTTACTGTAATTTCAGTTAGTAATATAGTTAAGTAAATAAATAAGTTGGGCACTTACCTTGTTTTATAGTTCAAGTTAAAGTTGTTTATTCAAATAACAATACATTGTGTTTGTAACACATAACTTACTTAGATAGACACGTTACAATTTCTGCCAATAAAATATATCTTTGGAAATAATACATTTTAGTACCTTACATTAAATTATACACATTTTCAGGCTTATAAATTAATGTTTTTTACAGGAATTAACACAATACATGTATGGACTGGACAACGATAAACATACTTACTTACCTAAAGAAATAAACACGTATAATATACCTACAGTCTCGCTTGCGCTAGTTCTACCTAACCCCATGTGCTTCTGTTGAGTCCACAGGAGTAAATACTCATTTACCGAAGATTGTCCTCGTGTGTGATACATATTGACTTATTCTAATAAGTCCATAGGAGTGTATAAATATTCGACGTTATCGAAATACACCATACCAGGAGGGCTAGCACAAGTGGTCCACGATTTGTTGTCGCTCGGATCTCTCTTTCCATTTAGTCTGTAACGAAAGAGACGCACTGAGCGACAAGCGAGAAATTGCAACTTGTGCTAAGCGTACAGGACCCCTTATCATGGTCGCGTTTATCGCGATGGATAAAGCATCCATCACTCTCGCACTGCACTTGTCAGAAAAAGACGGATGTTTTATCCACGTTTAGTCACGCGATATACACGGCCATAATAAGCCCTATAATACGGGCTGGGGTTCTACACGGGAATAACGATATCGTCTTTGACGTGTTTCCGTATTGTCAACGTTTTGATAACTCTTATGTCATTTACAATAATGGTGGCAGAGTCATAAACGATTCTAAAACACGTTAAACGGGATATCAGCTGTAGACCTAATGCTGCAACAGGTGAAGATATTGACATAGGCTACGTGTAATACGTCTTTTCCATACTCCTACGTAAGAATAAAGAGTTAAGGTTTAAAATAAAAGTGTGTTTTGTGTGACTTGATCCGTGTTATTACTAAGTAACTTAAGCCCCGGGTGGCTGTCATTTTAATAATATCATTATAATGGCAACTTTTTATTTGACACTAGTTCCCGGTACGGCGTGATGGCCAGGAGCGGAGCCGTTAATTAGAACTAGAATTAAAATGAATCCCGTTGATGTTGTTCCGTTACGTATGATTGTCAGCATTCCTAAACGCTTTTCTTTTCTCCAACCTGTTGCCACCCAATGCTGAGTATAGGCCTCTTCCATTGCACTCCAATCTCTACGGTCTTGGGTCTTCCTTATCCAGTTCTTACCGGCTATTTTGACCAGATCGCCGGTCCATCTCATGGTTTGCCTGCCCACATTTGTCAAAGATTTGTCGGCGAAAAGGCAGAGAACCGGACGGGTCACATATGCCGTAAACAGGATGGAAGATGGGGCAAAAAAGTCCTTTAATGGAGACCCCGTTCTGGGCGCCGAAATGTGGCAGGCAGCCCGTGAGATGGACCGACGATCTGGTCAGAAAAGCCGGTAAGAACTGACTGGATAAGGAAGACCCAAGACCGTAGAGAATGGAGTGCAATGGAAGAGATTTCTCTGCCTTTTCGCCGATAAATCTTTGACAAATGCATCGCTTCGCAACTTATTTATTTACCAACCCGCTTTTTATTCTGTATCTACACATATTTCAGGTTTTTTATAACACTAACCTAACCTAACCTATAGGGTTCTTCATGATGGTCTTGAAATAAATCCAGAATTATTTACAGTTTCGGAAAAAAAGCAGATTGTCAAATGATATGTTTGCGAAATGAATCATTTTTGAAACATTGATTATGAAATGATAGGATCCCGATCGAAGTGGGCGCACTTCCACTTCCTCGAAGCTATATTCTTAGCAATGTCAACTAGTTTGGTTCTAGTCCGGATAACTGTGTTCCTTATTCGATCGCGGGGAGAGACTCCCAACATACCTCGTTCCATAGCTCTCTGTGTTACTTGCAGCTTTTTTATGATCTGCCGCGTGAGCGTCCATGTTTCGGCCTCACACCATAACGGCTTATTCATATTTAATTGTTAAATTTTTCGAACATGTTTGGATCAACAAATTATTCGTTTCTACAATTTCGTTTTGTTAAAACCGGAGGCCCTTGCCTAGATGCAAACGCTCCTGAACTTTTTTAATAAAAACTGATGACAGTTGACTACGTGACGACTATTTTGAGCGATAGAAAAGAGAAATGTTTAGCGTTCGCGTCTTGGGCCCAGTTTTTACATCATTCATCGTGAAGGCCATTAATTAATACAAGCCCTGCTCGATTTTTCAGGTATAATGGGAGTGATCAATCTTACCCCAGAACAAAAACAATCCCTTCACGCCATTGTACCTGTAGTTTGTGGGCAATATGGAGCAGAAGGCCAGGCTGCGGCGGTCGAGGTTAGTATCGTCAAAGTAGGTTATAAGGAACAGAAACAACCATACGGTATTAAGCAGCGTATTCCAACACCTTTCATCGAATGTATCATTTCATTTCATCGAACGCTATTTTCTGCTAAAACCATAATGTAGTGTTTGTAACAAATAAAATAACACGTCCGTTCTGTAGCGGGTTTATTACGAGACTAAGGACACGCACACATGCATACATTACACTACTCTCTTCTTAATCTCTAAAGATATTTAAACAATAAACCAATAGCAATAGGTACTTTAACAATCTCAGTCAGCAACCTAAAAAACTAAAAATATTGATTATTTATGCTTGACACTTAATACCTTATTTTGATTAGAATAACTAGCAATCCTTACTCTCTTCTTATTAACAAGGATAGTTGTATTAATACTTAAGGAACTAAATTATAGCCTGTTGCATTTACTTATAATTTCAAAATACAGGTAATGTATATATGATATACCTAATTAACGTTATGTAGCTCCTAAACCAGGCCACCATTGAAACATCATCCAACATGTACTAGATTTTGTTTCCTTATAACTTAAGCAGTTACATATAGATTACCTGTTAAAATTGTAATAACGAATAAAAATGAAATAAAAACTAATATCTTATCCAGATAAATTAAAAAGCTAAGACTAGGGATGATTACTTTTCTTAATACTATGTATGAACTTGTTTTATCGAAATCTATATGTTGGTGGCTTCAGTATTCTACACTGTCTTACTTGTCGGCGGGGTTGAAGCGGTTCGGATGGCGGCGTAGGTGTCATGAAAGGACCTTCGCTAGAGTCCGATGTGGGCGAGACCGGTACTCTGCGGCGCGCGCTCCAAGGGTCAATGACCTTGTGCTCTGGGGTGCCGAGCCGGGGCGATGAAGAGATTGCTTGCTGTTGGTTTTGTCCTGGCGCTGTTGGAGTGGGCGCCGTAGCTTCAGCTGCAACCTCCGTAGGTTCACGGTTGACAAATCTGTGATTCTGCGGTAAGGGTAAAGCTGATGGTGTCGATGGGCAGATTAAAATACCTGATCGCCGCCTTAACTGATCGACATGCCTATGGGACTCCCTGCCTATGTTATCATAAACTGCATAATCCGTTGTTCCCTCTCTCTGCGTGATTTGCCCCGGTACCCACCTAGCGTCGCCCTGGTATTGACGCACCCACACTTGCTCCCCTGGCTGGAAGGATCGGTTTACGCCTGGTGTCCCCGTTCCCTGTTTCTTTTGTGCCTCACGTACCTTTTTCTCACAATCAGGTCTAAGAGCATCTAGTTTTGTACGTAACTGTCTACCTAACATTAATGCAGAGGGACTTTCTCCTGTCGTACAGTGGGCCGTACTATGATAGTTTAGCAAAAATGTATTGATAGCAGTATTTATACTTAATTTTTGTTTTACCGCTTTTTTAATCACTTTTTTAATCGTACGAACGGCGTTTTCCGCCGCACCATTAGATGCTGGGTGATAAGGTGCGGAAAACAAATGCTCAATACCATTAATTGACAAATATTCCAACAGTTCCTTGCTGGTAAATGGTGGTCCATTACCCGATACTATTTGTCTCGGGAGACCGCAGCGAGCAAATGCCTCACCTAGTTTTTCAATAGTAATATTAGCCGATGTACTAGACACTGGAAACACCTCCAGCCATTTTGTGCGAGCGTCTACCAAAATTAGATACATTTTACCATAAATAGGCCCTAAGTGGTCGGCGTGAATCCTAGACCATGGTTTTGCAGGGAATGGCCATGTGGATGGTACGTGCCGTGGCGGCGCGTCGGCCTCTGCCGCGCACACCGCACACTCACGACACAACCCTTCTACGGCCTCGTCAATACCTGGCCACCATACGTAACTCCTCGCAAAAGCCTTGGTCTTAACTATTCCCATGTGGCTTTCATGTAATATTGCCAAGACCCTTCCGCGGCAGCCTTCCGGTACGACGACGCGGTGCCCCCACATCACACATCCTAATTCTTCATATAGCTCTGATTTTCTATTATAATATGGTCTTAGACCATTTATTTCTATATCGACTGGCCAACTCGATCTTATATAGCTTAACACACGACATAGAAAAGGATCCCGCTCTGTTTGTTTTTTAATCTCGTGATAATCTAATAGTAATTCATTTTGCGCAAAATGTAAATAAGTTTGTTCCGGCGGCGGGCCATCTAGTGACGTTGCGTTTTTAACTGGAACCGGCAGGCGTGACAGTGCATCTGCGCCATTCGCGTCTGTCCGCACGTATTCTATGTCGTAGGTATATGCCGACAGTCTGATCGCCCACCTCTGTAACCTGCTGGCTACCATCGCCGGAATACCTTGTTTAGGTCCGAATATACTAACTAAGGGTTTATGATCTGTTCTTAACACAAATCGCCTGCCATAAAGAAACTGGTGCAATTTTTCAAAACTAAAAACGATAGCTAAAGCTTCCTTATCGATTTGTGAATAATTGCGTTCCGCGTCATTAAGCGAGCGCGAGACATACGCGACCGGCCGCTCGCGCTGCTCCCCGGGCCGCGCGCCCTCGCCGGGCTGCGTCAACACTCCGCTGATCCCTCGGGAACTGGCGTCCGTCGTCAGTATCAAAGGCTTGTTTAGATCGTAATGCATCAATACCTCGGAGCTAACTAGGACTTGTTTTATCGTTTTAAAAGCCCTTTCACATTCCTTACTCCATTGCCACTCCGTGCCCTTCCTAAGCAAATCATACAAGGGCGACAAGATTGTGCTCAACTTGGCCACAAATCTAGCATAGAAATTGACTAATCCTAAGAATGATTTTACCTCTGTTATATTTTGTGGTCGTGGAATTTTAACAATTGCCTCAATCTTGCCCGGATCTACCTTAATTCCATCTTTTGAAATGATGTATCCTAAATACCGTACCTCTTCAGTAAGGAAAGAACATTTAGCTTTTTTTAATTTCATACCATGACTATGTAATCTTTGTAACACTTTTTCTAATGTTATCAAGTGTGATGCAACGTCTGATGAGCCTATCAAGATATCATCTAAAAACACTTCTACTTGGGGTATATCTTGCAGTAAATTAGACATGATTCGTTGAAAAATTCCAGGGCTAGACGATAGGCCATAAACCAACCTATTATACCTAAATAACCCTTTGTGAGTGTTAATGACTGTATACTGTTTTGAATCATCTAACTCTACCTGATTATATGCTTGTGTCAAGTCTATTTTGGAAAAAACACGAGCCCCGTTTAACCTTACTAACAGATCATCTATCTTGGGAAGTGGGTATCTATCGATCAGCAAATTCGGATTCAGGGTTACTTTATAATCTGCACATATTCTTAAACCACCATCGGCTTTACGTACCGGCACAAGCGGTGTGGCCCATTCCGAGGTGTCAACAGGTTCAATGACCCCACTGCGCAGCATCTCGTTCAGCTCTTGGTCGACCCGGTCGCGCAGAGCGTAGGGTAGCGGCCGCGCGCGACAGAACACCGGCGCCGCCCCGGTCCGTACACGGAGCGTCGCCTTGCCACCCGTGAACCGCCCCAAACCACCATCAAATAGCGCCTTATACCTGTCGAGTAATTTACACAGTTCTTCATTACTAACTGATTGAGAATGCAATACCGGTACCTGAATTCCTAACTCTGTTAACCACTGTCTGCCTAACAATGATGTCGTACCACCATCTATGACAAAAAGTTCTAAGTTTTTTAACCTACTTTCATACTTAACTTCTGGTCTTATGACCCCCAATGGCTCAATTCGACTCCCATCATAAAATTTCAAGGTTAAATCGAACGGTTCAATCGCTCTGTGCCTAAAATGTTTGAAATAAGTTTCTTTACTAATACAAGATACTGCAGATCCCGTATCAATCTCCATGTCAATCACTTTATCGTCTATACACAAAGATATGCTCACCGGTTTGTACCCGTTTAAGCACAGATGATATAAGTCCTCTTCTACGTTGGACTCCGACGTATTCCCCTCATATTCTTCTTGAGTCTCGTATTCCGCCGCCTGGACGTGGTGCAGGGCGCGGCGCGGCCGTCCCGCGCTGCCCGAGCCGCGTGCCCCTGTGCCTGAGCCGCCTCGGCCGGCAGCGCCGCCGCTGTCACCCGCTGCCCATGTTGGACACACTCACTTCAAATGCCCCATACTTCCACACTTGCTGCACTTGAACTTTCTATAGCGACATCTCGCATCACGGTGGCCTTCCCGTCCACATACTGCACACATTATTCCATTATTCGGTATATTAGCGGTGCTAACGTTGTTTTGTCTGTTATCTATTTGCATATTTTTATTTCCACCACGTGGCTGGGACGACGTGAATGAATTTACCGACAGTTCTTTCGTACCGTTTATCTCGCTCCCACTCGGTCGTTCCACTATCGCTGCGTCTCGCTCTGCCGCTTCCAAAGAGAGCGCGAGACTTACCGCTGCCGAATAGGTTAGGTTTTTCTCTGCAAAAAGGCGCTGTCGAATGGTTTCGTTTGTTAGCCCACACGTAAATTGATCTCGGAGATTTTCTTCTAAAGACGAAACAAACTCGCAGTGCCTCGACATTTTTTTTAGTTCCGAGATATACTTAGCCACTGATTCATCATCGCGCTGCCGCCTTAGTCGAAAACGATACAATATGATTTCGCATCGCTTCTATAACTTCCGCGTAGGTCTTCTCCGAAGGTTTTTTAGGGCTGGTTAAATTACTTAATAATTCATATGCTTCTTCGCCTATGACCGCTATAAGCGTAGGTAATTGCACCTCTTCTTTAATATCATTTGCCTTAAAATACATATCCAATCGCTCCACGTATAAACTCCAATTTGCCGAAGACACTTTAAATTCTCCAATTTTCCCGACCGCCATTTTGCTTTGTCACTAACCTAGACTAGATCACAACCGCACCACCAATCGTTCCGTAAATAGGCAACTTAGGTAACTATATTTAACACTTTTGCGTTTTTAATGTAGAATAATATGATTGCCTTAGTAAGTAGCACAAATAGTCCAATTTAAATCCTCGATCGCCAGTGTAGTGTTTGCAACAAATAAAATAACACGTCCGTTCTGTAGCGGGTTTATTACGAGACTAAGGACACGCACACATGCATACATTACAGTTTTCAGGGTATCTTAAACATGTAACCTAACCTAACCTACGTAATTATTGCTGAAAACATTATGGTTTCAACAGAAAATAGCGTTATATGAAATGATGAACATCTCCTTCGTCAGCACTCCATAAAGTAGAGCATTTCCGTCAATGCCGAAATGCATTATTTTAGTATAGTAACAGTAATTTATTACTAATCAGTATATCTTTGACTGTAAGCTAGACCGTAACTCTGTTTGAATTAAATAAAGTATTTTTTTTTAAACTAAAGTCTTCGTCCCTCACTTTATTGGCGCAGCCGGTAGGATACCCGTAGATCCTCCTGCGTATCGAGTCCTGTAAAAATTCGGGTTCACGCGACGAGAATCGTACGTTTCAACGTCTTGACGGGAAACCATCGAACAAAGAAATTTATATTGTGACCAAGAAGACGCCACCACAGACGCTGTCCATCTTCAGCTAGTTCTAGCTGATCCAGGAAACTGTCCATCTGGGATTGATCGTCATTTGTTAATTCATTTCTTTAGAACGGCTAAAAGTTAATTTTCAGAAAAATCAGGGAAGCCATTGAAGAGTTATCATCAGCTTCGAAAGTAGGAGTCATTATTAGAAGGTTTATCTTCTCTTTAGGGTTCTATACGCAAACGGTAAAAACGGGAGCCTATTACTAAGACTCCACTGTCCGTCTGTCACCAAATTGTATCTTAACATCCGTGACAGCTAGACAGTCGAAATTTTCACAAATGATGTATTTCTGTTGCCGCTATAACAACAAATATTAAAAGCAGTATAAAATAAATATCTAAAGGGGGCTCCTATAGAACAAACTCGATTTTTTTGCCGTGTTTGCTCGATAATGGCAACAGGTAAAAACTTGCAATAGTTACAGAATGTTTAGATTTATATTCACTTCAAAAATATAGTCTCTCATGTTGTATAGATAATGGTACGGAACCCTTCGTGCGAGAGTCCGACTCGCATAAAAGCTATCCGTGTGGTTGCCGGGTTAGAATAGTGCCACTCCATGTCTTCCTGTGGATGTCGTAAGAGGCGAATAAGGGAATAAAGGCTTGTAGTACTGTTTGGCGATGGGCTTGCAACCTGTCACTAATACACTGATAAACATTTTAGCCTTGTTGTGCAAAATGTGGTTATAGAATTAGTAACAAGTTTTTTAGAGGTGTTGGTAATTCTGTAGCTCTGCCTACCCCACTCTGGGAATGAAGGCGTGTCATTATGTATGTATGTAGTAATAGCTATTTATTATTCCAGTCAGGCGTACTGCGGTTCGTGGACTGTCTCGGCGAGCTCTACGACTACGAAAATGTAACAAAGGAGGTCCCGGAAGCCATGGAAAACGGCACCTTGGACTCTGTCATGGCCAAGTCAGTATATCCAATGCATTAACAATAGAACCTTTTGTATTTTTGTGTTTCTTATTTACTGAGAAAAAATAAATGTCTGCTTAACACCACATGGTCTTTTTACATCGCAGCTAGTGTTACATTTTCTCGGATGTGCTAATCTTACTGTCCAAGCCAAGGAAAAATTATAAAAGTTATTATTTACCAATGCAGCGGCCGTAAAAATATATAAAACAACAATACCAATATATTTTTTGTCGGTGAATTTGCATCTAATGTTTGTACATAATATCAAAGGACACGCTGTATAATCAACGTTGGAATTCCAAATAGGCCTACAAACCAGGGCCCAGCCAGCTTATGGGCATAGGGAAACCGTCATATAAGCCTAAAAGCCTGGCTTGCCTGTCGGGACGTCCAACCTCCTTACTGACAGACTGACGGAATATGACTGGCTGACGGAATATGACTGGCTGATGTCGTTATTTGGAACCCTAAACAAAAATTTGGACGGAAGGGAAAAAATCTAAAGACAACAGTTGACGACGAACGCTGATGCAGCAAGGACAAGACAGACAGCACTGTTAGACCGAACACTTGCCTTTTTAAACCCTTATTGCCTTTTTAGATCTTACGGCGGAATCTTAATAAGCTTCAGCGAATTCAAAATGTATGCACTCGGTTCATTGGTTTATGCAAATATGACCTCGTCTCTAATTTCCGTTCTCAACTCAAGTGGCTTCCTATCCGTTTCTGCCAGTATTTTCATGTTCTTAATCTCCTCTACTGTGTTCTGTTCTTCCCTGCAACCCCGCGTTACCTCAAGGAGCGTTTTAACTTTTTTACGTCGATTCGTTGCTCCCAAAATTTTATTTTAACTGTACCCTCCTTTTCATCTAAATTCTACAACAATTTGTTTCAGTTTCAGGCTGTCCGTCTGTGTAACACCTTCCCTGTGGAGCTGCGGCAGGCTAAATCCTTACCTATCTTTAAGAAACTTCACTATGAGCACTTTTTATCGCAGTCATAATTATATTGTCCCAGTTCATTTCTTTCACTATGTTTTTGTAAAGGCTGAATTTCTGTCGTGTGGCTGTCTTTTAATTCTTTCCCTGATGTGAATGTATTGATATTTAATTTTCTAAGCGTATATTTATAACTATATAACGTTTTATATCTAACATAGTTTCTTGTTATTGTTCGCGATTAGTCTGCACGACCTGTGTTAAATATTTTAATTTTACACGTTATCTCTTCTAGCAATTAGACAGCCTGTTGTTTACCAGTGTCTTTTTTAAATTGTGCTATTTCTCTGTAATCTTTTTGTATGGTGAACTATTAATGTATTGTACTGTAAAAAGCTTCGAGATGGGGGAGGGCAAATGCCAAGTGCCTAGAGGCCCTGGGTGTCTAAGGCCTGTATTAATAAACTTATCTCGGTTTAAATGTCCGACTCAAGACACGTCAAAAATGACAGTTTTCTTTGGTTTGACGTATCTTGAGATGGGCATTTGAACCGAGACAAGTTTAATAATACTGCCTTAATCCAGGCCTGAACACAATAATATTGCCAATCACTTTATTGCATACTAGCGACCCGCCAGCGGCTTCGCCCACTGCAATTTTTTTAGACGTGCACGCGCCACTCCTGTATTTCAGTTCCCCCTCCACCACGCCCGCCGCGATGCCCGGCGCGCTTTTCAGACTGCATCGCAAACAACGGCCACGGCGCTATGGCGGTTTTGTTTACTGTTTGAATTTTTTAATTCGTAATATCTTTTGAATGGAAAGTCCAATTTAAATAATTTAAAAACTATTTTATAGGTAGGTAAATGGTCTTGACCATAAAATAATTTATTTGGATAAGGATTAATATAAACACATAAATAGCATGGTTTGAATTTGGTTAGCATTTTCATTAATGTTTAAAATGAAAAAAGTTGTTGTAGTGACATAACTACAATAGTTGGACATATGCTACCGCGGAGTTTTTTGTAGACATTATGATGTTCTTCAATATTGTTGTACATTATTTTGTTCTATCGCTAATAGTTTCGGCAGCGCATTCGACGAAAGACATTTTAAGACTCATTTTTCTACACCTTCGGTTACAT
This sequence comes from Acleris holmiana, assembly GCA_949316455.1. Lineage (NCBI taxonomy): Eukaryota > Metazoa > Arthropoda > Insecta > Lepidoptera > Tortricidae > Acleris > Acleris holmiana. Next base: position 3,813,232 of record OX438767.1, read on the forward strand.
TGTTCAAATTTTACCAAGGATCCCTAATTTTTTTCAAAATGAAATGTAGCCTATGTCAAATTGGAAGAATGTAGCATTCTATTGGTGAAAGTTTTTTTTACATCGGCCCAGTGTTTTTGAGCCTATTCATTACAAACATACAAACATACAAAAATAGGTACAAATCTTTCTTCTTTATAATATTAGTGTAGATAAAAAAATAGGTGGTGAAAGGTGCCTTTTGAAACGTATACAATACAATACAATAAAAATATTCTTTATTGAACACCACAAACAAATACAACATGAAAAGTAAAATACAAGTAAAAACTTATCTCTTCCAGACAACCTTACAAAGAAGAGACGTGTCAAAGAAACGGAAATAAATTGATTGATTGAATTGAAACGTATGTCGATAATTCAACCTGTTCTCGTCAGGTACTGTGAGAAGGCTCCTCAAGTCAAGAAGTGCCTGCTGGAGGGGTTAGAAAGCGTGATGCCTTGCGCCCCTCCCATGCTCCAAGTCGACCGGAGTGTTCAGCTCAACGCCACCGACACCCTCATGCAGGGGGCCTGCGGTGACAAAGGAGACAGGCTCGCACGTGCGTCATCATCACCTTACACATACATAACATCACGCCTTCATTCCCAAAGTGGAGTAGGCAGAGCTACAGAAATATCAACAACTCTAAAAGGACTTCTTAATAGTTCTGTAACCACATTTTGCTTAATCAGGCCAAGCTCCCAGTGTATTAGTGACAGAATGCAAAGCACTACAAGCCCTTATTCCCATAGTCGCCTCTTACGAAATCCACGGGAAGACATGGAGTGGCAACCACACGGAAAATCATCGTGGGTCATCATCACCATCGACACCATAAACATATTAATCATCATTATTATACCTTGGCCATTGTCGTCTTCACCTAACAACCCAGATAAAATCAACAAAATTATTTTTCTTTTCAATGAAATGGACAATTTCCCCGGGTTCTGTTAGTATTTTCATCAGTTTTTGGTAGTATGTATGTATGTAAACTCACTATTGCACAAACAGAAAATAACAAAGTAAAAAACTAAATCGAAACACATTACCTTATACTGTAATTCTATGGAACTTCTAACTATGTAAACAAACAATATATTGAAATTGACATCTAATGTCAATTTTAGTATGGCGGCTTGTTTACATAGTTAGCAAGTTCCATAGAATGACACTTTAGTTAACATTATTTTCGACAATACTTCAGTGATACTGCAATACCGCGTAACGAACTAACGAAATAAGGTGCAAAATACACCTTAACTGATAAGTCAGTAAGGTACATTTTACAACTTTTGAGAAATTTTCGAGACAGGTATAGATTAGAGATGGGCCGACTAATCGCCGACTAGTCGGGAGCGCTGACTATTCGGCACAATTAATAGTCGGTCATTACTCGGCGACTAGTCGGCAAAAAATGCCGAATATTCGGCACTTTATTGCTTACAGGAAAATATAGGACATAGAAAGAAATTAAACCATTTTAAAACAAACTTATTTTATATTTCAAGTTTTTATTGCACAGGATGAATAAGTTATAGTTTGTACTATGCTGCTTTATTTATTATTTAACAAACATATCTTAAATAACTGTAATCAAAACAAGAAATAATATTAATATAATTAATTAAAAATAATAATTAATTTATTAGTTCATTGAGGAACTTTCTGAAGGCAGTAACAATTATTAATTCATGACCGCGAGACAAATGACTCAGGAAATGAAGCGACACGAACGTTTCCGATTGCACCCGAATTTTGCTAAAAACCACGATTGGCATTGCCGTCTAGTCGGCCGATTAATCGGCAATTCAAGAACCGACTGGCTAGTCGGCAAAATCCATAGTCAGCCCATCTCTAGTATAGATTTAGCGCTTTCGTTTTAAGGCTCCTTCTATGCCTTTAGTTTTTATTATAATACGGTCAAGCTTTAATTCTATTTTATTTTTTACAGTATTCATTGCCGAAAAGGGAAAGGAGTGCATCGTAAGATCGATACAATCAATACGAGATTGTAGCAAAGATTTGAAGTCAAGCATTCTCAAAAACCTAGACATGAAGGTAAACAAAAATTAGTAGGTAATATCTTGCGCAGGATCCGATAGCGCTTGCAACTAACACCTTCTACTAGCATACAGGCAATCTAAGTTAGTATATACGTATGTAAAACTCATTATTGCACAAACAAAAGATAACAAAGTAAAAAACGAAACCTAAACATTAAAGGTACATATGTACAAAGGCGAACTTATCCATTTAAGGGGGTTAGTCCTCAGGGGTCGCAACGCATTTGCAGGCTTAGGATTGAAGTCTTAAGATCTCGCTTACCGTCAGCCCCCTATTTCACCATCTTGACAATGATATGTGATAGGTGACATTCGCTATACATTACAAAGTTAACAAGCTTCACATCAGTGGGATTCATATGAGCTGCGCCACGTACACTGAAATGTCACCTGTCATCTGTAATTTCGTCATGGTGGCCTGTGTGCTCGTTTGAGTTCTCAATGCACTGTTGTAGAAGTTTTGTTTTGGTCAAATTGCATTGTGGTTTCTGATGGCGATTCGTTTTCTGGTGGGGTCACAGTTCTAACCACCTCACCTACTTTTCTGGTAGCACGTCGTTACTGACGGGGTCGCAGTTCTAATCTAACCTAGCTTGATTTAAAATTTCGTTGAATTAAAATACCATGGACAAAAATAATTACAGAGTTTGGTAAGTTTGCCAAATAAAAACACGAGATTACAAAATTCATTGCTTTATATTTCTGTAAAATAATGTTTCATTCAAGTGAATATTGTAAATAGCTACCCGTCAGCGGCTCCGCCCCGCTGCTAATTTTTGACTTTCCCGGTGGATACTCGTATTTCATTTTTTTCTTTCATAACAACCTTCTCCTGACGATAACGAACACAACAAAAAAAGAATTAGAGAAATCGGTCCAGCCGTTCATGCGTGGTGCCGTGCCGTGAAATAGGGATTCACTTTTACATGTATACAGGGTGTTAGGTAGAGCGTTGTCAAAAAGAAACAGGCGAGTAGAAGAGACCATTAGCTATCCATTTCAGGTACTTTAACCCTTAATTTGTCTAAGGGCTATTTAATACCTTTTTTTTTTTAATTTTATTACAAGACACCGAAATTAGACCTTTAAACCCCGAAAAAAAATTCATTGGCGTGAACAAGAGATATTTTTAGGAAATTGGAAGAATTGTAATCACTTTGGTTTTTTTTTAATTTCATTGTAAAGTTGAGGTTGAAAGATTTCTTTATCGGTTTCTGAAACTTTGGGAGCCCCCGTTATTTTTTAAAGTAGCTTTACGCTTTCAGTAACAGTTTTATTTGAACACCACAAGATTTAACAATCTATCAAAATTAAAATTTTGTCAATACACCAAGTAGTTCCTTTTTTTTCGGGGTTCAAAGGTCGAATTTCAGTGTCTTGTAAAAAAAAAAAGGTATTAAATAGCCCTTAGATAAATTAAGGGTTAAAGTACCTGAAATGGATAACTAATGGTCTCTTCTACTCGCCTGTTTCTTTTTAACAACGCTCTACCTATCACCCTGTATAAGAAGACATAACATTTTCAGCGAAACGAAATTCTACGAAATTTCTATCTGCAAAACAAGGGAATACCGCCGTTATCTAATAAACTTTCTTTTCTACAGACAAAATGCACGAATTACGAGGACATGGCGAGCTGCGTGGTAGCGACGGTGCTCTTCTGTGAAACGAACGTCACCGCTCTTATAATGAACTCCATATTCGGCTACATACGCGACATCTCACCCTGCAGAGACTATATAAAACCTATCGGAGGGCTGAGAAGAAAACAAAAGTAGAACTACGTCTTAATTCCATATTATATTAATAAATCTAGACGTTTATTTGCCGCTATACGTTTATTTGCAGGTTCTTCGGAGTTTTTTAGTGTTCCGTTTCTAAGGATGTCAAACAGGACCCTTTTGAACCATAAGATATAGCGTAATTTTTCTTCCAAAATGTGTTATTACGGCGGTTTGCAAGATACATACATACACACATACATAACATCACGCCTTCATTCCCAGAGTGGGGTAGGCAGAGCTACAGAAACACCAACAACTCTAAAAAGATATGTTTATAATTCTGTAACCACATTTTGCACAAGTAGGCTGAGATGTTTACTAGTGTATTAGTGACAGGTTGCAAGCCCATCGCCTAACAATACTACAAGCCTTTATTCCCTTAGTCGCCTCTTACGACATCCACGGGAAGACATGGAGTGGCACTATTCTAACCCGGAAACCACACGGAACGGTTTGCAACAATAAAGTTTAAAAATAAAGGTGGTCCAATAAACGTTTTTACAACATATTTTTGTTACTCTGGTATCGCATAAACAGTAAACATACAAGCGTCTGGTGTGATTATTGAGAAAAACCTAAATAAAAGAAAAACAACTAATACTAAGAAGATTACAAATGTGACAGGCTCACAATTATTCGATTCGAAATCAGACATACTGTGCGGCGGTCCGGATCCCTCGTGGAATCGCCATGAAATACAAGGAAGATTTTTGGATTGTTGCGTTGTGACTCCGATATACGGGGGTGAGCAATCCAAACGTATCAATCTGGGATATAATGTAAAAAAAAATCGATTTCGAAGATATTTTAATATTAAAATAATCAGTTTTGAAGTTATTAAATAGTTCATAACCTAAGATTACAGGAAAACCTAACGAAGTCTATGGTACTTAAAGTAGCATAGGAAATTATAGAGTACCTTCCTCATGTAGAAAAGCAAGGGTTTTTTTATATTTCTACGTGTCTGGATTAGTCAATAGCTTTTAAAAAACGTGTGTTTTTTACCATCAATTTTAAGATTTGGGAGACCGTTTAAAATATATTGAAGTTTTTATAGTCATGCTAGAACTATGTCTTCCCCCTCCCTTAGAGCGAAAGCTACAAATACAAAAAATCAGGATAGTGGGTCATACACAGATTTAGGTTATCGTCTTTCCTGTTGGACACACCGAAAGTTAACGTTTTTAAGGCCTAATTTTCAGGCAATTTCCCGCAAAAACGCCGTCAGGACTGCTTTAGACCAATCATATAAAAACATAACTTATACGCACACAAGTTATTTAACTATTGACCACAGGAGAGACAATTTTTGTTTTTAAGAGTGTGTATGACCCAAGTATCTTAAATTACAGCACAAAATACGACTTTAAAACGAAAACTATCACGACTAATGTCCGGTTCCTATATTCAAACCGCGGGTAGATTAGGTTACTTCGAGTCAAAATTTGACACTTTTGTACGTGTTGGTGTTGTAAGTAAACTTGATTGATTCTTGAGAGACATGCATAAAAAATAATGTAAGACAAGCAATAAATAACTTTAAGTAGAAAATGTGTTCATACTTGTGGTTAATCGAGATAGTTTTTCGTCGGTGAAACTGCATTACCACGTAAGTAACAAATTCAATAAGTTGCAAAGTTAAGGAATATTTTGCAACTTGTTCAATTTGTTACTTACGCGATATTGCAGTTTCACCGACGTTTTGGTGTTTCTAGTAACGACGTCGAAACCCTACACTGAGCATGGTCCGAAATGCTCAAGCCCAGTTTTTTTGTAACTTGACATTTTACAAGAAATATAGGTACTTTCAGTCTCAGAACACCAAACGCTTCAAAAATACATGCTAGTGGTTTAATACGGAAAAAAACACATCTTATTGACAAGAATACCAGACGTGATTGACTTACAAATCACCGGCTAAGATAAAAATATAAATAAAATTGCAATAATGGAAAACTTGTTAGGTTTAGTTATTATGTCCGCATTGGTATGAATAGGTAAGTGGTTCCGTGTGGTTGCCGGGTTAGAATAGTGCCACTCCATGTCTTCCCGTGGATGTCGTAAGAGGCGACTAAGGGAATAAGGGCTTGTCAAGTAGTACTGTTGGGCGATGGGCTTGCAACCTGTCACTAATACACGGTCAACATCTTAGCCTGAATGTGCCAAATGTGGTTATAGAATTATAAACAAGTCTTTTATAGAGTTGTTTGTACATATGTAGCTCTGCCACTGGGAATGAAGGCGTGATGTTATGTATGTATGTATGTTGTATATTTCGCTATTGTCGAGTTATCTATAGAAAATTACCATGGATTTTAGAGAAAAAAGGGTTTTTTCTTGTGGACTTGAATTAGGATTCGTTCCACACGCATCTGTCAAGCCCCGTTTGACCGCTCATACTGTGGAAATAAGAGTTGTGGACTTGACGGAAGCGCATTAATCCTCGCGTGTGACATCCACGGACGTATTTCTCTAATAAGTCCGTTGGAGTATCTATAGGGAAATAACTCGACGTTAGAGAAATACTAAACAGGAGTGAAGGCTAAAATTAAAATTAGAAGAAAAGCTGTCATAAAGTCAATCAGTCATAAATATGAATGCGATATCAAGGCGAGATGCGCTAGTAGAATGTGGAATGAGGTTCTAATTACCACAGTGTAGTAGCCTAAAACGAAACAATATATCGTCGTAGTGCACTTTACGATCTTATTAGAGTACTACATTGCAAGAACAATGGTTGCAAATAAAGCAAATAGCACTGATTATTCAATAAGTCGCCAACTTTTCGTTTTACTTTAACGTCCAGCTGTACTAGTAATTTCACATTTTTAACTGGCAAATAGGAAATCCAAAAGTCCAATATTTACCACTTCAACGTAAAAAAATATCGCATCTATCTAGATGATACTCACCTGACTAACTAATTTAACGAATGTAAATTAAAGAAACTAAATCGTGAAGTGAAGTAGGTAGTTAAGTTTAAAAGAAAAGTGTAAAATGCGTGCACATTACATTGTCTGAACGACCTGAGTGGATTACAAAGCAATTAAAAGTTTTAAAAAAAAAATTTTTTTAAGCGTACACGTAATTACAAAAACAGTACCGCAAATAAATATACAAAATGGCCGTCAGTGAATTTAATACGTGTCTCAAATTGTTTTGGAGAATCGCCTTTTTTGGCGTTCTGGCTGGTTACGTTGGTAAGTATGCTGACAAAGTTAAGTTTTTAAATTCACTAAGTACCGCCCCTAACGGTACAAAAACACAATTGTTCAAGGTCAGTTTAAGTGCTGAGGGTAAAGGCCGTGAATAATGAGTTTTTGAATCATATTTAATTAGAAGAAAATCGTTTATTTGGTGCAAAACACAAAACAATAATAAAAATACAATGAAATAAAGATGGAGATTAATTTAGGGTAAAGAACTTATTCACACACTTTATTGCCGATTATGCTTATAACACTGATAATAAACTCACTATCAAAAGACGAGTCGAATGAGTCCATACTTGACGGATTTACTATGAGCCATTGAGGAGTTCCTATTGCCACCTGCCGTCACCATCATCATACCAGCTCGATGGTAGAATATTTCCTTTTGGCGACTAAGGTCTAGAAGTAAAAATGACTAGAAAGAAAATTGAAGAGAAGGTTTATTGACTAAGTATAAAAATGCCGACATTCAAATACGTAATTATTTGAAATTAGGTAGTGTCGACGGAGCTCCGCTGCCGCAGAGCTCCTATTTCTGGGAGGTTGGCCCTCCGTACCTGCTGCAAAACTAACATAACTTACACCTACCTACGTATTAAAAAAAAGCCAGCGGTCCTGGGTTCAAATCCCGGTAAGGGCAGATATTTGTGTGATGAGCGCGAATATTTGTTCCTCAGTCTTGGATGTTTTCTATGTATTTAAGTATTTATTTCTCTATATATAGGTATGTTTATCGTTGTCTAGTACCCATAGTACAAGCCTAGAGCTTAATTTGGGACTAGGTCAATTTGTGTGAAATTGTCCCCTGATATTTATTTATTAATTTATTTAAATGTCGGCAATCAATCAATCAATCAATCAATATCATTTATTTGCAGAATACAGTACACAAGATGTTACAGTCAATTTAAAAAAAATATATAATGTCCAGTGTATCCAGCTTGCAAGCAAGCGTGCAAATATTATTATTCATGCAATAAATAAATTTAAGATCCAACATAATGTATATATAGTAAAAATTTATAAGTCATAAAATACATGTAAGATTACAAATCAAAACATTAAAATTTATATTAAATATTAAATGTCAAAAATCACAAATTACTATTATTACGTTGCTCGAGGAAGTCCTTAACACTATAAAAACACTTATCTAGAAGCCACTTCGACAATGTGTTCTTAAATATATTTCCCTGGAGGAGCTGAATGTCATCAGGAATAGCATTATAGATTAGAATGCACATGTTGTATACATTTTTGGTATATATGGTATATCTCTTTATACTTAGTCAATAAATACTTCTCTACAATTTTCTTTCTAGTAATTTTTCCTTATAGACCTTAGGCGCCAAAATGGTTTTGTATATTCATCCAAAATTGCATAAGTATGCCAAATATCAAGTCAATCTGACAATCAGATATAGATTAAAATTTACTTACAAGATTTGATTGGTTGTTAGTATTACAATTGAAGCAAGTTTTGTATTCAAAATTCTTACAATTATTTTATTTTTACTGTTTTCTACATTGCTAATGTAAATTATATTAAATGTAATTATCCCAAAAGGCAAATTGAACAAGTTCTGGATTGACTATATCTCCTAAATATGGTATTAACTGTCCGTTACATAACTTTAGTTATAAATTTGTGGTTTATGTAAGTTTAATTATGTATAGTGATACATAAATATATCTCTGTATCAATTTATGTAGGTATTTGACTTAAATATTTTATTTTTATAGGTTTTTTGTTTCACTAAGTGTTACTTATGTGTTAATCGATGCACAGCCTTTCACTTTTCTCAAAAGGGTTTGCTGGAAGAGATCCCCGAATGGTTCACAACTGTATTTTATATTTCTTTATTTTTTAATTTATTACATTAAATAATGGGATCAAAAACATTTGTGTATAAATGTGCCACTATTGGAAACCCGGGGGTTTATTTAATAGTTGGCGAGATCGCGCTGCTCGAGCTGATATTACATTGTTATTTAAATAAATTATTACTACAACTATTACTAAATAAAACCATTAATCAATTACTTAAAGTCTATACGATAATTTAATTGTAAATTGGTGCTAAAGAAACACTACCTCTACCTTTGTTGTTAATTGTGCTTAGTATTTCACGCAATAAGTCCTTAGGTAGGTTGTTCAGAGTAAGTGGAATAAGATAGTCGTTAGTTCTTCTACCGTAGTGTTGTTACTCGTATTGCATGGCAGCGAGGAAGATGGCAAGCCTATTCCAGACTGTACTCCAGACTACGCATTTGATTCGGGCGGGAGTTTCGTTTTGTCGTTTTGTTTTGCTTTTTCTTATGTATAAAACCAAAATCATAAGGCGTATGTAGTGTTCACATACACATAGTGTTACATGTAACGAGATATATATATCTCTTTGACTCCCTCTTAATAATAAACGCGCATTAGCTAAAATGTGCTAAAAATATGCTTTGTCCTTATCTGTCATTGTAACATTTGAGTTTGATGATGACAGAAAGTGACAACGAATAAGTACTTAACCAAAATAGTTTTATTGTGCGCTAATGAATAAGGGGTTAGGCTCTTTCGAGAATTAAATGTGGTGGTAGAACTTTTAAGGTGGTAGAGAAACTGATGTGAAGATTTGATGTATAGATTGAAAATATCAATAGGCCATCCTTTTTTTAAGATAACTGCATTTACAGTTCTTTTGAAAAGTTTACCTGAGCCGGGAATCGAACCAGTAAAATCATCTATCCAAGGATTTCAGGTAGATACTTCTCCTTCATGGCATATGGCCCGTTGATTTTTCCACCCTGTATAACTCATAGCCTTTACGTTAGTCTAGTAGCAATAAAAAACCATTAATTGAAAGAAATAAGCCACGTTTCCTAACCCCACCTAACTGAACTGAAAACCTATTATTTTATCGAAACACCTTTCAACAATCGTATCAATAGACGTTTCGCAGAATTTTCATTTCGTCGAAAGTCAATTCTCACGTTATGCGTAATTTTTTTGGGAGGGCACTAATCTAACCTACCCTAACGTACGTAATTAATATTTAAGATATCCTGGAAGCATCATGGTTAGAGCAGAAAGCAAAAAATAGCGTTCGATGAAATGATTTAATCGCTGAAAAAAAATTAAAAAAAAAAAAAAAAAAACGATAAAATAATGGGTTACCAACTAAACTATTTAGCCAGATGTAGGTATAATAACTTGTTATAAACTCAATATCTTCACTGATAGAAGTATGTTAGATTAGTATAGTTTTAATTAGTTTGTAAGTTCGTTCGTTAGTTTTATTGTTTTATTTAATTAATAATGCATGAATATCTTTCAGGGTTAATATTAGGAGAGATGAACTCGACTATCGAAAACAAAAATTATATGAACGACAGTGAACTAATTATGGAGAACATTAACACTATGAACTACATGAACATGTCCAACTTCACCCTAAGGTTGATAAATCAGACAGTAACGATGTTCTGCGACAAGTTTAACTTCTCCAAAAATATTCCTAAGGTGATGGTGCGTAAGGTTTTTGAGAGATTACGGGTTAGTAGTAGAATGTCTACGTCGCACAATTACTGACTCTCAAAATGACTGTTGTACAGTTGTAGAGCCCCGCACGGCGGAGCTCCTATTGTTGGGCATTCGCCCTTCGGGCATTTGAAGTTACCTAACGAACTAGGTTAGGCTCTAGTTTGAGATACACAGGATATTGTACCTTACCGTTTATTTCCTTTTAATAAATTTATTCTTATTCTTATAAGTGACGCTAACGAAATGGTCATTTTGCGAATTAGACATTTTGAGATGGGCTACAAGGGATGTGTTCTGTGTTTTTGGAATGTATTTCTCTTTTTTATAGTAAGTATATTGTTTAAATGGGAAGCCATTTCGACACGAGTTTTAGAGAAAAAAAAAATTTTCTTTGTTTAATTAAAAAAAATGTGTTATTTTGTTTACGAAAATATGCGAAAAATAAATAGTAGATTGTATAGCAAGGGACACGAGACATTAAGCCACCCGAGCAAATAGTTCGTTCGAACTTTAGTCAAGAGTTAAATTCGATTGCGAAAATAAATCTATCAATTTACTCTCACCCCGTCACTGTAATACAGAAAAAGACAATAAGGTTATTTTTGTGGATGAGGTTTTTTCTAACTAGTAATTTACTATTTATTTTTTCCAAATCAGAAGGCAGAAACTTCTGAACGCATTTATACTAAACTTTATATAAAGGCATGCCACAAAAGAAGAAATGGTCGAATCAGCATACAAAAGGTTTAGTGGTGGTACGTCCCTGTGCAGGGTCCGTCCGGATCGCTACCACCTTCTTATCCATTAACCACCCGCCAAGCAACAGTGTTCGCATTGTTGTGTTCCAGTGTGGGGATAAGACAACTGGTGAAATTACTAGCATAGAGGTATTCCACCTTAGTCCTCAGGGTTGGCAACGCATTTGAGGTCTTAGGATTATAGTCTTAGGAATTCAAATGTCTATTCCACTCACCATCAGGTGGCCTGACTGCTCGTGTGCCTTCTCCTTAACATAAAAAAAACACAAAACTTTTTTTTCTACGTACAGGTAGATGTCTTGTACTTCTTGAATTGTTTGAGCCCCGTTTTAGACATTAAAACGCTTAAGAGCGAGATCGCAGAAACCAAGAAAAATTATACGAAACTCGATGGGATAATCTTCAAGTAAGTGCCTTGCCCTGGGCCTCTATTCAACTGTGTTATAACGATATCGTTTTTGACCTGTTTCCGTATTGTCAACGTTTTGATAACTCTTATGTCATTTATAATAATGGCGACTGTGACATAAACGATTCTTAAACGTGTCAAACACGATATCGTTTTAACGCACCTGAATAGAGGCCCTGAGCAACTTCAATATACAGGGTAATTTTTTTATCAGTGCACAAATTTTAACATATGATTTTGTATCGTTAATATAATATATTACGACAATAAAACGAGTTCAAAAAAATATGTTTTTGTTGCAAATTATCTCTCTTTTACCTTCTCGTGTGGACACAAAGTCACACTAGAAATGATGACATGGGTTGTCAAGCTGTAGGTATGCAATACACTGTATTGATATTCGAAATTTGAAATTTCATGTACAACTTATCAGACAACAAGCTCCTCTCCTACTGATATTCTAAATTTGAAATTTCATTTATTAACTTACTTAACAACACTCCCCTCTCCTCGCACCCCTGCATTAGAGGGTCCATGAATATCGTTTAGTTAGTGGAATCATTGAATCTCTAATATTTTTTAAGCTAGAGTAAAAATAACACAACAATAGCGAAGCAAATATTAAAATTAAAAAATTACCCTGTATACAATGAAATAATTATTGAATCGCTTCGAAGTAGAACGAGGTTTAAGAGAATTCTTTCGTAAATTCTATATTAACCATGTCTTCTCGTGGATGCCGTAAGAAAGAGGCGACTAAGGGAAGAAAGGCTTGTAGTACTGTTAGGCGATAGGCTTGCAACCTGCCACTAATACACTAGTAAACTTTTTGACCTGTCTTTTTAGAGTTGTTGGTATTTCTGTAGCTCTGTCTACCCCACTCTGGGAATGAAGGCGTGATGTTATTTATGTGTAGGTATGTTGGTATGTAATTTTCTACATTATTGCATTACATCTAATGCATACTTTGCTATTTCTAGAGTTTAGGAGAGGACTTTATTGGTACATCAGTTTGACGCAATGTTCATTAACTCTCGTTTTTACCATAGCATAAATAGAAAAGTAGTTGATCTTCGAACCCCTACGAGATTCTGTCATTACCGATCGAGCGCTAGGGTTGCGTCGATGCGCGTTGCTCGATAGTTAATTCGCACGTAACCAAACCCGGCGACGGCGCAGCCCCGAATAAACCGGCCTGGTGTGCCCTGTTGAGTTTGCTTGGCTCGCGGTACGTACGGTGGAGGCACTCACACATGCAAGCTGCACGATATACCTTAACCTCGTTAGACCTGGTGTGCCATAGGAAGTACATAATCAAGGCAATTTAGCGTTAACTATATTGTAATGACCAAAAAGTTCATTATTCATTGTTTTAATTGTAAAAATTGCATTTTAGAGTAAAGGAAACTGAACTTTATTTCACTGGAGTTACATTCAAATTTCCACTTACAAAAATCACCCTGTTTGTACTAGATGGGCTTCACAAGCCTAGGACGAACTATTGTTTATTTATACTGTATTTGTACCTCAAGGTACTGCGTGAATGCTACGGAACTAAAGTTGTGTCTCCACGGGTTGTTCCTGGGGCTGATGCCGTGCACCCCTGTCTTGCTCCGAGAGTACGATTACCTGGTAGAGAACGCCTCCTACAGCCTCATCGAGTGGGCCTGCGCCGATAATGGGTCGAAAGTGAAAAGTAAGTAGGCACTTGGAAGGTTCGTCTTCTCTTGAGCCAACTTTGTAGTCGCTCCACCTTAACTACTTCGAAAATGTACCTTTTGTGTAACTCTTTGCGGCACAGATTTTGGTTTAAAAAGGTATAGACATAATTTCTGGGGTCCTAGTCAGGGACCGGCCCGCTATCCCATTCAAGGGGTTTCGAATGGATTTTATAAGAGTTTTACTTAGAAAAGCCGTTCGATATGCTTTTAAATGCGCTATTTTTAAGGGTTATCTGTGCTTTAGCTGTTAAGGTTTTCCTTATAGTGAATGGTTAGTTTAACAAATAACTTAGTCATATTTTTCATTCCAAGAGGTTATTCTTTTAGTGGGGTATTCTATTGAGAGATTAATCTTTGAAGGGCTTTTATCGGTGAATGGGTGGGCAGGTCCCTGGTCCTAGTGAAAAAGGGTATAAGTCTTCTGAAGATCAAGTGAAAAAGGGTTCGAGTCTAGTACACTCCGTTTATGTATATGTACCTTTTTATTAAGAGTTAAGTCGACTTATACCGTTTTTCACTAGGACCCATTCTGCTGAAGTTTATTATATAGTTCCTAAAAACCGGGAAACTATAGGTATTAAGGTGTTTTTTTGCCGTGCCCTATAAGTACGTTGCTAAATTTAGAACTAGTGGCCCACGCAATATGCCAAGTTGCCGCTAGATTACTCTATAACAAATTCATGCCGATATTAGGTGGCCATCACTGGTAACCACCATGACGATAAGAGTTAAAGACGTCCTTGTTAACATTAATTAAGGATTAGGTTAGATTACTTTAGGAGTCATTATTTTTGATTCCTAACGATTATTTTCGGTTGGTGAAACAGAGGACAATGTCACACAAATTGACTTGTACTATAGGTGCTAGACAACGATAAACATACTTCTATGTATAGAGAAATATATGCGTAAATACATAGAAAACATCCAAGACTCAGGAACAAATACTCGTGCTAAGGGCGGATATCACACAAATATCCGCCCTTACCGGGATTTGAACCCAGGACCCCTAGCTTCGAAGGCATGGTCACTACCAACTGGGCCAACGCGTCGTCGAGTAAGAAATACCAGAAATTGTTACGAGACAAATATAATCAAGAGGAATGAAAACGGGTCGCTTAGTACAGAATTTCCATACGAGTAGAGTAGGTACCCGTGTTCATTTCTCTGGAGTGTTATACAAATAGACGCAACGCAAGCGCAAACACACACACAACACTAACCTCATGTAAACTAGGTAAAGTAATCATTAATAATGTCTTCAGGGTTCATCGACGAACGCGGCAAAGATTGCCTACAAGAGCAGATACCTGAAGCTATGGAATGCATGAGGAAAGAAAACGACAGTTCAAGCGAATCTAGTCTAAGAACTAACATGAGTTCAATTGCTAACACGAGTTCAATTGCTAACATGAGTTCAATTGCTAACATGAGTTTAATTGTGAGTACCCAGACGTTTGTCAGAATTATCAATATAGGTATTTTCCTTATTACCTAAAGGTAGCTTTTGATACTAACTCCTCAAATTTAAATATTTGTATAGTTAAAAATATTCAGAATATTTCTCGCTTAAGAACCGAGTCCCGAGTTCAATTCTCGGTACCGTGAAGTCATACAAATATGGTCCTAGCCTGCAACAATAGACCAAATTTCCTAATTTTATCCTAAAAAAGATGAGATAGCTTACTGTTATTATTTATGGGCCTATAGTATCGTTTGGCCTAAAATCATTCTCCTTAACTCTAAGTATAGTTATAGCCATTATAGTTTTAGGATAGTGTAATATTTTTTTTTAAATATTGTTGAAGGCTAGGACCATAGTTGTATGTGTTTACGGTACTGGTAAATATTTGTGTTGAGCGCGAGTCCTGTAGTCTTGGAAATATGTATATGGCTGTGTAGTTAACAGTAGGCCTTATAAATAGCTTCACACTTTAGGGCTTTATCAGTTTAACGTCATGTTTTGAAGGCAACAAGGTACATAAGTGTACAGTTACTTAATATAAGGCCGACTGTTCCCACAGTACTAGCTTTGAGCTTAAGTAGTTTGGGACTAGGTCAATTGACCAAGTGCGTGTGAGATTGTATTCTGATATTTATTTATTTATCATATCAGCCGAAGGACATTCACTGCTATACTTCTATATAGGCCTTTGTATAGCTCCCCAGTGATCTCAAGATTGCAATCCTAAGACTGAGTCTGTAAACGTGTTTGGGCCTCGGAGCCCTACTTTTACCACACTGAAAAAAAACTTGGTCGTTCCAGTTTGCAATCCTAAGACTGAGTCTGTAAACATGTTTGGGCCTCGGAGCCCTACTTTTACCACACTGAAAAAAACTTGGTCGTTCCAGTTTGCAATCCTAAGACTGAGTCTGTAAACGTGTTTGGGCCTCGGAGCCCTACTTTTACCACACTGAAAAAAAACTTGGTCGTTCCAGTTTGCAATCCTAAGACTGAGTCTGTAAACGTGTTTGGGCCTCGGAGCCCTACTTTTACCACACTGAAAAAAACTTGGTCGTTCCAGTTTGCAATCCTAAGACTGAGTCTGTAAACGTGTTTGGGCCTCGGAGCCCTACTTTTACCACACTGAAAAAAACTTGGTCGTTCCAGTTTGCAATCCTAAGACTGAGTCTGTAAACGTGTTTGGGCCTCGGAGCCCTACTTTTACCACACTGAAAAAAAACTTGGTCGTTCCAGTTTGCAATCCTAAGACTGAGTCTGTAAACGTGTTTGGGCCTCGGAGCCCTACTTTTACCACACTGAAAAAAACTTGGTCGTTCCAGTTTGCAATCCTAAGACTGAGTCTGTAAACGTGTTTGGGCCTCGGAGCCCTACTTTTACCACACTGAAAAAAACTTGGTCGTTCCAGTTTGCAATCCTAAGACTGAGTCTGTAAACGTGTTTGGGCCTCGGAGCCCTACTTTTACCACACTGAAAAAAAACTTGGTCGTTCCAGTTTGCAATCCTAAGACTGAGTCTGTAAACGTGTTTGGGCCTCGGAGCCCTACTTTTACCACACTGAAAAAAAACTTGGTCGTTCCTAACACGATTGTGATTGTTGTGCATAAGCGTCTTGATTTCACTAAGATATCAGTTGAATCACTAAAGAACTTGTTGTTGGTACTAATAATTTTGTCTGAAGTAACTATTCATACCAAGAATATTCTATTCATTTTATGTTAGCTAAGAGAAGAGTTCTCTTGGTTGGCTCTCATTTTTGAGTGCATCAGGTGGCCCGGTTTTCCATCTTATTATAAACAACTGACAGCTATCAGTCAAAACGCTTCCTAACCCCTACACTAACAAAAGCAATACCTTCCTAAAATCATAAAATTACTGTATCTGCTGAAGCACTTTTTGGTACTACCTCCGCATTATTTGGGTACGTGTGCTAGCAATTACTTATGTATAATATTCAGAGTTAAGATTTCAATCTTGGGTCCAATGACAAACCATGGCACCGATGACGGCCGATCAAATTGCTGACGTAATCTTTATTGTGCACAAGAGATACGGCAACAAAATTATTATAAAATTATTATAGTAACAAAATTTGTACCGTTCTTATTTTTCCAGGAGAGATGCAACAAATTCGATGTTATAATGGCATGCAACATTAACAAGCTGGAGGCGTGTCCAAGCAACATCACCACCGAGCTAGCGACGTCACTGTTGGATTACATACGTAGGATGTCGCCCTGCAGCAATATCAGCGTTAACTTAGACCACGACGAAGTATGTGATTATCGTGACCAACTTACTTTACAACTGGACGGACAAATTAACTGACGAATTTAGTTGTCATATGAACTAACAACAAGAAGACGGTTTTGAAAGAGTAATACCTCAGGATAGTGGTGAGAACTTGTGCAGGGTCCGTATCACTTGACCTTGGTTAGTGGCTAGTCGCTAAGGCCGTCGGGTTGTTTAGCTAGACGGTCGCCAAGCTTCAAACGGCATGACCTTGGTTGATGGCTTGTTGCCAAGGCTGTTGACTTGTTTGGCTAGACGATCGCCAACAAGCCTCCCAGGGCGTGACTTTGGTTAGTAGCTCGTCGCTAAGGCCGTCCGGTTGTTTGGCTAGGCGATTGCCAACAAGCCTTTGAAGGTTTGACATTGGTTAGTTGCTCGTTGCTAAGGCCGTGGGATTGTCTGGCTAAACGGTCGCCAAACCAAACCTTCGACAAGCTAGCGCGCGCTCGGCGACCAAGAGCGTTGGAAGGTTAAAAAAATGTTTGATCGAAACACCTGTCTACAGGTCAGTCTCGACCAAGGTCACGGTGTCGGAGGGGCTTGTTGGCGACCGTCTAGCTAGTCCTGGGCTAAGCAACAGTATTTTGGCATTGATATTTTGCTCCGGTGTGGAGAGAAGACAATCGGTGAAACGACTAGCATTCTACTCGTATCTTGGTCCTCAGTGTTGTCAATACATTTTCAGACAATGAATTTAACTGTATTGGTCTCTGAACCCACTTAAAATCAGGTGACCTGTGTTTGACTTCTCCAGATCAGTAAAAAAGTTTCGGCTTCCTACCAAATTTTAATTAACATCATTATTATTTTCTCTTGATTTTAAGTCGCGGTTAACTGTACTGACATAGCATATTAATTGAAAAACACGAATACTTGTTCCTAAGTCAAAAGTATGATTTTTGTTGCCCATAGTCACAATATAAAAACAAAAAGTAGGTCATCTCCAGCCCTTTACGAGTTTCTCCTACATAATGTCGCTCATGCTAAGGTTGCGTCGATGCACGTCGCTCGCTACCTAATAGTTTAATACGCACTATGCACCTAACCAATCGCGGCGACGGCACGGCCCCGACCTAACCGGCGTTGTTCGTCCTGTTTAGTTTGCTTGTGGTGGCTTGCGGCACGTACGGTTGAGGCATGCACACATCACACACATGCAAGTCGCGCGATAAACCTTTATTTGAAGACGAACTACTGTTTAAACTGTGCCATGGGCAAGCCTATAGCTTAGTTATCTGTGTATCCCACAGATTATTTTGTAGGCTTTTGTACATTCGCATTTTCTTGTCTCTTTGCCATCACATACTTTACAAGTTTAGCTCTTTATTAAAACGCACATAAGCATTCATACTAGTGGGTAATTACGCTTAACCTTTTGAACGTCACGGCCGCCTGCTACTTTTTGTGCCCCTGACGCTAATGACGTCACATGCTGCAACCGCGCCGATACAAAATGTATAGAGCGTACCGAGCGCCCGGCGTCTCCGGCACGAAAATCCGATGACGTGATTTGCTGGCTTTGGCGGTTAAAGGGTTAAATAATATGTGTTGAATCACTGCCCATGTGATTTTGTAAAGTGAAAACTCTAAGGTTCAACCATGTATTTTTGTGGACAGGAATGGGACTACGAGTTTGAAGCCACCACATTTAACACCACTGAAGCTGAAGTCAGTACAGAGCCCTATGTTATGTCCCAGGAACTTTAAGAAGACCACAAAAAAGACTGAAGAAAATGGTTGCCAATGGTTCAAAATGGAACACTGCGATTGTTGTTCAATACAACAGTATTTCTCGGCGGTTATTCTTACTTACGCCCTTCTATCTTTTTCCCACCACAATTTCTGCCCGCATGCTACACGCCAAAACGTGCTTTTTCGCGCGCATGTAAGGTTTATATTTGTATATCAGTCGTCATGCCGCGCCATTAAACGCTTTAGTTTAATTAAAATGTAATTGCCACTTGATTATTTTTATCGTGAAGTAAGTACAATATAATTGTATTTGGAAAAAATGCCCATACTTACTAATCCTGAAAGCTCCCCCTCCCGATTTCATAAATCTGTAAGAGTTTGGAATTATGTCGAATCTGGAACATGACGTAAATGGAAAATGGCCATTTTGGAAAGTGAAGCTTCTAGAATATGATCAGTTCTGAAGAGAACGAGTTAAAAAGAAATCCTCGTCTATGTAGACGATTTTATCAATATTTGTAATAACTTAAAATTACTAAAATGAAGTGATAAATCGGGAATTGAATATATATATCATAGAAACACTCCTGTACTTTATTTTTAAATAATCCTACAAGGAGCAATTATTGTGATAACTACGAACACGCTCCTATAGGTTTCCTACGCTATAAGGGATTGAAGGTGAAATAATAGAGCAAAATATGAGTAAGTACTGGTGTATTATTACATCTAGATACGAAGGGATAGGCCTTAAAACTACGTAACTAACTACAGATATAAAAACTAGGTCTACCGACCGGGTGAAATATTTTTGGGAAAGTTATCAATATTACCAGCTTTATCCGCGACTTCTTATGCTCTGAGCTAGTTTACCGCTATCCCAATATGGCGACGGTATAATGAAATGAAACAATTTTATCCCAGAAACAAGTACATAATAATACATTCGGTGGTTTATATGAAGCTTGAAATATTGTAAAATAGGGACTGGCCACTATGCTGACAGAACCTAGCATACAAAATAATGTAAAAATCTTCCATGTGTTCGTTGATCCTAGAAGTTTGAAATTTGGTAGGATTTTTTCTTGGATACCCCCAAATAGGGCACTGAGGAACATTTTAACGATAATCTACCCTAATCTAGTAGCAGGAAACAAATTGTTTGCATACCAAGTTGCGGACATCTTTAAGTACAAAATAATTCACTTTGCCGTCGCTATATCTCAGTAGGTATAGTGAGGAATACCGTAGCGTAGGTACCTCTAGGCACTGGTCCCACCGCCGACAATAAGCAAGAAGCGAGTATACCCAGCTATCAACTATCAATATGTCTCTTTTGGGTCTATTTCGTTAGGCCAAAATATTTTTGGTCAAATGTTTCATTTCCCAAATTTTCATTTGCCAACCCCCTTTGTTTTCTGTTACTGTAAATATTTCAGGATTTTATAAAAGCTAACCTAACCTAACCTATAGGGTTCAACAAGATGCTACTAAAATAAATTCTGAAAAATTTACATAACATTGGTTTGGCAAATGAAAAATTTGGGAAATTATATATTTGAGCAAAAATATTTTGGCCAAACGGCAGGCTACCGCGTCTATTATTTATGGGATCTATTATCTTTTGTTGGAGAGAGAGTTCACGCCGGCAGTGAACAGGAAGCGGTTAACTATTAATGCATTTTCTCTTTTACCGACACAGGATCTATATGTTTTGTTCGTTTCTTGAGCGAGTTAGCTAGCTAATCGCTTCCTCGCCCTTGGTGGGAATAGTGCCTCAGGCGACCTATATTTTTGCTTAGTTTTAGTCAATCGGTTTTTGGCACTTTCAAAATAAAGTGTAGGACTTTATTGTCAGTTTTGTGACGAAATTAGCCATAATAAATGTATGGTAAATGTTCGTCACAAAACTGAAAAAGTTAACGTTTATTAATTTTCCTTATATAGGGTACACTATATTTTGAAAATGCCCTTTGACACGATTTCTACACGAGGAGAAGACACGAGGCCGCCATCACTGAGGAAAGTGCTGTCACGATGAGACCGCTAGCAGAGTTGGGTTTCTGAAATAACAACGATATAACTCATGAGTATCATGACATACTCTCAGGGTCCTCTTGTTTCACCGACACTTATTTCATAGAACGTATCATTTCACAGAATTTCACTTCATCGAAAGCTATTTTCTGCTGAAACCCTGTTGTTTAGTAGATTATCTTAACGCTTTCGAGTATGGTACCGAGATTAGAAATCATTCAGTGATACTGCTTGACGTCTATAGACGTCACCACCCGTGAAAGGGATAAAAAAATAATTACGTAAGTTAGGTTGGGTGAGACTTATGACTATCACAAAATATAAACTCCTGCGCCTAGAAAAGCCTGTCTACGAAATGAAAATTCTGTGAAGTGATACGTTCTATGAAATGAATGTCGGTGAAACAAGGATGAATACAACCATGCACTCGAAATTCAAAAATATTATTTCAGTAAATTGTGCAAATTAGGGCTCTTTTACACTTCTTTGATATAGAGTAGTATATTGACATACCAAAACTTCCTAATTGATTAGACTCTAAGCTTATAATGGAAAAGAGTACAAACCAAACGCAAGCTCTAATAAAATACTGCAGTATTTATCTTAATAATAAAAATAATGTATAGCCCCAGACAGACACGATAAAATTCTTCCCGGCTGTTTGGTTTTAGGACTTACAGAAGATAATAAAAAACAAACATATAATAAATATCCATCAAAATACGATTTTAGAATAGTGCCACTCCATGTCTTCCCGTGGATGTCGTAAAAGGCGACTTTGGAATCACATCTATCAGCACCGATTCGTATTATTTCTATAGAAATAAGCCACTTTGTATGAAGATGCGTACGCATCTATTCTCCTTTCGCATGCGTAAATAACAGACATTTTCTATAGACAAAATGCGAATCGGTGCTGATAGATGAGATTCCATTCTAAGTGAATAAGGGCTTGTAGTAGTGTTGGGCGATGGGCTTGCAACCTGTCACTAATACACTAGTAAACTTCTTGGCCTGATTGCGCAAAATGTGGTTACAGTAAGACCACGAATATAAGTTACGCCGGCAATCTTCGTCCACGCAGAAAGGTGCTCACTTATGCCGAAGATAAACGAACGTAAAAATCAATTCAATACAAACCTTAATGTCGAGTTACGCGCAGGGATCGTTACCGGTATTCTGACTACCGGTTTCAAATGAGGTGTAACCGGTTATAACTGCATTTCACTATTTATACCGCTAAAGCTCTGATTAGCGGTATATTAAATACCGGTATTCAAGTATATTATCGGTTTAGCTAATTGAGAACAATACCACTTTTTGATACTTTACCCCTAAAAACCATAACCAGTAAACCAGTCAGTGTCATTATACTCGTTTGTTTGTTTCTGTAAATTTTTCCTGTGTTATTACAAAAAACTCAGACACGCCTTAGACAAGTCTAAAATTACAATTAATTACAGTCTAGGTGCAGTGAATAGCGGTATTGAATACGGGTATTTAATACTGTAAATAGTGTATACATAGCGCTAAAAACAAAAGCGGAATGACAATAATCGAATATAGGTATTATTTTTTTAGCGGTAACAATTTGTCAATTTAAATACAGGTATACAATGAAACCGGTTTTACAATCCCTGGTTACGCGTAAGGTAGAATATGAAATGACAGTTAAACTCGTGCTTTCTCACTCATGGCGATTAGCGATTAGCGGTTAGCGATTAGCGCTTAGCGCTCGTGCGTTTCAACTTGTGTACGAATGACAACTGATGCGACGCTAAATAAAATGGCGGTCGACGGCGTCGCTGCAATGGCTGCCGAATATTTGACCAATAGCCGTCGAAGTTTTACCCGCGCAAACGTACTGCCTTATAATTGGCCAATACGTTTTCGCGCCTTCTAAAAAAATGCTTTCGCAGGTACATCGTTATAACTTATATATTTTGTGGTAGTAGAATTATACACAAGTCGTTTTAGAGTTGTAGGTATTTCTGTGGCTCTGCCTACCCCGCCTGCCTGCCTGGGAATGAAGGCGTGATGTTATTTATTTACTATTTATTTATGTATGTATGTTTACTTCTAAATAAGATATACTCACGTCTTTGCAGGGTGTGGTCAGGCGAACGCTCCGGATCAGCTCCTGGGCGGCGTGGCCGAGCTCCTCGCTGCAGATGTTTATGCTCTGCACCACGCACTTCTGGAACTTGTATAGATACCGGCACGTGCTATCCTGCAATACAATGCACCATGATAGTGTGGAGATGAGACGTGGACGCTGAGCTCAGGTTAAATCAAAGCAATGGAGACAGCTATAGGGTAAATCCGGGATAGTTGCCACACTTTTTGTAATCACTCTAAGAAAGTATTTCTCAGTATAAAGCAAAATACTTCATTTTGAAAACTAGCCGGTAATCCAAAGTACGTGTATCCCGCAATAACTTTGATCGCATTTTGCCTTCCCGTGTAATCACACAGAGATTATGAGACACGGTCAAGTTAGTGGTAGTTACAATTTCACATAATTTGACCCAGTCCCAAACTAAGATCTAGGCTCTTACTAACATACTTATATAGAGAAATATATTCTTACTTAAATACATAGAAAACATTCAAGACTCAGAAACAGATAATTATTCGTGCTCATCATACAAATATCTAACCTTACCAGGATTTGAAGCCGGGACCATTAGCTTCGAAGGCAGGGTCACTACCAACTACCTAGTCCAACGTATCGTCAATTAGCTTAAAGGGATTCATATAGTAGCGTGCGATGTGATTCCTCCACGAAACTTAAGTAATTATAATTACAATTGGGGCAGCTATCCCGGATTTACCCTAATCTCGGCAATTCTTGGAATTCTGCGAGCACGAGAACCTACGTCACCGACATAGTCCTCAAATTGCTAGAATAGAAAAACTTTATTTTTAGATAAAATGGCCCATATCGTCACTACTTTGAAAAAGCCTCGTATCTTATATTTCGTGATGTGCGATTTTAAACTTAAACTTGGCGAAGAATAGGTTCAAAATCGTACATCACAAAATAAGAGATACGAGTTTTTTTAAAGTAGTGACGATGTATACAAATACCTTATAAAATAAGTTAAAATAACATACATAACAGCAAACATAAAAATTAACACAACTATTAAAATACTTTCGCGGTCAATCAGCTAGCCGGCGACTACATGAATCGCCGAAACATGATAACCCTCGGCCAGAATTCTTCCTTTAAAAAGGTCGATAGATCATTGGTCGGCACCCTCACCACAAAGGACTTAAAATTAACCTTGTGGCGGAGCTCCAATCACTCGACCCTCAGGGTACTAACTCTGGCCATAACTCGTACTGTACATACTCAACGAGGTGCTCAGCCTCCGTAGAGTAATGTAATCGGGTCACCTTAAGGTACTTAAGTGACAGCGGGCGGGCACATCGCTCGTAAAACTGATGGCCGATTGGGTCGAAGAGATTTTTTTATGAAGGCACGCGAGCACTCAGGCTACCTAATGGTAAATGGAATCTGAGACCCATAGACATTTGAGTTACGAAGACTATAATCTCAAGACTGCAATCCTAAGTCCCGAAATGCATTGCCAACCTTGAGGACTAAGATGGAATTCTTTTATGCTAGTAATTTCACCCGCCTATTTCACCATCTTGACAATGACAGTTGACAGGTGACATTTCAGTGTACATGGCGCAGCTTATATGAAACCCAGTGATGTATCAGCCTGTTAACTTTGCAATGTATACCGAATTGTCACCTGTCACGTGTCACTGTCAAGATATCCCCACACCCGAACACAATGTTGGTTGGCGGTAATGCAAATGAAAGTGATCCTATAAAGGTTCCGTTTTTCCCTTTTGAGAAACCAGACAGTCAGCGTTACACCTTACAGGGCTGGGATTCTACAAGGTAATAACGATATCGTATTTGACGTGTTTCCGTATAGTCAACATTTTCATAACTCTTATGTCATTTACAATAATGGCGACTGTGACATAAACGATTTTAAAACACGATATCGTTATAACGCAGTTGAATAGAGGCCCTGGCCACATTAAAATTATAATGATAACCCCCTTTTTTGTCAGAGGTTAATAAGAAATACTTACATGTAGAAAAATTATCATACTTACATCGAAATCGACATCTAAAAGAGTGATGATATTGACCTCGCCGCGTTGTGGCAAGATAGACAGAAGGTAGCTTAGCACGCACCCTTGTAGTGCAAGCTCTGGTCCCTGTTGCTGCAAGCACTTCTCATCACCCGCTGTGAACAGTGCTGCAATCAGACCAGATCACCAGAGCTTATAGACAAGATGAGATCGCTAACTAGCGTTTCTATTCGTTTGGTGTTTAAACCAATCGCGTCACTGGTAGATCACGTGACTTTTCTTATCACGTGATCCACCAATGACGCGTTTGGTTTATAAATAATTTAAACCATATTGCCTTTAACGTATTACCTTATTGTTCTTAACTTCAAAAAAATCAAAATCACTAATATAATTATTGCATGACTGTGGTAACACGTAGGTATAATATATTATACAAGATGTCAATAATCAATAGGTAGCTATAAAACTTACAAAATTGTAATAAGCATACGAGTATGATAGGGTAACTCATCACTTCATCGAATTTCACTTCATGAAATGTACCTATCATTTCATCGAATTTTATTCCATCGAAAGCTATTTTCTGCTGAAACCATAATGTTTTAGGGTATCTTAAACATTAATTACGTATGTTAGGTAACGTTAGATGTTCAAGATACCCTGAAACACTATACTATAATAAAAGCGAAAGTTTGGATGGATGGATGTTTGTACCTCAATTTTATTATGCACCAACGACTGAACGAACCTGGATGCAAATCCAGTATAGGGATAGGTTTTGTCCCGGAAATGACATAGGGTACTTGTTATCTCGAAAAGTTGTACGTTGGAATAGCGATAAACGATTTCTACGGCGAGAAACAGCTAGTTTATAATATTAGTATAGATTAGTATTGGCTTGTCACAAGTACTCACTCATGACTCCATCTTGTTGGCATATATGCTCCAGCACCTGACCCATTGCGTTCCTGACGACGTCCAGGTTCCCCCGAGCTCGCTCACCCGCTTTGAAGCACGGCTTAAAAGACTCAGTCACTGCCGAGATGTGACCAAGGAGTTGACCTTTCTTGGGACACCTAAAAAATAATTGTTATTTATGCAAAAAGAGAGTTGGTTTTTGCTGCGAGTGTTGATTTTGAATCCCGAACAAGCGAAAGATTCTAGAATTCAAGGTAAGATTCCTCAGTGCAGCGAGAAATTCAAAGACACGTGATACAAAAACATTGTTTTCGTGTTGCACATACAACTTTTCACCTTAGCAGCGAAAGCATAATATTATCTAAAGATAAAAACAAACATTAAGAAAATTAAACGACATGAATGAACATTGTGTCCCCCAGGCGCTATACTATACAACGTGTTACAAAATAATCCATAAAAAATAAAATACAAGTAGTGCCAACCCTTATTAAATAAAGACAGTTCAGTATCTTAGGTATACAGTTACTATAGGGTTGACACTACTTTCGTAATTTATTTTTTACGGATTACAAGTAACACTTTGTATATTCATTACTACTATATATACTTGTGTATTCATTTGCGCAATAATTCGATTTCAAGATAATACTTGAGTTTATTAGAAAACGCAACAATAACTTTTTTTTATGTTAATGTGAGGGCACACGAGCACTCAGGCCACCTGATGGTAAGTGGAATCTGAGACCCATAGACATTTGAATTCTCAAGACTATAATCCTAAGACCTCAAATGCGTCGCCAACCCTGAGGACTAAGATGGAATGCCTGTATGCTAGTAATTTCACCGGTTGTCTTATCCCCACACTGGAACACAACAATGCGAACACTGTTGCTTGGCGGGTGGTTAATGGATAAGATGGTGGTAGCGATCCGGACGGACCCTGCACAGGGTCCTACCACCACTAAACTTACACACAACTAACACATAACTAGTAATGAAAGATAATTCTATGGGCACCAAGTCTAATTCCATTGCAGAACTGAGATTTTCATATTTTAGAGTGAATATTATATAACAGTTTTCTTACAGAATACAGGTCATCAATAATTATTAGGGTACCGAAGTGAGTAAAATAAAAACTAGGTATTTTGACAGTAAAACTCGATATTCCAGCAAAAATGAAAACACGTTAATCCGTAACCGAACGAACGAAGTTCACTTCATATTCCATATACCCTCGTTATGACGATCGAGGATTTTATATACAGATTTCAACTTAGTGCCTATAATTATAATGAAATAAAGAAGATTTAAAGACCTCTAACCTAACTCTCAGCACTGTTAGTTTATAGATTTTGATGCATGGTCCAGAGGCTATTTTCAGTTTTCAAAAATTGAAAGAAATAGGCCGCGGGAAACTAACTATACGCGGAGGAAGTCGCGGACGTCCTATAGTTCAATTCAATAATTTATTCAGTAAATTGGCCACATGAGGGCTCTTTTACACGTCGGTAATATGCAGTGAATCAAGGAACAATCAAGCCAAAATAAAGCTACACGCACATCAGGATAGTTCTTAGCAAGGTTAAATGAAAATTGGTTAGCCGTTTTAGTGGTGGTAGGACCCTGTGCAGGGTCCGTCCGGATCGCTACCACCATCTTATCCATTAACCACCCGCCAAGCAACATTCGCATTGTTGTGTTCCGGCGTGGGGCGACAACCGGTGAAATTACTAGCATAGAGGCATTCCATCTTAGTCCTCAGGGTTGGCGACGCATTTGAGGTCTTAGGATTTTAGTCTTGAGAATTCAAATGTCTATGGGTCTCAGATTCCACTTACCATCAGGTGGCCTGAATACTCGTGTGCCTTATCCTTAACATAAAAAAAGCCGTTTAAGAGATATCAGCTCTGAAAGAAGGTGTCGCCGTTTAACCCCCTAAAAGCTCAAAATCTCAAAAACGGATGAACCGATTTTGATAAAACATGTCTAAGAACTACCGCGAGAAAACTTGCTTTTGAATTTAAAAAAACCGCATTCAAATCCGTTCATCCATTAAAGAGCTACGGTGCACATACACACACACTTACACATTAAACTTATAGCACCCCTCTTTTTGCGTCGGGGGTTAACAAGCAAACAAGATGAAAACTTACACGTGCTTCCTGATTACCTCGTGGATACTTTTACTCAGCCTCTGGGCCTCAGCAATGTCTTGGTTCAGTCCCTGCTGGTCAACAAGGTTTATATGACGGGACGCATTCCATTCATTAACGGCTCTCTGAAAAAAAAGTAGGTAGGTACACACGAAGACACTGTTAACTGACCACCCGTAGACTTTAATACGTTGCGATAAGGTTTATGTTCGTTTGTAAATGTACAGTTAACAGTGTCTTCGACTGTACATTTGACTACAAAGGGGTGTAAAATACATCCACTGTTTACCCGACTGACCCATGAGGGTAGGTAATGTTTTTGGCGCGTATGTATGTATGTAAACACTTTATTGTACAAAGGAAAAACCAAAATAATACAATGAATAATAATAAAAAGATGTACAAAGGCGAACTTATCCCTTTAAAGGATCTCTTCCAGCTAACCCTTGAGAGATTGAGAAAGGTGAAAGGTTGTGTGTGAAACAGGTGTACAAATTTATTTAGAGCACCCAAAAAACAAAAACTAACCAAAAAGACCATTAAAAAAAAACCACAGAAAAAAACAAATCTAATACATTCAAATAATTAAAAAAAAAAAAATATATATATATAATTGTGTTATGTTTTATATTTTTTATTTTGTTTGTGTTTTATTTTATTATTATTTATATTTGTCACGAATAAATGCTAGAATTTGAATTGAATTTTTTTAAATACTATCCTTCGTACGTAAGTTGTTCCGTTCTATTGTGACCTCTTGCACGGCTAGCACATGACGGCGAGAGGCGCGAGTTATGTCGCGAGGTATGTCTTTTTCAGGGTGTACTGCCTTTTTGCCGAATTATGTTTCGTCAAATTTCATTTGGCAATCAACTTTTCGCCGAAGTTTTACTTGGCAAATCAATCTTTGGCATAATTTTACTTCGTAATTTTTTATTTCGCTACATTTTTATATTGCAAAATTTTATTATGTCAAATTTTATGTGGTAAATAATTGTGTAGCAAATGATTTGCTTAGGCAAATAACATATTGTCAAATTTTATATGACAACTTTTTAATTCGCAGAATTATTATAAAGCGTATTATTATAACGCCTTTACACTTTTGGCAGACTCATCATTTGTCAAATCTTTCACTTGGCTTAACAACTCTTGGACGAATAACGTTTAGTTGATGCAACATTTCCCTTTTCATACATTTGCCAAGATAGAAATAAGTAAGAAAAAAAATAACAAATTCTTTGGTTGGAAATTATTATATGTGTGCATGAGCGAGCAAGACCTTCCTGGGCAAAACCGACTCGGCAAGGTTAGGTTAGAAGGC
This sequence comes from Acleris holmiana, assembly GCA_949316455.1. Taxonomy (NCBI): domain Eukaryota; kingdom Metazoa; phylum Arthropoda; class Insecta; order Lepidoptera; family Tortricidae; genus Acleris; species Acleris holmiana. Next base: position 3,842,748 of record OX438767.1, read on the forward strand.
TATGGCGGGAGCGAAGCGCAGCGAGCTCCCGCCTTAGCCTTCGAGGTTATTTTTTTTGACATCCCTTGAAAAATAAAATCATACTGCAAATTGAACCTTGCATTCTAAAAAATTAGGTTAGATTTCATAATGCCATTCAATATGTTGCTAAATCAAAGTATGCCAATCAATACATTTGACGAAAACATAATTGACATCTTAAAAAAATCCCACGTAATAATTTGTCTAACAATAATTTATCAAATCATTAGTTGGGAATAGAATACCTATCAGTGCGAAACGTTGAGTTGGGAAATAAAAATTTGATCAAATAAAAATATGGGATACGTAGTTTGACGAGTTAAGAATTTGCTAAATAATTTTCGGCGAAACATTAGTAAACCCTTTTTCAGACCGTTCTAATTAGACAATGACGGGTAGTCTATCTCGCGCACCGTCATGTGCTAGCCGTGCAGAAGCCTAAACGGGTCGACCGATATTTTCATCAAAGTAATGAGAACAAATAACCATCGCACATAAAAGACAAATCGATAGACACCTCACTTGTCAAAATCGGTTCATTAGTAACGACGCTAGAGTGGAATATACATACGTACATACATACATACATAGTTACATACTGGGTGATTTTGGGGTCATGATCCGGAATGGCCAAAAGTGAATAAAATGGTCATACTGAACAACTTTTCCGATGGGACCATCCACGAAATCGCCAAAAAAAAAGCCAGCTGTTCCATACATCAACTCTGAACAGATTGGAAAGGTTGTATGACCGTCTTATTCACTTTTGGCCATTCCGGGTCATGACGCCAAAATCACCCAGTATATACATACAACCATACATAGAAACATACATAGGGTGTTAAAATCATTACCCTTCCTTTGCTTCGCCGTAGTCGGGTAAAAAGAATAATGAGATTCTGACTTTTGTCAGTATTTATGACAATATAAAAATGCAGTCGGGTTTTTTAAAGCTTACTTTATTGCATGTGTGGTTGCCGGGTTAGAATAGTGCCACTCCATGTCTTCCCGTGGATGTCGTAAGAGGCGACTAAGGGAATAAGGGCTTGTAGTACTGTTAGGCGATGGGCTTGCAACCTGTCACTAATACACTAGTAAACCTCATAGCCTGTTAGTGCAAAATGTGGTTACAGAAATATCAGTAAGTCTTTAGAGTTGTTGGTATTTCTGTAGTTCTGCCTACCCCACTCTGGGAATGAAGGCGTGATGTTATGTATGTATGTATGTACTTTATTGCATTGTAATAAGGGCCAAAAGTGGATACCTATTTCTATATACATATAGGTATTCACTTCAGTCTGTCTGTCACAGGCTGTATCTCATGAACCGTGATAGCTAGACAGTTGAAGTTTTCACCGATAATGTATTTCTATTGCCGCTATAACAATAAATACTAAAAATAAAATAAAGATTTAAGTGGGCTCGTAATTAAAACCGGCAACAGGTAGACGCTCGAAACATTCATAGAATATTTAGTTGTATATTCACTTTAAAAATAAATAGTTAGACTATTATAAAATAATTATGGGGCTCCCATACAACAAACGTGATTTTTTGCCGTAAAGAGGCCCCTTAAATATTGTTTTATTTTGTTTTTACTATTTGTTGTTATAGCGACAACAGAAATACATCATCGGTAAAAAAATAACTGTCCGTTATCACGGTTCATGATAGACTGGTGAAAGGTAGAGAGCCAGACAGACAGACGGACAGTGGAGTCTTAGTAATAGGGTCCCATTTTTACCCTTTGGGTACGGTACCCTAAAAAAGAACCATCCTTCGATTTCAAGACTATATGTATTTTACATTATTATAAAACACAATAATAGTAATGATTAGGAGGGCGCCATTGGACACACGGGCAAGAGCATCTCGGACCATGCTGAGTTCGGTTCCGAAGCCGTTACTAAGTAGGTACAAAAACTACAAACACGAAAAACAATCTCAAAAAAAAAACTATTTAAAGTTATTTGGTGCTGTCGTAAATGATTTTTAGGGTTCCGTAGTCAAACTAGGAACCCTTATAGTTTCGCCATGTCCGTCCGTCCGTCCGTCCGTCCGCAGCCTAACTCAGAGACTAGAGATACTAGAAAGCTGTAATTTGCCATGAATATACATATTAGTCACGCCAACAAAGTGATAAAATAAAATCTAAAAAAAAATGGGCAAGCTTTAAGGTGCATTTCCAACGCCGAGGCCATGCGAAACGAGAAATTAACATTTGTATTGAATTATTTTCGTTCCCTCCTCGTGCATCTTCGGTGAAAATGGTTGTTTAAGTTATATTAATACAAATAAAAATTCTGGCTCCGCCTCGTCTCGCCTCGCCTCATCGATGGAAAAGCACCTTTAGTCACCGGATGAGATAACAAAACAACACCTAGCATCTTAGTGTACCCAGAAGCGGTAAAGTAGGTACTTATACAAATCGTCGTCGAGTCAAAAGCTAAGCAGCTGGCTGACGCGACACATTCACGAGAATCGCACATGATGCAGTAACCAAGTTTAACGCAAATTTTATGTAGCTCGGGCCTATTATGGTGGTTTAGCGACATCGATAAAAGTCGATAAAACAACTCACTTTCTGACCAGAGGCCCTAGCCACAGAATAAGTAATAAGTAGTACAAGTAAGAGTTCTATTTGTTGTGTTTGCATAGAGGCATTCCATCTTAGTCCTCAGGGTTGGCAACGCATTTGCAGTCTTAGGATTGCAGTCTTGTCAATGCGAATGTCTATGTGTCACAGTTCCCACTTACCATCAGGCGGCCTGTGTGCTCGTTTGCCTTCTCAATGCCATAAAAAAAACAATTGCGTCGCGGATCACGTGACACGAAAAGTCATGTGATCCATGTGACGCGATTGATTTAACGACAAAACAAATCGAATCGAAACGCATTTTCGGTGTTCAATAGTAAAGGCAATTCAAAACGCGACGTGTTATTCAAATTTCTGTGCTCAAGCTACTGCTATTGTAATGTGGGGTGTCAAGTTGCGAAATACTAATTGTACTGTAAACCCTATGAATAGTTTCATTGTAACAACACTCGCTGCGTTGTAAGATGGCGCCTGTGACAGCCGTATTTCGTACTTTACTGTACTCACAAGCGAGGTATTTAAAAATGGCTTACCTATGTTTAACAGATCACCAGATATCGTAAAACTAGCGTGGAATCTGTCATACATGATTTTTGCGCAACTTTAACCGTTTACGCAGCGCACGCAGCGGAAGCTCTCAAAAGGAAAAAACCCCAATTTTGACACATTCTTCATTTGTGTTCCTCTCCTATTGGCTTTAGCGTGATGTTAACTCTGCTATCAAACACTAAAAGATTTTTTTAAATCGGACCAGTAGTTCCTGAGATTAGCGCGTTCAAGCAAACAAACAAACAAACTCTTCAGCTTTATAATATATGTATAGATATAACGCCAAAAATAGCAAATGATCACCAAAACTGAACTGAATAATGTAATTATTTCTCATTGGTTATTTGGTCGACTGGTAGAGAATGCCATTAGGCATTAGGTCCGCCATTTGTAATTGTTTTTGTGCAATAAAGATTAAACAAATAAAACCCAACCTAACCAAACCTAACCTAATTTGGTGATCTTTTACTATTTTTGGGTCTCGAAGATAATTTTGGTGCTCATTATAAGGTATTTCTTGCCTTTAATAATAGGCGATTAATTATTAAAATTCCGGAATGCCGTCGCTAGGCTTGTTCCAATGTCGTATTTTATATAAAGTTAAAACAACAAAGTGTTCAAATGAGCGGCGAGTACGTAAGTTCGCGTTGGCAGCGTGAATGGAATTTGTGAGGTCAGATTGCGCGAAACGATTATAATTGTTTAGTCTATTGTTATTTTAACGGGCTAAGGCCCAAGATTAGATGTATTCTACGAACGTTATCGTAATCGAAAATGTAAGATTGACATAAGCTGCCGCTTTCAACTGACTTGGAAGCAGGAGGACGCCCTCAATTCGTCTCTATTATTTTTGTTTGTATGTTACTCGATTTCCCGCCAATCGTCAACCGATTTTTAACCGAGTTAAAAAAAATAGGAGGTTCTCAATTCGTCGGGTTTTTTGTATGTTCCCCGATTACTCAAAGACCGCTGAACTGAATTGAACTTATGTTTTTTGTTTGAATGTTAAGTATAACTTCTTAGTTCGTCCAATCTTCAGTACCTCAAGACCTTATGATGAGATCGAGGAGAAATCGAAAGAACTCCTCAAACATTATAGGAATATAGTAAATATAATATTATAGGCATTGGCATTCAAAAAGTATCATTTGGTGAAATAAACTGATGATGAAGACCACTGATGGCCACCGGAACTCCTCAACGGTACCTATTTCAAGGGTGGCGATAAGATATCTCGATTAAGATAGTTGAGCGACTATGACGAAGCACATTAAAATGGCTTAAATATATGACTATGACTTACCTGCGGCGTTGCTAGTTTCTTATTAATTGAGACGTGGGACGAAATAACATTATAATTACGATCACTAAAAGATATTAAATAAAATTAATGTTTAAAAAAACTAAAGACCGTCTTCAAAATGTAAGAAATACCCATTGAGCTATTATAGCTCAATGGAAATACCTAACTTCTTTTAAAATGATATCACAATAATTTTTAACCACAAGTCGATTTCAGTTGGACTGACCTATCATTTTAAAAGAAACTATTACTTAGTTTTTAAAGATGGGTTTTTGTTTTCTAAAACCTTAACTTTATAATGGTTTTTGTTTCATGAGTGGGGTATACCGTGGGATCCATTGAAAGGTAACGGAACTCCTTAGTAAATTGGGGTCAGTTCATCGTTTTATAACATACATACATAACATCACGCCTTAATTCCCAGAGTGGGGTAGGCAGAGCTACAGAAATACCAACAAATCTAAAAAGACTTGTTATTAATTCTGTAACCACATTTTGCAGAAGTAGGCTAAGAGGTTTACTAGTGTATTAGTGACAGGTTGCAAGCCCATCGCCTAACAGCACTACAAGCCCTTATTCCCTTAGTCGCTTCTTACGACATCCACGGGAAGACATGGAGTGGCACTATTCTAACCCGGCAACCACACGGGGTAGTTTTATAAACGGTTCATTATTTTTAATTTGTACTAGGGTTTTGAGGTAAAGACCGCGTCGTATTTTTCTTCTATATTCATTCATTACGTTTAGTTTAATGTTATCGACCTTACATAACTAATGATTCTATATGTGCAAGTTTTAATTATTATTATTTATTACTTTATTACGACTTTACAACTGACTTTAAAGTAATATTTATTCTATTCTATGATTTTAAAAATGACTACTGGAGTTTCTGGAGCAATGATGGTCTTCTTCAAAGAGCTTGTATTTATTTATTTACTTATTCATTCATTAAACTTACAACATGACAGTAATACATTCGCACATTGAGAATCAAACCGTCACTAAACATAAAAATACTTTATTTGAAATCCAACTTCATTTTGATGGCAATATTGTCATTATTCGAACTCTTATATATTTTGTTTAGTGACGGTTTGATTCTCAATGTGCGATATATCACCAAATCGTTGCAAAATGTTAGTCATACACTACATATATGACTTCATATATTACCGACGTATAAAAGAGCCCTCGGGGTGCCCATTTCGACAAACTTTTGTTCGAATTTAATTTCATTGAAAACGATTTATAGAATATTCAGTATAAATATTATCTCTTGGAGTATTATGGCTTCATCAACTATTCATTACATTACAAATTATAACAATTATTAGAGCAATGATATAAGGAATTTTAAATGCTTAAAATTACATTTAATGGATTATTTTAAAGACAGAACATCAAATAATTTCGATATATTAGTATACAACTAATTCATTTTAACTTAATTACATTATTTTAAGGAAAAATAAAACAAATACAAATACAAATAGTTTAGGTTAGGGTTATTTTTTTTAATGACCACAAAAACGAAACGGTTGGCTGACATAGGTAGGTTAGGTTAGGGTTTTTTTTTTATGCCCCTATAAACAAAACGGCTTACGGTGTTAGGTGTATTACTAGAAAACTAATTTCCAAAAAAGGTAATCATTAATAGAAGCATTCCGTTTAGTTCCTCACAATATAGTTAATTGATTGAAGTTGTACAATGATAAATTTAGAAATGATTTTCTACAATTTGAAATTAAATACAAAACAATAAAATATTAAATAAAGATATGTGAAATAAAGTGTATATTAAATAATATTTCTACAGAGTAAAAATCGGTGTTATTAAAATATACCATTTAAATTTTTGGTGCAATGAATATTCGATTAAATGAAAAAGTGCGTATCGTTGACTTTGAACTGAAATTCGATTAAACATTTGTCGAAATTTCTAGGGTAAACCGAGCCCTCGTGTGGTATTACTGAGTAAACATTTTTAATTTTTATTATCGATTTTGTTTATCAAAACTGAAATTTGCATTTAAGAGCAAAGGATATTGAACTTTAAACTAGCTGGTAAATGGATCGTTTACTTTTTTTTTACCTAGTTAAGGACTTTAATTAAAACGAAAGGTAATTGCTTCCTTTGTGTAACGAAAGTTCCATATAGTTTGTATGACTAACTTTCGTTACAGAAAGGACCCGATCGTGATTTTATTTTCATTAAGCCCTTAACTATGTATTTTTTTTTGAAAACGACCCGGATTCAAAATCTCACTCGAAAAAATTATTGTTGGGGCAGTGGTCCACAACTGCTCTGTCCAACTGATCAAAATTAGCATCATAAATATGAGGTAGGTTAGGTTATGTTAGTTCTTCAGCAGGCACGAAGGGCCAAACCACCCAGAAAAAGGAGCTCCGCCGCAGCGGAGCTCCGTCGAGCCTGATAATTTGATAATTAAATTGAAATTATTGATCAGTTAGACAAAGCAGTTGGCCCACTGCCCCGAAAGGCAAAATTCTCCTATTTGTAGTATGGTTGGCCTCAGTCACCTCAGCATTATTCTTGGCCTCCTCCCCTCCATTGGAGATGCATTGCTCCTGCATGGATACATTCGGTCCCGTTCTGAATACCGGAAGGGTTAAAGGACCATCATCACGATGGAGAGTACCATCTCTCAGAGCACAGGACACCCCTATAACGAAAAAAAGCAATTTTAAAAAACCGACTTGACTTCGTTTTTTGTTCATGCCGTCTATATAGTTACCTACCATTTATATATTTTTATTCGGGTACGTATCATCACTATATAGTATAAAACAAAGTCGCTTTTTCTGTCCCTATATCCCTATGTATGCTTAAATCTTTAAAACTACGCAACGGATTTTGATGAATGAATGAATGAATGAATGATGATTTATTTGAGACACAACACAACAACATTACAACTTGCTTAAAGCTATAACAAAAAAAGTAGGTAATACAGTTTTGAGTGTGGTCTCAAAAAGGAGTCCACTCAGCATGTGTCAAGGCATGAGGTGCCTGGACGCTGATTTTCAGTGAATCCATTTAAATAATACAAATACAAAACAAAACACAAATAACAAATAACACCAAGACACACACACACAACAATACAACAGAGATTTCAGCAAAGGTACCTACAGTTTAATTAGATAGATACTTATAGGTAAATAAATAAATAATGTGTTTAACAAGTCGGTATAGAAAAGTTAAAATAATATAAATAAATGTATATATATATACAGCAGCATACAATAGTATTGTATATCGTCGGCTAGGCAGAGGACATTTGTTCCATTAGCAGGTGGATTTTTATTTTGTTTTTAAAAGTTACCAGAGAACTAGAGTTTCTTATTGGTGGTGGAATGTTGTTCCAGCATCGCGTGGCAGCGTACCTAAAGCTACCACGGAAACCAGCCGACCGGTGTCGCGGGCAGATGAGACGGGGGGCTTGTCTTACATGTTTTTTGGAAAATGTTAAGCGATCGTAGAGGTACCTAGGCTGTTTACTCTGAACTATCCCAAACAGTAAACAAGCAAAGTGAAGTTTCCTTTTAGCATCCAGTCTAAGAAGTGATGAATGGTGAAGTGATGCGGCTTTTTTAATAGAGTGATTGAAGAGGAAGGTTTATATGTATAATACTTTAATCCGGAGCGAAGCGAGGGCGGGTCGCTAGTAATATATAAAGTTCAAAATGCATAATGGTTCATAATATATAATGGTCATCATATATAATGGTTATTTTTCTGTAAAGTGTAACCTAAACTTTTCAGGATTGTTATGAAACAAACCCAACCTAATGGGTTCTATACAATGGCCTTTTTAAAAATTACATATTAGACCATTATGTATTATAATCCATTATGTATTTTGAACTTTATATGTTATGATACGATTCCTTTTATTCCGCTATATTAGTACGGTTCCATAGTCAACAAGGAACCCTTATAATTCGCCATATCCGTCTGTATGTCTGACCGCAGTAACTCAGAGACTATACTTTGGCATAGTTGCATTTCACTTCATTTCTACTTTAATACAAAAGCGCCACAAATCAAAAACCAATACAATTAGATTTAAAACTTAAAGTAAATAACGTTCAGGATTTAAATGCAACAAACATTCATTTTGATTTATGGCGTTTTTGTATTAAAGCAACGAATTACATTACGCCGACAACTTGTAATTTTTTTTAAAAGTTATGTTCCTCCCATACACTTAAAGCAAAGTAAAATATTTTATTAAACATTAAACATCGAGTGAAATATCATAATAGTTCCTAAAAAATAATATTGTGTACGTTAGTACCTATACATTCTTAAATGTGATAAAATTACAGCTTTGTAATACCAAGAGTCTCTAAGTTAAACCGCGGACGGAGGGAGAGACGTACATGCCGAAACTTTAGGGGTTCCTTGTTGAGTACGGAACCTTAAAACAGGGATAATATAGGTAGTATCATTGAAAGATTTTTTAAATCTATTCAGTATTTCAAAGGTTTCTTTCAAAATACAAAGAAACACATAATTTTACCTCTTATACCTACTGTTTTACAGAAACTCATTTCATAACCTCTTAAGACCCGGTGTGCTATAGAAAGTACATAATCCAGACAATTCAATTTAAACTTTATTTCAAGTCTCATATAGTTCATTTTTATTTGTTTCAAAATTGAAAATGTAATTTAAGTGCAAAGGTAATTAAACTTTATTTCTTTGCTGGTAGATTCAAATTCCTACTCACAAAAATTTATCGGATTTTAGTATGGTGGGCCTCAAGAGGATAGAATGTATCACTTCGCAGAATTTTAATTTCATAGAAAGCTAATTTCTGACGTAATCTTACTGTTTTTAGATTATTTTTTGGTGGACACACCTAACCTAACCTACGTAACTCATGCTTAAGAAAATCTGAAAACATTTAGGTTTCAGCAGAAATTAACTTTCTATGAAATGAAAATTCTGCGTATTGATACATTCTATGAAATGGGTTTCTGTAAAACAAGGGGACACCACAAATATAACATACATAAAAAATCAAGGGTTAATGATAAAAAGAATACTTACCCAACAAAAACACCGCTACAACGAGTTCCTTTGCGACCATCTTACGAATATTGATTTTAAAATTCACGAATTAAAACGTATTTCAGATTTAAATATTTCTGCCCTGTTATTCCTTTACGTAAAAATATAATTCGGTTCTGTAAAATTCAATCTCGCCGATCGAAGCAACACTGCTTTCTTGCGAGAGCGAAATAGCACAATACTAACTACGGTACTGTCCCCGATTATAGAGCAAATGTTTTTTTTTTTTTTTTTTTTTTTTTTTTTTTTTTTTTTTTTTTTTTTTTTGAGGGACCTACGTAGTTAGCCTCTGATGGCTTTGACTACTTCACCGGAGAGAGGGCGGACTCCTGATGGGAGTCCACGCTAAAAATGGGTTTTACACTAGCATGCCTAAGGGCGCCCCTATTGGGCCGACCTCGGACTTAGGACGCTAGGGGAGAATTTCAATCGAATTGGTTTTATGCTACAATACGCTTCGGAAATTTTACGTTAGACCAGACTGAGAAGAAGCGTCAAGAAACTCCATCTGGGTGTCGATTATGTGAATTAACCGGTACCGGTACCGGTGCAAAGTGGGGTCGCCCACGTGTAGGGTGAGCCGGGGGACGCCGACGCCTCCGCCGCGGACGGAGACGTTGTGGTGTGTATGGATCTAAGCTGGTGTTGCCCTGTGAGACGGTTGGGCGACGAATATATTCGCGGGCTGCGAGGGCAGCCGTGATAGTGTCATCGGTGTCGGTCAGTACGTGTCGGGGACGCCTGTTCCGAGAGGATACGCCCACGAGCGGGACGTAATTTACGGCATCGCGTAATAAGGGGTTAGGATGGTGAGGAGCGTTATTGAAGAACCGCCGAGAGGCATCCTTCATAAACTTGGCCACGGTTGGATGAATTTCATATGTTTTCGACCTTGTTTATATACCAGTTTCCTGCAACGACACGAGAGGTGTTAAGAGCAATATTAATATACTAGAGGACGCCCGCGGCTTCGTATCTACCCACCTACCTTCGTTCCTACCCTGTAATGGGTTAAACCCATTACGGGATGATTTTCCAAAAATCTGAGAACATAATTTTGTTGCCTCCTGAGGCTTATGCCACTCAAAAATATTATCGTCACAGCGCGAGCAAATGTTGTGATGTGTTATTTTCTACAAGGAGCATTTTAGATCTTAAACGGTTTAAATAAAGTATGAAATCCGATATGTGAAAACAAACAGCTATTTTTGCACGCACAGTAACGTTAAATAACAAGCAATACGAACACTTTTGGTTTGGCGGGGAGCCTCCTCATTTATGTCGATGATATAGTCATTAATAGTGAAGACGAAGGCAGTGATGATTTTACCTCCAACGATGATGAAAATGATTATTTAAGCTCTTGAGATAATAATTGTGTAATTTTATTCGTTTATAAAAATAAAGGATATTGTAATTATAAATTATTTTGTAGAGTATTTTACATATTAAGGCACACCAAAAAGTTCAACAAAGCCGTAAGCAGATAAATAATGTCCAATATAATAGTAACATATTAATATATATAATAATACCATAAAGTAATAAATAATTACAGTGATACAGTAATTAAAATAGCAGCGTTTTACCTGAAATAAAACGCTTATTAAATACTTACCTTATTTGAAGCATATATAGCTTGAGATAGGCACTTCCGTTTTCCGCTTTATCTTACCTCCTTGTCTACCCTGTATATCGCCGTCTCGCTCTCTCATCCCGCCATCACCACCACCAGGCAGGAAGTGGGGGTTTTTAACCCAACTATTTCTGATCATTGAGTCGAAAGAACAACAGGCAGGAATTAAAGTTATGCTTCAAATAAGGTAAGTATTTAATAAGCGTTTTATTTCAGGTAAAACGCTGCTATTAAAGACTTGACCGTTATTTGAAGCATATATAGCTTGAGACGTGTTTGTTATCGCCTGGTGGTGATGGACGCCAATGTGACGTTATGTACGATTGGTTAGTTACTCGTACTTTGCTCGTTAAGTATATATTACTATAATGGGAAGAGCAGATGACGAGTTAGCACTAGCGTGTTCTAGGTACCTAGTATTCACCAACAAGAACATGTAAATTACAGCAAAATAAAGCCAAATGATGAAAAACACCAAGAAAAACTAGGTCCCGCTGTGGTATTAGAACCGATTTCTCTAGATTTATTTGCCAACCGAGATAATGAAGTCTCTGAAGTAGAATATGAACATGCGATTCTAGAACCTGTCGACTCTGATTGACAAGGAGAAAGTCGTCCAAATAAACTATAATACGTAGCCCTTATTCTCTGAGGGTCTGAGCAACCCAATTTGTCAACGTCGCGAAAACTTTCGGCGCTGTGCTGAGTCCGAAAGGTAGGCATGACATTTGCATTAACTGGCCTTCGTACATTAGTCTCAGGAAGCGCCAGTGAGACCGAGCAATTGGAAGGTGAAAATATGCCTGAGACAGATCTATTTTGCACAACCAGTCGTTGTGTTGTAGAAAGTCCGGAATGCGTTGAACGTTCATTAGACTGAAACGTTGTTTTATCACGAAGTCGTTCAGAGCCGACAGATTGAAGATGGGACGGAAGGACCCGTCGCTCTTGGGTACAAGGAACATTGTTGAAATAAAACTTGGGGACGGCCTTACTACTTCTAATACGCGTTGGTGCAACATTTGATGAATTAGGGCAGACATTTCTTTTGATACAGTGGTGCAAAACCTGTTTTGGCTTAAGTTGGGCATTGTTAGAGGAGGCCGTTCGGCAAAGGGTATGCGATATCCCTTTATTATCTTTAAAAGATACTTTGGCGCACCTAGGCGTTGCCAATGGCTGCGAAATAGAAGTAGTCGGCCGGCCTTGAAGCTCTGATTGTCAATACTTACGTTTTTTATTGAAAGTGTTGTAGTCCGAGGGGGAACCGGCACGCTTGCGATTATTCCCCTGGTACCGTCCTCTATTATTTTGCCGCCCTCCTCTTGGGCGAAAGGAACCTCTTGTATTGCCGTCATAAGATGATTGAAACTCACTGATGTGAGCACCCTGTCCCTGCGAGGAACGGGGGTGAGAGCAACCCTGCGAGGGCTGAGGAGCGTGGGGAATGTGCGATGAAGCACAACATCCATGTGAAGTACCCTGCGGGGGTACGTAACGTCCGGCCTGCCCCTGCGAGGGGAGGCGACTTGGTTTTCTGCTGTTCGAACTCGCTTGCGAAGCGGGAGCAGCAGTACTCTGTTTATTAGTCGGGAAAAATACTTTCCGGACACCGCCGGCTTTCTCAAAAACTGACGAGAGCGATTCAGAGTTAAAAATGTGATCACACGAAGGGGGGATTTTACGCAATGCCATTTTGTGAACTGGGTCTCGAACGCAATTAATTATACCGTCGCGCCTCATTTGTATAACTTCGGCCCTATGACCACAAACTAGCTGAAGCAAATCGGACGACACTTTAAACAGATCTCCCTTGAGAAACAATTCATTGACTTTTTCGTTAATACTGTTGCTGGCAACACAGGTTTTAAAATTAGTAAGTTGGTATTGATTTGGAACCTCTTCCGGGGTAAGAGTTTCCGTCTCTGTATCTCTCTCTCGCCTCCCTACCATCTTGTCGTCATGTCATTTGTGTGCAATTTAATAAACTGGTGATTTGCAAAGTGACTTTAATTCTAGAACATAAATAAAAATACAGTCCACGCTCTCGACATTGGTCCTTTCTCACCGCGTCACGTTTGCTGCGAGTATTCACCGAGTGGTCAACACAAGACAGCGATCAACGGCAAGCGACGCTTCATCATTATTTTGGAGCAGGCAAGGCGAGCAAGCGGCAGAAAAGAAAATATTACCAGAAAATTTTAGCCTGCAATAAAATAAAATCGACATTCAGTTTCAAGAATCAAGAAAGAATTCGACGGGATACGTGAGTTTATTTATAAGAGCGCATCGTCGAGCCGCTATTGGTTCGCGATACAAGCGTTGCGCTCTTCCCATTGGTTCGTCGGGTAAGCTGGGCATGTTGGCACTACTGACTGCGGCGTCGGCAGCCATCTCCGCTCCGCGTCCTCTGCTCTACGTTTATGGTCAACCGACGCGTGAGTTTATACAAGACAAGAAGGAAAGGAAACGAGTTCCGCCATTTCCCTGAATATTCTGTCACGTACACTAAGTTAAGCTCATAGTTGTGTAAAAAAGTAGTTGTAATTTGCCAATTTGGATCGTAAAACATTGTTTAAGCTGTGTATAACCTGTTGTGCTAATATACTTGTCCATAATGGATGTGAAAGAAATTATAGCGAAACGTGGATATGTAAAAGGTACGATAACTAGATTATTTAATTTTGTGTCCGACGGTGATAGTATCAAGGCTTCGCATCCTGATACTTTAAGAGAAAGGTGCGACAGACTACGTGCCGTCTTTGTAGAATATGAAAATTATAATAAAGAGATCTTAGCATTAGATCCGACGGACATGGAAAACTACTTGGAGGTAGAAGATAAATATTTCCACTGCTTAACAGTGCTCAATGAAAACAGTTCGGGTACTGAACAACGTGCCTCGGGGTCAGGATGCAATGGTATATCGAAAACTAGATTACCCAGCATTAATATTCCTATTTTCTCAGGGAAATATTCAGACTATGTGGCATTTATACAGATCTTCAAGTCAGTTATTGATAACGACAGGACACTAGACAATGTACAAAAATTATATTATCTACGATCATTTCTCAAAGACCAACCTTACGAGCTAATAAAAAATCTCCCACTTATAAGTGAAAGCTATGAACAAGCAATGTTGTTGTTGAATGAGCGGTTTTACAACAAATATAAAATCGTTTCAGAGTATGTGAACACTGTTGGATTTAGATAGGTTACCTAAGTATCCCAATGCTAATGATATAAGAAATTTCGTTTCAGTGGTGCGGCAGACATTAGCTGTGCTGAAAAATTTGGATGCAACTGTGGAATCCTGGGATCCCATCCTCTTGGGTATTTTAACGCGAAAAATAGACATGTATAGCTCGCGTTCTTACCAATTGGAGCGAGATCAGGAGCAAGAACCCACAGTTAAGGAATTTTTAGCATATATGGACAAGCGTGCTCTCGCATCAGAGAACACAGATCCCCACTCTGAGCAGGCCGGGCCAGGGAAGTCCCAGTCTGGTTCAGCGACATCCAACAAGAGTAAGGTAGCATTAGCAGCTGCAGCCAAGGTCATCAGGGAATGCCTCTACTGTAAGTGGTCTGACCACAAATTATATTCTTGTCCTAAATTCAAATTGCTACCTACAAAGGATAGAATTTCCTTTGCGAAACAAAATAATTTATGTACTGTGTGTTTAAACTCTCATGTGGGCAAATGTATGTGTGTGGCCAATGCAGAAGCAGCCATCACACTCTGCTACACCTTGATGAAGAAGGTGACCCTGTAGTGCTTTTATCAGGAGCCCCCACAAGCAATGTTTTGATACCAACAGCGAGAGTAAAATTATATTCTAAAACTGGTAGGGAAGTGCACATCAAGTGTATTTTAGATTCTAGCTCACAAGTGTCACTAATAACTACAAAGGCTATTGAGGTCTTAGGGCTTACCCCCAAGCGATCTGATATTAACCTCATTGGCGTGACCGAAAATAAGAGCAAAATCAGATATTGCATACCCCTACAAGTACATTCTCTGACATCCCAATATAATATCCTGATCAACTGTCATGTGGTAGAAAAAATTACCTGCAACTTGCCTCAAACACCAATTAACATGTCGGGAATAAACATCCCTGCTAGCGTCACATTAGCTGATACAACATTTAACCAACCATCGGACATAAATATGCTGATTGGGGCCGATGTGTTTTTCCAGGTTCTCCTGCCGCTTGAAGAAGCTCAAAACTTACGCAATGACCTGAAAAAGCAGCCACAATCATCATCACCATGCATCCTCAACACCAAGTTCGGCCACGTCGTCGCTGGGGCGTTGGTTTCAGACATCATCAAAAATCAGGTTGTATCGCTTGTTTGTGCTAAGTGTGAATCTGATGTTAGTGACAGTATCAAACGACTTTGGGATGTGGAGCGCGTCCCGGAGCTATTAATAGAAAAGGATTCAGAGCAAGAGCTAGCGGAAAGCATTTTTCTTGATTCTGTTAAACTGGAAAATAAGAAATTTCAAGTAGATTTGCCACTTAAAGTTCCGGCAAATAAAGTTAATGAAACTTTAGGAAATTCATTCAATCTGGCTTTACACAGATTTCTCAGCCTCGAAAAACGGCTGCAAAAAAACATTGCTCACTGATTATCAAAAATTCATTCATGAGTATGTAGAACTTGGACATGGCCATTATGTAAATATTGATTTGTATAATTTCAATGAGGATCCAATTTATGTTATGCCGCACCATATGGTGATTAACGAGCATAGTAAAAGCACACGTACAAGAGTTGTATATGATGCTTCCATGAGGACTAATAAAAAGGTCTCATTAAACTACATTTTATTAAATGGGCCTACAGTACAAAAAGAGCTTTTTGACATTGTTTTATTATACAGATTTGGTAAATATTCCTTAAGCTCAGATATCAAGAAAATGTTTCGTAATATATTAGTAAACCCGGAACACGCATCACTCCAAAACATTTTATGGCGCGACAATCCCAGTCAACCTATAAAATGTATTCGTCTTGATACTGTCACATATGGTGTGAAATCTTCAAGCTATTTGGCCACACGCTGCTTAATGGAACTGGCAAACAGGTATGGACATGAATTGCCAATTGCATCCTATATCATTAACAACTGTACATATGTTGATGACATATTATATTCATGTTCAGATATACACAAATTGCTTGAAGCTAAACGACAACTATGTGAATTATTAAGCTATGGGGGTTTTAGTTTACATAAGTGGGCATCGAATACACCTGCCATTTTAGCTGGGATACCAGAAACTGAACAACAGTTCAGCGAGCTTGATTTTCAAAAGGATAACTTTAGTATGAAGGCGTTGGAACTAACACTTAATGTAAAGGAAGACTGCTTTGCTATTAACAGTCCAGAAGCCTATGATAAAAATATTATAACAAAGCGAGCAATTCTTAGCTATATATCTAAGTTCTATGATCCTATGGGGTTTGTTAGTCCAATTGTAATAAGGGCTAAAAGTATAATACAAAAAATCTGGTCACACAATGTTGGCTGGGACGAATGCATACCGAGTGAGCTTGCCAATGAATGGTTGGAATTTGCTCAAAGTTTGGCTATTATGCACCCTATTAGTATAAGGCGACATATTCCTACTAATAAGGCAACAGGTGTACAGCTGATCGGATTTGCTGACGCCTCCAGTACTACGGGATACGGGTGCTGCATATACCTGCGAGCGGTTGATGAATCAGGTATGGTTGGATTACACCTACTCCGCTCTAAGTCGCGAGTCAACCCCCGCTCGAAACCATTAACAATACCGAGGCTAGAATTGAATGCCGCCTTGCTTTTATCAATATTAATGGAAAGGGTATATGATACATTGTCAAAATGCATACCCATTGATAATGTATATTTATTCACAGACTCTAAAATAGCTTTGGCGTGGATACATTCTGAAACCACTAGACTACAAGCTTATGTATCTAACAGAGTTAGTGTAATCCAGCAAAAAACAAACAGATGGAACTGGCGGTATGTACCATCTGCAGACAACCCTGCTGACTTAATTAGCAGGGGGATCAGTCCACAGAACCTTCCAAACTGCGCCCTCTGCACAGTGTGTCGCCTAGAACAAGCTAGCTGGACAAAATTATTTAGAGATACTACAATGTTAAATCGCATTTGTTATGAATATTTATAAATATTTTAACTACTTTCAGTGTATGGTTTCACCTAGAATAAAATAAAATAAAAACTTTTGCGGAAGTATGTATATTTCTTAATACTACACACAAGAATAAAATAAAATTAATTAAAAAAATGTTAAAATATCAATTTATTTTCTAAATATATTAAACCGTTAGCTGTGATTGGCTTCAAATCAAATTAAAACATCATTAAGCTAATTGGAACTTTATATTGACATGACTAAATATATGATAAACCTACATTATTAAACGACAGAACATTAACTAATTACGTATAATTTATTTACAACATTAAATAATAACTCTTCCTACTTATTCATTATCACTTAATTCATCTTCAGATGAATCATCTTCGATATAATCATCAGCTGGTAAACTTAATCTACGAACTATATTTCTATTTACATTATAAGTAGGCTCTAATAATAAATTTAAGACCTCAGAAGGAAGAGAACCTGTCTTTTTTTTAGGAACCTCCCTGAGACCATTAATTATAGGATCAGACGTAATAAGCAGCATGTTTAGTAAATCTCTATTCGTGTTAGTACGTGACTGCTTTCGGGTGTTATTCTCTCGAAATCTTCTGCAATCTTTATTGCGAGCTTCCTGAGCTTCTTCCGAAAGTTGCCAGATTGGCAGAAGAGCTGATTGTATAACATCCGTTCCGTGCACAAGAATCTTGTGCACTGTAGCAGGCATGTAATACCACGAATATAAACTTAAATACAGCGATCTTGTTTCCTCAGCAAAACTCTTAAACTTTTCTAAATTGATGTCGAATCCAGAAGACCTCTTTTATAAGATTAGCCACTGTTCTTTTCCCTGAGAATAAATAATAATATTAAAGTATTGCTTAACACAGCAGGAATTAACTAGGTAGGTACAATCAAACAAATATATGCATTTTTTTTAAAAACGTAGTATAAAAGAGTATATAGAACTATACCTGACAGTCGAGAAGATATCCTAGCAGCCGTAAGTAGTTCCTCCGAACTTCGGGATTGAACCAAATCATCAACACGTCGACGTTTGGTCTTGGAACTGGCATCTGCCAAGTCCGACATCTTTGGTCTTCCAGGGCCAGCCATTGGGGACTGAGACGATGTTGATGGCTCTGCAGGATCGAGTATCGTATGAAAGGTGATATCACCCTCTAGCCATGCCATGTTGGATGACAGAAAACGATCCCGTGTTCGGTTAGACTTCTCCCATTTATCCAACAATTTCGCAGAAAATCGTGAAATAACTGCCTTAATCTCCTTCAATGATTGCTCCATTATGCCGCTCAGGTTATGTTTTGATGCGACAAACTTAAAAAGTGCAGCATTTTTGTCACTTTTGGAAGTTTTCACCCATTCCTCAAAAAAATCGATTTTCGAGATGGTAAAACTGCCTACAAAGAAAAAACAAAAAAAACAATGTTAGGGCAAATTCGGGAAAGAAATTTTAACTTAATTATAAACAACAATGATGTGTCTTTCACGTGACAAAAAAATAAGCTCGGGGAAACGAGGGGATTTTTACTTATCGTCTTTTGAATTAAAAATTTAAGTTTTTTTTTACTGATTTATTTTAAATCACAAAGCTTTTCTATTTTACCAATTAAGTCATATTCAATGTAACAATACAAAATAAAGGTACTTGCCCTTGGTCATCGAATCCATCACTAATTCACAACTCAACTTTACACAACAACACAGGAAACGTATTCGTGTTAGTAGCCAAATTGCAACTAATTTTATGCAATTTGTGCGACTATCTTTTATACTTACCCTCATCGTTAATGTTTTGACTCAATAATATCAAAACAATACCTGTTTTAGTGATAAGCAACTAATGCTCTAATTACCCTCATTAACCATTTTTACTATCGTTAATGTTGTTTTTGTCCAGCTAGCTTGTTCTAGGCGACACACTGTGCTCTGGTGGGACGGCCCGAAGTTTCTGCAATGCGATTATAAATTTAACAATGAAGGATTTGACCTAACTAATGACTTACCTGAATTGAAGGCTGATCAGTGCAAGATGCACAAGGTAGTACTTACCGCTGTCACATCTAGTGATTTCTTTAAAATACTAAATAGGTATTCTGATATAGGTAAGATGGCACGTGTGGTAGCTTACATTCTTAGGTTTTGTCACAACTTGAAAAATAAAAATAAAGTAAAGGATGCGGTACTCGGCCCTGACGAGTTACAACATGCGTTGCATTTAATCTTAAAGTATGAACAAGGTATTCATTTTAGTGATGAGAGTCAGTTCGTAAAGGCAACGTATTGCGAGAGCCCATGAAACAGCTGTATCCCTTTATAGATAAAACTGGATTGCTAAGAGTAGGAGGGCGACTAGATAACTCAGATATACCACTATCACAAAAAACATCCTATAATTCTACCTAAAGAATCGCGAATTACAAGTTTGATAATAGAGAATGAGCATATTAGATTGTTACATGCTGGGCCAAAATCTCTTTTATCTGATTTAAACCAAAAATACTGGTTAATTAACGGTATTAGACAAGTCAAAAAGGTAACTCATAAATGCTTGGTGTGTTTCAGGCTCAAGGCTACAGCAGCAAAACAGCTGATGGGATCCTTGCCTCGGCATCGCGTGACGTCAGCCAGACCCTTTCAAAAAATAGGCATAGACTTCGCTGGGCTAGTCAGCGTCAAGAGTTCTCGAGTACGAAAAGCGTTAGTAAGCAAGGGTTACGTTTGTGTTTATGTCTGCTTTGTAACGAAGGCGGTTCATTTAGAGCCGACCTCGGATCTCACTACGGAGGCTTTTTTGGCGTCTTTTAAACGATTCATAAGTAGGCGTGGTTTGCCCAGCGACGTTTTTTGTGATAATGGCGGATGTTTCCGCGGGGCAAGGAACCGACTAGCTGAGCTGTATGAGCTTAATAATTCTGCTGATCACCAGACGCTTGTGCAAACTTACGCTACTAAGGAAGGCATTAAATTTCATTTCACGCCTAGTTATGCACCAGTTTTTGCGGGGCTTGCGGAAGCGGCTGTGAAAAGTATGAAGTATCACTTAAAAAGAGTTGTACTAGATAGTGTACTAACTTATGAGCAATTAAGTACTGTACTTTGTCAAATAGAGGCTGTGTTAAACTCGCGTCCAATTTTGCCCTTGTCTGAGGATATTAATGACTACTGCTACCTTACTCCGGGGCACTTCTTAATAGGCACATCGCTAACAATGTACCCTGAGAGGGATATTTCTGACAGTAGAGTAAATAGATTAAGTTTCTGGCTACAAGGTATCCAGTTGGTACAACGCTTTTGGAAAGCATGGTATAAATATTATTTGAATACACTACAAAACAGATCTAAATGGTGCAACCCTATGCCTAATATTACTGTAGTTTTGATGAGGGAGCCTAATGCTCCGCCATTGGTGTGGCCCATGGCACGGGTTGTAATGGTGTTTCCCGGCAAAGAGAACAAGGTGAGAGCCTTGCAAGTTAAAACAGCTGATGGTAAATTGTATACTAGGTCATTGCAAAGTATAAGTGTACTGCCTATTGAAAAATAATTTCAATACTTTTAAATGTTTTGTAAGATTTGTAATAAGTTTAAGAGGTATAACCATAAGATTATTATTAAGATCATACCAGTTATTGTAACACTCACATCTCCAGTAGCTATAAAGTTCGATACAAGTAAGTTAAAATTTAAAAATTTGTCTAATTGTATTCCAAAAAGGTTTTCAATTCAATAGTTTTTAATAATTATACATTAGTAAGACCAGTGTATGTTGATATAATGCTAAATAATATAAGTGACCTTTAGTTGTTATACACGAGTAAATTATCTAATCAACACTAAGAATGCTCATAATAATGTATATACTTTTCCTGGGCCGCAGTATGTTGCTGGCAACACAGGTTTTAAAATTAGTAAGTTGGTATTGATTTGGAACCTCTTCCGGGGTAAGAGTTTCCGTCTCTGTATCTCTCTCTCGCCTCCCTACCATCTTGTCGTCATGTCATTTGTGTGCAATTTAATAAACTGGTGATTTGCAAAGTGACTTTAATTCTAGAACATAAATAAAAATACAGTCCACGCTCTCGACAAATACTCTCAAAAGATAAATTCGAATTTACTGCCCATTGCAACAGGTTTTTAAGAGCAGTTTGCAAAGCTTCGCGCTGTTCAAGGATACAAAATGTTACTGCCGCGTATGATTTATCTGAATAAGATAAATGTTTCAATGAGTCATAACTTTTAATTTCGTCATTAACATCTAAATCAACAACTCGGGGGGTATGATTGTATAATTTTTGTACTTCGGCATAACGAACCTCAGACCAATCGTTACTATTGAAACGCTGTATGTCATTCAAAGTTTTCAAGAAATCATGGGGCGTTTTCGGAATAGCGGGTTCTATAAGTTTAGTTTCGATATCGAAAATAACGTTTGGCTGAGCAGAATCATCACAAATTGAATTGGTTTCACATGGGACTTTCGAGGGGGAACCGTACATTTCACCACTGATATTGCCATCAATACTACAACAGTCTGAACCTATCGGGTTTTGAACTAATGGGTTTCCGCCGTCACAAAAAGTAACCTGTTTGCGCAGTTCACTAATTTCTTGCGTTAATTTATCAAGGCGGTAATCGTGACGACGACTACGTTTGGCCCCCCTTCTTTTGTGCCGGCGGTGCTTATGCTTGCGCTTGCTGTGCGCAGCAGAGCTGGAGTGATGAACTACTACTGCTTAATGTACTACGTTGTATTCCGACATTCAAATTCGGTACTTCACTTTTTTCACGGCTCATTTTGTTAGTCCAAAACACACAATCTAGGGTAGAAAAAGAAAACACAATTGCAATTACATCGTAAATCAATAAGTTCTAAAGAACCGAACGGTAAAACCGTTAAATCGTATTATCGAAAGTAAATTGTTATGAAAAATGATGGAGGTAAGAATATAATCACTTACATGAACCAGAAGAACACTGATGTTACACTATGCACCTAAGTATTTAAATAGAAACTCCTGAGCACGACCGTGCGGTGCGGAAAACAGGACGCCAATGATCAGAAATAGTTGCCTAGTTGGGTTAAAAACCCCCACTTCCTGCCTGGTGGTGGTGATGGCGGGATGAGAGAGCGAGACGGCGATATACAGGGCAGACAAGGAATGAAGCGGAAAACGGAAGTGCCTATCTCAAGCTATATATGCTTCAAATAACGGTCAAGTCTGTCCGTGATCTGTAGGAGGGTCGTTCTACTTTTTTACCGACAATACTTCGTCATTTTTCTATATTTTGCGTTTTTCAACTATTGATAATTATGGTTTTAATTTTTTATTATAAAATACGATGCGTGAATTTTTATTTGGACTAATTAATGATTATTTCGGTGGCGATAATGTTTTTTTCTTTATGATGGTTTTTCAGAATATATTGTGACAGAGTGGCCGTTTTCAGAGGAGACTAAATTTTGTATTACCACTCTGTCACGCGATTCTATGAAAAACAAACTTATAAAAAAAACACTGGATAGAAAAAGTGAAAGATTATTTAGTACTAATAGATGAATAAATGTTTGGACGTATATTCAAACACTAAAACATTAATAATCAATACTCTAACTGATAACGTATGGTAAAGTAAGGACAGGCAATTGTCGGTAAAAAAGAAGAATAACCCAGGAACAATTCCAAAATACGGGTTCCACGGATATTGCTTACAATGATATAATCTCGTCTGTCAAAGAATTTCGGCAGGAAAAGCCTTGGCAGACTTACATAGTCCTGAAATTAGGGTTTATACGAGTACCTACCGACTGGAATTGGTTTCACGCTGGTATCAGATGGGTATATTTAGGGGTCCCGATGGTTACCTTCGCGAGCGTCTGGCAAGCAATGCCGATAAAAAAAAATCATTTTCCTCTCAAAATCAGCAAATTTATTGTTATAATTACAAAAATTATGTTTTTTTTTTATTTCCGTAAACATTAAAAAAAAAACTATTTTTCAAAAGCCAGTTGTTTTGTAATAACCGTATAAGATTATTTCATGGTCCATAAGAACTATAGTGTGGATTTATAAAAAATAAAATAAATATCGAAGGACAATCTGACTCAAAATAATCCCAAATATGCTCTAGGATTGTACCATGGGTACTAGACAACAATAAACACACTTATATAGAGAAATACATACTTAAGTACATAGAGAGCATCCATGTCTCT
This sequence comes from Acleris holmiana, assembly GCA_949316455.1. Classification (NCBI taxonomy): domain Eukaryota; kingdom Metazoa; phylum Arthropoda; class Insecta; order Lepidoptera; family Tortricidae; genus Acleris; species Acleris holmiana. Next base: position 3,866,368 of record OX438767.1, read on the forward strand.
GAAATTGTATTCGTTTCTACAACCACCCTCCGATTTTAAGACAATACTTTAGTTAATTATATTTAATTCCCGTTATCGGAGGTGCAATTTGGTAGCAGTGCGTTCTTAGGCAGGGGTAAAAATATTTATGTCTTGGTTTTATATACATTTTTTAGTGCAAATATGTAACATTTTTATTTTGTTTTCCATGATAATCAATGTCATCAGAAGCAGAATCCGCTATCAGCAGAACAAAGTTACAATTGAACCTTTTTGAATGTTTCGTGGTGCAGGCCAGTGTATAAAATAAACAAGTTTATTTTTAAGAAGGCGGCTATTTGCACTATGGTAGTTAAAGGATTCTCAACTCTGTACGGTTATGCATAAGTTTTCTTTGACAATACGATTCTATAAAAGCTTTTGTTTCGTATAAGGGCAAGTCCTAAGAAGCTGGGAGTGCCGATGATAATAGATGGGGACTAAACTGGCGTAATACCAAAGAAGGCGGCTAACTGCAATGTACTAGTCGAAGCATTCTATACTCTATTGGTACCCACATTGAATTTAAATTACTTATACTGTTAATATGCAGTTAGCTGCCTTATTTGGTATTACGGCAGTAAAATATAAAGCCACAGTTACAACCACCCCTCGTTTATTGCTGTAAAGTTTTACTTTCACCTACGTTACATTTATCACAAAAGATATACAGTAAATAGGCCGCTTTAGTAAAATGGATGTTACTCTAAAGGTGCTCACCACCGCGAGCATTCGCTTGCGAACGTTCGTAAATTGCGGACGAGCAACGAATATTCGCTAGCGAACGTTAGGTTTTTTGCAAACTATAAGTCTATAGCGTTTCGTAGTTATCTCCGTAACGGGTTATGTAGGTACAAATAAATGTCAAACCCTTTTGTCTGACATTTATGTCACTTCATCAATTTTATCATTTTATCGAACGGTATTTCTTTCTGAAACCTCGATGTTTTCAGGATATTTTAAACATTAATGACGTAGGTTATATTTGAACCTACCAAAAAAAATGCCTTTCGATGAAATGACAAAATTCTGCGTAATGAATTATACGTTCGTTGAAACGTGTTTCGATAAATTATATTACGATATTAGGTAGCCCTAATTAATGAGCTAATTGAGAAAGCAAGATGAACTTGAACATATCCTACAAAATAAGAATTTGTTATTGGCCACATCTCTTCCCTCATAACCCAATATCCGCCAGTATCTCAAATTCAATAGCCAATGCAGATTCAATCCTATGCCGTTAGTAATAAGATTGCATTTGCTACAAGGCTTTTGTCTGAGATACTGTCAATCCTCTTTGGAGGGCAGATCTGTAGGTACATTGGTAACGCTTATTTTAATGACTACACTAAACCAATGTTGTGCTCCCGTGCGAACCTTGAAACGTAACGCTCGAAGATTCGATGGCGAATGTTCGTTACCGGAAGCTCTTGGTGGCACGCATTACAATATTTGTAAAACAGTGAATTTCCTCTTTTCACTCAAGCAGCCATTTCATATCACAAAGTACTCAAAATTAATAAATAGCTTTATATAATGTAGCAAAAAAGGGCGTCTTAGTTCCACTCGATGTAGTTCAAAAAAAATCGATATAGTAAGTGACAATCATGCGAGGAAAAGTGTTGTGCATGCTTTCAGTCTTGTGTTACCGCTTTAAATTATAATTGTATCACAAGTATACCTATTTCTTATAATAAGCGGCATGGAATTTGATTGAATTATTTTTCTTACATTAAACATAAAACAATAAAAAATTGAGCACAGTATTAAAAATAATGTCAAAACGACATACCTATTCAATCAATTAAAACAGTATTTTCAATTAACTTTAGATATACCACAAAAAGATTGACAATAGAAAAACATTAATAAAATCGATACGTAATGTTATTAAAAAATAGCAAACTGAATAAACAAATTTAAATTATTACAACAATTTGCTGACGTTAAAATAACCAACAACACAGTCATGTTTTTTCAAATAATGGGCAATGTAACCGGAATGTAAAATTTCTGACAATTACACCAAAAAAAAATGTAAAACAATAAAAATATAAAATAGCAAAAATTATATAAAGGTAAAAAATATAAAACTCAATAACTAATTATAGATACGTCTCCTTGTACATTTATACTTAGAAATATACCACGCGGAACATAATAAAACCGCATCTTCCTTTAGAGAGTACACCATTGGATGAGGACTTCTAATGGAAGGTATTAAGAAAGCTCGGTTGTCGAGTTACAGCTGCTTGATTACATACCATATCGCCACTGACACTAAGTGGTTAAAGCTATGGATCATTTAGGCGTTTCAACTACCATAATTGTTTTGGGATTCCGTTAACATAAGGATTACAGTAAGCGTCCCATAATACTATAAATGCTGTCCCTTGTTTCACCGACACTCATTTCATAGAACGTATCGTTTCACAGAATTTCACTTCAAGCTTTTTTCTGCTAACACCCTGTTGTTTTCAGTTCATCTTAAACATTAATTACGTAGGTGAGGTTAAGTTAGACTTGTCATTATAACATAATCACAAGTCCTGCGCCTAGAAAAGCCTGTCAATGAAAAATTCTGTGAAGTGATACATTCTATGAAATGAGTGTCGGTGAATCAAGAGTAAACCGCTATGAAGAGAACGTTCACACTATGCGTATAGGGACGCAGTTTCCCTGTTATCGGTGTAGTTGTCATAATTTAATCAGTTTTTTTATGGCATTGAGAAGGCAAACGAGCACAAAGTCCACCTGATGGTAAGTGGAAACTGTGACCCATAGACATTCGCATTCACAAGACTGCAATCCTAAGACTGCAAATGACTAAGATGGAATACTATTATGATAAAACTGAAAGTAACTATGTTTGTTAAGCTTTCACGGCCAAATGACAGCACCGATTTTGATTGAATTTGGTGTAAAGATAGCTTGAACCCCAACAGATTTCAAGGGAAGAGCGCAAAACGACTACAACGCGGACGGGATCGCAGGCAACAGCTAGTCTTCTATTATGGATAGAACATACCGAATAAACTACTGAACGAAAAGATGTCTGTTGTTATATTATTGAATACTGAAGCACTAATAAAGGTTTCTTTTCAAAATTCATCCGGCAAAGAGTAAAGAGAGAAGCGGAAACTTCTACACGTATTTTAATTTAAAGACGCTTAGTGAAACATATACCCAACACAGGGATTTAAATGTTGCAAAAAACGATAGCCTGTTTTCATATAACGATGGTAGTTGAAACGCTAGCTACTCGAATCACTGTACGTTTCACGCACTACATCTAAATGGTAAGTCTAGCAAACTTGGCAAGACGCAAGCGTCAAAATTTGGCCGCAACATTGATCCTAAGTTACAACGATATGTACTTTCTAATATACTTAAAAGCACTAAAACTATTACGTTGTTCTTTGAATAATTGATAAATCTTACTGGTATGGCAATGTGATCTTACCCAAAATATAAAGCCTAGCGGTAGATATCTTTTTTTATGCTAGCGGAGGCAAAGGTTACAATAATTAAAAAAGAGATCATGGCCGCCCATAGACACGTGCAACAGATATCGCTGATGGGTTGCCGGCCTTTGATAAAAGAGTATACTCGTCTCTTGAAGGTCCCCAAGTCGATAATTTTACAAACTTCATTTTTAATAACATTTTGTCTCGGAAGCCATAGAGCCTTGTCACAGAATAATTATAATCAATGTTTGACGTAATTTTCCTTACGATTTCATGTTACGCCACTGTGAAAGGATTATCCTCTTAAGACCCAATACTTATTTTAGTAACATTGTAATTGCGACCTTGTCGCATTGTTTATATAGTGCCTTTTATGTTTCATATTATGACCTCAAGGGAAAACCTGGGGACTCGGCAGGTTATGTAAGAATACAAAAATGTAAAACCCTAATGCTTCACAAGCACTTCAGGTCGGCATTGGTGGATTCGTAGGACTAAACCGCGTACACCGAGGCAAGTTATATTTTGGTTAAAACTGCAGTCGACGGATTGGCACATTTTTAGACGAGGAGGGACGCGGCCGCCATTACTAGAGTAAGTGACGTCACAGCGAGCCCGCTAGCGGATCCAGGCCTGGACATTTGGCTCGCGGGGTCCTGAAATAATATAATATTTTTATACACTGTGTTTTTTGCACGTAAAATACAAATTGACCTAGTATTTTAATGAAACCTAATTACTCATAAAGAAAAAAATATAAAAGTAATAAAACACCCAATTGCTTGGTTAGCTTGAGTGACCAACGGTGAGCCAATAACTCTCAACAATATAATATTAAAAAAATTGAACTATAAACATGTATTTCCAATGATGTACATTTTTATATACTAGGTGTTTTTGCTGTCATACACTAATCATTTGTTACACTTCTGGCTATCGAAACAACGAGAGAAGGCAAAGTTCATCTTAAGACCAGTTCAGACTCCATCATCAGACCAGCTCCATATTTTTACCGTCCTGGCAAAGACAGGTTTAGGGCGACATTTCAGTGTACACGATGTAGTTTAAAAAAAACCCAGTAATAAAGCACCTCGTCAACTTTGCAATGTATGCCGAATTATCAGCTAACATAACATAAATGTGAAATAGACGCAGCTCGTAGACACTATAGTTTTTCATTTCCATCTGGTTTGCATGTCTTTTACACTTCAGCCCATTCCATTACCTAATTTGAAAAATGCGAACTAATGGACTGACAAACATACATATAAATTAAATAAGATATTGTATAGCCAGCAACATTAACTAACTACCTCATAAACAGCATTTTTCAAATGTAAATAGCTAAAGAACATTGTTCAAACAGCACAAAAACGAGCACAAAATTAGACATAAACTCACTTACATTGGCCTTTCGTGGGCTTTCCACCTGTTCCTGATTAAAAATCGTTAAAAGATTAGTAGTGTTAGTATATACATTATATTCTAGAAGTGTTAGTTATGTTAGAAAACGGTAGCATCTAAGTATAGGGTGAGGCGTGAACCCATTATAAATACTAATATCATACATGTGTAAACTCTGACTGTCTGTCTTTCTGTCTGTTTATTACGCTTTCACGGATAATCCGCTGAACCGATTTGGTTGAAATTTGGTATCGAGATAGTTTGTGCCCCGGGAAAGGACATAGGATACTTTTTATCCCGAAAAAATGAATGGTTCCTGAGTGAATAGCGATAAACAACTTCTACGAGGACAGAGTCGCGAGAAACAGCTAGTTTTTACAAAGTTGAAAGTATTTGCGGTTAGATACAGGCCGAATTATCCTGCGGCGCATGCTCCGCACGCACATGCTACATATGTGAACCAGTAGTTCTAGGCATGTGTCACCGACGTCTTTCATGCGAGAGCCGCTGTAAGAGTAGATACTCACATTCCATCTTTAGAAGTACAATGATTTAATGGATAATGGTTAATGGAATTGGTTATTCATACTAACGACATCATAAGAGTTTTCAATTAATGGTGACGCGCTCTGCTACTTAATTGACTATGCTCGTTTAAGCCAATGTACAGTACATTATGTAGTGGTGTGCGACGTCATGGATTTAAAGAAACCGGACAAGAGCATGTCGGACCATGCTCAGTGTAAAGTTCCGAGGCCGTTAAGCACTACAAACGTAAAAATCAACAAGTACCTAATAACAAATTTTCTATTTAAAGTCAATTGGTGCCGTCTTAGATGATTTTAGCAGGTATTAACACTTTAATCGTCTGTATCTCAAGAACCAATGACGTTTACTTAGTCGTGTTAGTTTTCGTTTAAAAATCGTTATAATTATGCTTTTTCATTCAAGGTTTTAAAGGCGAAACTATAAAGGTTCCTAGGACAATGGAAGCCTAAAAACTATACATACCTTTGTGAGACATGCCGAGATCCTACAGAGCCCTATTAGTGTTAGGGTGCAGTTCTACTATTGATAGTTGCAATTAAGTTAAACAAAATAGTACAGACGGCATTGTTCATTCAATATACAAACCCCTTACTCTTACATAATGTATAAGGTAAGGTAAATAAATATCAGGGGACATTCTCACATATTGACCTAGTCCCAAACTAAGCTCTAAACTTGTACTATGGGTACTAGACAACGATATTAATATAGAGAAATAAATACTTAAATACCAAGAAAACATCCGATACTCAGAAACAAATACTAGCGTTCATGACAATACCAGGAATCGAACCCGGGACCGCTAACTTCCAAGGCGTCATTACTAGGCTAACGCGTCGTCTTAAATGGAAAAAAGACCTATTTATGTTTGTCACCTTCTGAAGAAGGTATTATGATAATGAAAAATAAGAACATAGTTTATTGTGAGTTTACTTCAGCTATTGTGTGCTTATGATTAATAGGGTAGGTATTTATCTTAAAGCAGGGCCTCTATTCAACACGACAAAACTATATTGTCTTTGACGTGTTATGGTATTGTTTTTAACTCACCCGTCATTGCTGTCATTTTGTTTCACGAACATCGTGTAGAACCACAGATATAGGTCTGGATTTGTGATAGAGCGACCAGGGGTAAGATAAAAATATAATGACGTCAAAATGTACATTTATTATAGTACACAATTTGACCGGTTTACATTTGGCACACTGAACTTGTTGCTTACAATTTAAAGTGTGCCTATAATCCGACTATGAAAAAATGTCCGGTCGGTAATAGAGACAAAACATGGAAATCTTTTATTTTTCTTCTTACAGGAATCGCATTAAGGCTATCTTTCTCTGTCAAAGCGTGTCAGGCCCCTGTGTAGAACCCTATAGGTTAGGTTAGGTTAGTTTTATAAAAATCCAGAAATATTTACAGTTTCGGACAAAAGCAGCATGCCAAATGATATGGTTGGGAAATGAATCAGTTTGAGAAACGTTAGGTTGCGAAAAGGCAGATTATCATAGATTCCATAGATTCCATGCTATAGATATAAAGTTTACAATGTGTCACACGTTGCTAACTGGTTGCTGATGAAAAGACTTAGGAGTGACGGAAAGATTTAAGAGGTCATAATTCTAAAATCATTAGCTGCTTGTAACTAACTACACATCGCTACCTCGTGGCATTTGACAGATTAGTGATGAGACAAGTTCTCTAAATGTCTTTTCAGATAAGATAAAACAATAAATCAATATTATTACCTACATGGTCTTAACATATCGCATCTTCAGAACCATAGTGAACTAAGTAATTCAGAAATTTAAAATTTATAATTTGGTCTCTATTGTAATAAATTTATGACTTGAAGTTTGAAAGCTGAAATTTTGAATTTGGTCACTATTGTTCTGAAGCTGCGAATGACGAAGTAGGTTTGATCACTGGCTTAAAACAATCTATATTGTGATTAATTTACTCGTAATAATTATTACAAGACGTGTCGCAAAACATAGAGTAATTCAAAATAAAGGAGGAGATCATTAGAGAGCATTCAGAACTTCTACTACAAGGTGACAAGGTAAAATGCACCTGTTTGCGATGTTTACATAGTTTGCAAGACATTTAATATGAACCAGCACTTGAAGTCCAAAAAGCACATCACAATCATTTGCTACCTCACCTTTAGAAGATTTAGTTTTAAATTTACCATTTAGATTCAGAAACTCATTAAAATAAAATCATGCTTACATTGTCACATCACATCACTAGTGTGTTCACTGTAGTGCTACTTTTAGGTGGTTGGTATTTATGCCACGAGTTAGCGATGTGTACTTATAACAGATATTTTGGATGCCGGTTTTCCTCCAAATTTCTTAAGAGGGTTGAAGATGTGTATCAACTCACTGCGAAGTCCTTGCAGGGGGTGCCCTTGCGGATGTACTTGAACAGCGACTCGGCGATGTTGGCGGTGGTAGGCTGCTGGCATTTCTCCAGGTTCACCACCACGCACGTCTGCAGGGTGGACAGGTGCCCGCACTCCTTGGCCTACCGTGCCAACATGACATTACACCAACAAATCAAGAAGTAGCTACAAAACTAACTATAAATAACTCAAAAATTTCCTATTAAAACACCCTTCAAAGTTTTATACTATTGTGTCGTCGTTGCAGATACACTCTGTTTTTTTATCAGTTTGAGCCGATATAACAAAACAGGGCTGGGATTCGACACGGTAATAATGATATCGTCTTTGACGTGTTTCCGTATTGTCAACGTTTTGATAACTCTTATGTCATTTACAATAATGGCGGCTGTGACATAAACGATTCTAAAACACGTCGAACGCGATATCGTTATAACGCAGTAGAATAGGGGCCCAGGTGGAGGGTTTAGTCACTTTTCAATAATACAAAACAGACAAAAATAATTTATCCATTGACACAAACAGCACTTAAGTGCAAAAACACAATACAGGGCCTCTATTCAGGTGCGTTAAAATGATATCGTGTTTGACACGTTTCAGAATCGTTTATGTCACAGTCGCCATTATTGTAAATGACATAAGAGTTATCAAAACGTTGACAATACGGAAACAGGTCAAAAACGATATCGTTATTACCTTGTAGAATTCCAGCCCAGTATTTGGAAGACAATTTCTCCCAATATGTTAAACTTGGGCAACTTAAAAAAAAAAGTGTCTGTTGTTTTAGAGAACTATTTAACATGTATAAAAATAAATCAACTCGGAGCCGGAAAGGGGTACAGTCAGCAGCAGTAGCTACGCAACCGAAGAGCTCAAAATGATCTGCACTCGACTCTATTGTCAAGAGAATACTTTTTTATTAAGGTCCCGTAGTCAAACTAAAAACCCTTATAGTTACGCCATGTCCGTGCGTCCGTCCGTCCGTCTGCAGCCGAGCGCAGAGACTCTTAGTACTGCAAAGTTGTAATTTGGCATGAATGTACATTCTAGTCACGCCAAAAAACTGGTAAAATAAAATATTGAAAAAAAAAACTCGTCTACCCCATAGTGAGTGTTGTGGTTGAAATGGTATTTCATATTGCGGTTTTGTGATAAACCATTTTTCGATTAAGGGATCCGTTTATGAAATATTAAGCTTAAAAGCGCAATTTTTGTTAGAGTCAAGTGTCCCCTCGTCCGTCCGTCCCTACAGCCTGTTATTCTGCTTAGCTACTTTTGATGTTCACTGTACCTTTAATTGTAAGTAGGTACTTACGCCAAAGTTGATTTCCGGCAGGCTGTCGGCGGAGAAGTTGGCGGGGTCGATATTGATCCCGGAACCGATGGTGCCGTTCACGCACTCCTGGATTGCGGCCTGGGACTGCTCGAAGCACTCCCGACCTCCCTCTGCGATGAACACTGGAAACAGCAGTAGATTATGGCATTTATGGCACACGAGAACAAGATATATTTCTATGCTCCATACCATCTGACTTGTCTTATCTAGTAAACACTTTTTTAACCTCAAAATACTCCCTATTCGCGTAAAATTACAATTATGTCATAAAAAAACCATCCATGATGTAAAATCAGGAAAATAGTGTGCAAAATTTGGTCTCTAGTGGCTTTATTCACCGGAAAACCGCCGTTTCAGCCAAAAACGATGCATTTTGAGGTTATAAAAGTGTTTACTAAACAAGACAAGTTAGTTGATGTAGACCATACATAAATAACATAGAGACTTATTCCCAGAGTGGGTTAGGCAGTAAAAAGTGCTATGAAAGAGAGGAAAAAGAGTATACGCAAAATAATTGTGGTGTATTTTTTTCATAAGATATGAAGCTTTAAAATGTCATAGTTCAGATCCTCTGCAAAAACACTCTAACTAAGGTGACTGTGTGCAAGACGGTCTACAAGGCAAGTCCGTCTACATGCTATAACTTCTGTGTTTGAATAGGTATACAAGCGACGGCTCGCTCGGTAAAACAGCATTTTGTTCTAGTTCCATCACTTCATAATAGATGTAGCTACGACAAAAACTTTGGAAGTAATTCAAGTTTCAAGTTTTTTCGTGTTTTGAACTTGATGGGTAAGTTAACCTGTTCGAAAAAAAAAACAAAAAAATAGAAATTCAAGTGGTATGCGAATACAAGCGGTAACGTAGGTAAATAATTAACGCAGCTAGATCAATCCGAACTTTAAAAAAAAAGAAGTATGCCGGTCTTGCCCACAGTCACCTTATACAAAATCAACGACAGGAATGACGTCACAGCTGTTGTTCCATGTTTAAAATATAAGGGTCTTCTTACTAAGAAATTGGCATTTATTTCGTAAATCACTATGTTAAAGCCAATATCGTTGAATTACGTAAATAAAATAAGGATGCCGGAAAAAAACAATCTAAACATTAAAAGAAGTTTTAAAATTTTAACAAGTTTTGATTCTATGTAAAATCGTAATAAACGGGTCAAAACTTAGTGTATTGCGTTTTATAAGCTTTTATTACATTTCCTCCTAAATCGTATCAATGAAACTCAATTCTGATTTCGCATGTCCTCTATTATCAACAACTATAAAAACTTGTTGATAACTCTGTTACCACATTTTGCACAACCTTGTAAACATCTTAGCTTATTTGTGCAAAATGTGGTAACAGATATATTTCTGGGGAGTAGTATTAAGAATAAGAATAAGAATAAGAATACTTTATTTGCAATAAACATTACCAGTGAGGTGTTAACATAAGTTGTTTTCGATTGGTAGGTTTACATGTTTAACCATATTTGGTATGCAAAAATGACAGATTTGTCTCTTAACGTAGGTAATACAAACTATTCATAGGTAGGTACCATTCATATTTCATCCATGTCACGGTTATAACAATAAAATTATTATAAGTAGTATATATCATATAAAGAATTAATTTAAACTATACACATTTTTATTAGTAAGCCACTGGTGTAGTTGCTTTTTAAATTTAATAGTATTCACTGTCTTCATCTCAGTTGGTAATTTATTATATATTTTTATACACATATTCAGGCAGCTTTTTTTATACTTTTGTAGTCTAGAATGCTCTGGGAGTAATCTATCTGGATTTCGACAGGAGCGCGGATGGCTATCACATGCTTTTTATTTTGGATATTTTGAATGCAAAGGCAAAAAACCCGTACTTTTTGCTAACACTTATTTATTATAAATGCGAAAATATTATGTTTGTTTGGTTTCTCCACGGTACATCGGCAAAACTGATCGATAGTTTATAGAATAGAATTCGATCGATATTTTCAGTGGTGGTAGGACCCTGTGCAGGGTCCGTCCGGATCGCTACCACCATCTTATCCATTAACCACCCGCCAAGCAACAGTGTTCGCATTGTTGTGTTCCGGTCTGGGCATAAGAAAACCGGTGAAATTACTAGCATAGAGGCATTCCATCCTAGTCCTCAGGGTTAGCAACGCATTTGAGGTGTTAGGATTATGGTCTTGAGAATTCAAATGTCTATGGGTCTCAGATTCCACTTACCATCAGGTGGCCTGAGTGCTCGTGTGCCTTCTCCTTAACATAAAAAAACGTTTAATTCAGCCAACTAGAATGATCTTCTGCTGAAGTTTCTTGCGGCGCTTCTTCTCCGCAATGATGGTCTTGTCCGAAGCACTAGTAGATTCACTTCATAAACCGACGTGTAAGATTCCTTAGTGCACAATTTACTAAATAAATATTTAATTTTAAGTATATTTACAAATGCCTTACAAGAAAATATACATAGTCTAAATTTATTAAAGAAGAAACTGACTGAGTGGCTGACATACCAACGCACAGCCCAACCCCTGGGTCTAGAAATTCCAAACTTGGCACGTAGGTTCTTTATGAGGGCTAGGGGTCACTAAGAAAGCATTTTTGGAAATTCATAAAGAGTTAAAATAGGGAGAGTAGAGGGAAAATAATTGTACAATGTTTTTAAGCCTATTTGGGTGTCCCACTGCTGGGCAAAGGCCTCTCGCCTTGATCTCCACGAGCTCTTATTTAGTGCCTCTTCCGGCCAGTTGCTGATATTAACACAAGTTATACATAGAGTCAAGTGCTTTAATTGATCAGCCACTTGCCACTGCTCATATTTTAGCCGTGTAATGCAATCGGGTTATTGAAACGTTACCATAGCAATCCTTTGGTAACGACCAATAAAAACTGAGTTCAGTTTGGACCAATAGTGACTGTTGTTTAAACGTGGCCATAGCAACCCTAATAAACGACCAATAACGACTGTGTTCAGTAGAATAGCAGATTCGGCGTTGTATCACCAATAGTAGCTGTTGTTTACGTATAGCCATAGCAACTAGACAGACATGCAATTGGTTGCCTTTGGGTGATGTCACTCTGTTGTCTGGTTGGTAGATCTGGGTCTCAGGTTAGCCAACCGTTAATATTGCATGTCATTTTGTTCTTCTATTATACGAAGACGTGTGAATTTCCTTATCTCGATATACGAGTAAAACCGACTGAACCCGATTTGCATTACACGGCTAAAATATGAACAGTGGCAAGTGGCTGATCAATTAAAGTCCGTGACTGTACATACATACATTAAATCACGCCTTTTTCCCAGAGGGGTAGGCAGAGACCACTTCTTTCCACTATTAGGGTGACAAATTAGTGTAGTCCTATGAAGTCAAAGCTGACGTCGTATTCGGTGCTGAAATTGTAGAGACGGACTTATTACTTTTATAAAGTAAATTAAATAAAATAATGTCCAAGAGAACAGCGATAAAGAATTCAACGCGGACGGAGTCGAGGGCCAAATAAAATAAATATTCACGTTAACTAGCTACTCAAACCAATTACAGTATACTGCTACTCACACGCGATCCTGTCGCCCTCCTTATAGCAGATGAACTCCGCCAGCTGGTCCGTGACGTTGTTCACGATGTTCAGGTTCACCTGTTCAGCGGCCGAGAAGCAAGGCTTGACTGCCTCGAGCGCGTCCCTGTAGCAACCCTTGAACAGGTCTTTTTTGGCACAGTACCTGAAACACAAGTAAATAACTTTAATCTGTACAATACAGAAACTGTTATTTTAACTGACACAGCGCATGTCCTGAACCGCTAAACTTGGGAATTTGAAAATTGAGGAGAATATTCCCAGGGGTACATACACCTGGGCGCGATTAGGGGCGCACTACGTTAAGATTTTTAGAAAATCAACCCCTAACGGAAAGTTATAAGGGAAGTACCGGTCAAAGCGTAGGGTACGAAGTCGCGGGCGTCATCTAGTATTTAATAAGTTTCCGTCAAGATACATTTTACACATGCCACAAAAAAGCTCATGGAATAAGTAAAAATCGCATCTTTTGAAATTTTCACATGAAGCAGATATAAACCATAATCATTTTCATCTAAGGTAAGGTACGGCGTAGGCGTCTTATAATTACTCAAACACGTATCTGCATATTTTTTTTGCTGTTGGTAATTTCATTTTCATTCATTAATACTTAGAGGCAATAAGTTTACCAACAGCAAAAAATATATGCAGATACGAGTTTGAGTAAGTAAGACGACGAAATATACATTATTGATGAAATTGTAAGAAGTCTATTAGAATTTCATATTGTACGACTGTCGTCTAAAAATGTCGTTGCAATCACTGTCTATATCTTGGGTCCACAACAATTGCACAATACGCAAATATAAACAGACAAGCCTATATCAATAAGGACAAGATAAGGTCACACAGATTATGCTATTGCAAACTGCAATAGCAACTCCATGATTTATCCAGTTTAGAATCACTGTATCTCTTGTCAGCTGATCAAAGGTTAGTATGGCGTTAGCTGCTCGGAGAAAACATGTTTACGCCATAAATGACGGTAAATTATTTTTATCTAACGGGTTTCAATTGTATGTCATTGAGCACCTAATGATTTAAATAATTGAGCGTGTTTAAATGGTCGGGCGATTATCGTATGATAAATGTAAACTAGAGCATCCTCAGTAAACGTATTACAGGGCTGGAATCCTACAAGGTAATAACGATATCGTTTTTGACCTGTTTCCGTATTGTCATCGTTTTGATAACTCTTATGTCATTTACAATAATGGCGACTGTACCATAAACAATTCTTAATAATTTTATATATTATTATATATTTATTTCCCCGTATTTTTTTTCCGTAAAATCAAATAGTTCCCAAGGGAATAACGATAAACGAAATCTACGTGGACGAAGTCGCAAGCAGAACCTAGTATTAGATAAGTCATCAAAACATGTATTTCCGTGTGGTTGCCGGGTTAGAATAGTGCCACTCCATGTCTTCCCGTGGATGTCGTAAGAGGCGACTAAGGGAATAAGGGCTTGTAGTACTGTTAGGCGATGGGCTTGCAACCTGTCACTAATACACTGGTAAACATCTTAGCCTGATTGTGCAAAATGTGGTTACAGAATTATCTACATTTTTTTTAGAGTTGTTGGTAATTCTGTAGCTCTGCCTACCCCACTCTGGGAATAAAGGCGTGATTTATTAAAATATGTATTTCTTAAAAAAAAAAAGGTTTTTTGGTTGGCAAGAGATCTATATTACTAATATCCTGATCCTGAGCGTATTCAGGGACCGCTGGGACTCCGCGCTGCTGCGCCGGTGGACGCAGCTGCATGTTTATGCACCAGCAGTGTGACAAATAGTGCCTTTAATTTTAATTTTAGTTTTGATTTTTATAGTAATTTTGATTTTGTTTTAATTTTATTTTTAGTTTTTATTTTTATTTTGATTTTAATTTGTACTGGATATGGATTGATATCTGTAATAAATGATATGATTTGATTTGAATATAAATGCGAAAGTAACTGTTTCTTTGTCTGTTACCTTTACACGACAAAATGCAATAGCAACAATCGAAATTTACTCGAAGTGTATATTGGCAACAAAGACAATTAACATACTTCGATTCCGTACCGCATTAGATTTTATTTGCCAGCAATACTACATATTTTTTTCATAAACAATGATTCATTAAAAGCCATTACTTGACCCATTATCATAGTGACGTTCAAAGCTCAACAAATGACTGCAATTCCACAATTAAGTACTGGTAGACATATCGGTAAATTAACAATTAAACAAGTTTCTACCGAACATAGCTTATCATAAGGTATTTAATGCAACGGACACTACTTTTTTATAGACCTTAAAAGGTTTGGCCATATATATAAGCTCCGTTCATTGTTGTTTGTACAGTAAACTGGTGATTCTACAATAGGTACTCCATAAATTATAATTGTATTTATATTATGTTGTCTTAAATCTATATTTGGGTCATTCTTCTTTTTTACCGACAATTGCCTGTCCTCATTTTACCATTTCATACGTTATCAGTTAGAGTATTGATTATTAATGTTTTAGTGTTCGAATATACGTCCAAACATTTATTCATCTATTAGTACTAAATAATCTTTCGCTTTCTCTATCCAGTGTTTTTTTATAAGTTTGTTTTTCATAGAATCGCGTGACAGAGTGGTAATACAAAATTTAGTCTCCTCTGAAAACGGCCACTCTGTCACAGTATATTCTGAAAAACCACCATAAAGAAAAAAACATCGCCACCGAAATAATCATAAATTAGTCCAAATAAAAAATCACGCAACGTATTTTAAAATCAAAAGTTATAAACATAATTATCAATAGTTGAAAAACGCAAAATATAGAAAAATGACGATGTATTGTCGGTAAAAATGTAGAACGATCCATTTACTGTTCCGTGTCGATTTTGTGTCAATAAATGTATTTTGTTTCTCTCTTTCTTTCTCAAACTACTATCTAATGTTTCTCTAAGTCGAATAATGATATAAGTTTTTTTACAAGTCACTATTAGTCAAATGTACTTACCGTATGGACTAAAATTATTCGTCTAGTGTTTCAAGTTTGTAAAACTCTATGCTGTTTGTCTCAATCAAAAGGACAGGTTTAACCCTTTTCTTCTTTGTAAGGAACCACAGCTATAAAACGTATAAATTACTTTTTCGTTAGGCAGCTATTATTGTCGATGTTCTAAGCTACGTTTTATATAAATCGGTTACTAATATACGAACATTGTTGAATTGTTTTGCGTAAGATGAGAAAACAAGAACATACGTATGCCAACAATAGAATTCCCGTTAGTTAATAGGTTAAGGAAAACATAAGAGAGAAGGTAGACCAAAAAGAAAATGGAGAGAAGATTTGGATAAATACAATCCAGACTGGCAAGGATTGGCTAGATCAAGTGATGAGTTGAGAAATGGGACACTAGATAGGCTATTTAGATTAGGTTAGATAAGGTAAACATGTACTTACAGTCAATCAATTTGATTCATAGGATTTTGTTAAAGTGATGTTGTAAAAAATAACGTAAGATACTTCTTATGACTTGGTCTACTACGTCACGTTGACATAGTCGAAAGTATAAGTTGACTGTACCTATACCTAATGAAAAAGTCGAAATAAAGATTAAGCCAAAAACCATAGGGCCATATAAGCAAAGAGCATATTGAGCATATCGTGCTTTAACTTTCTCAACCTCGTATCGCATCAAATCAAATTGATTAGTAGGAAAAGCACTCGTGTTCCAAGAAGAATAACGACTACTTTTCTATCAAACTATTTGATAAGAAAAGAGGTTAAGAAAGTAAAGGAAAGATATGCTGCTGTAATACTAAAGAAGGCAACTAACTGTATAGCAATAGCATAAGCATTTTAAACTTTAGAGTATGGAACGCTTCGACTACTAAATTGCAGCTACCCGCCTTCTTCTTGGTACTAGGCAGGGTGTGCATCATACTGTGCGTGTACTGTGAAGGTTTGCTTCTTGTAGCGTGCTGGCTGCATCTTAAATCGTCCTGACTAAACATTACGTCAGCAATATTTAAAATGGGAATGTAATCGTATTTTAGTAAACTATTAAGACATGGTTACGGCCTTAGAACTCAAGAGTTAAGGATAATATTATCTACTAAGACTTGGCTTTTGTTTTGATATGACATGGGCAGTCGATTGATGTCCGCGTGAAACCCCACAACGTATTAGCGTGTTATGAAATATACACAGCATTGACGTTTTATTCATTGAAGATAGGAGTTTCCATAGCAGCTCCCGCAGTACACACTGCTGCACTTATTATTTCTGAGGCATGTTTGTAAAAATACTTACTTTTTGAACACTTCGTCGATTTTCCCGTCTGGCTTAGCCTCTTCAATCTCCCGGTCCAATTGATCTTTGTCTACTAGAGCTTCCACGCACGTCTTCACTTGTTTAAGCGCTAGCTGAAAAGAAAATAAAAATTTGTTTATTCAATCACCGCCATCGTCATCGTCATTATCATCATCGTTATCATAATCGTCATTGACATCATCATTATCATCATAATCGTTATCACCATTCTTCATCATTATCATCACTATCATTGTCATCATCATCATTACCACTATCATGACCACTTTCATAATTATTATAATCAATGATTGCCATTATCGTTATCATCATCATCATCACCATCATCAATATCATTATCACCATCATATTCGTTATAATATTGTGTTATAATAATTTACTAACCATAAAAACCTTACGTGAAAACCGCATCAATATCTATTGCGTGGTTTAAAAGGAGTTAGCGGATATACAGAAATACAGACAGATAGACTGACGCTAAAAGCGAGATTGTTTTATATCATGTAAATAAGAAGATAAAAATGATAATACTTTAGTTACCGAAATAATCTAACTGCAGTAATAACCCGTTTTATTAACGTTAGTATCATGACATCAACATATTACTTAAATCGACATTTATAATGCATTTTTAAATACTTTTGTGTCCCGTGCCACAGTTAAAAATTCAGTCATGCAGTGCATGTTAAAACATAATAAAATGAAAAGAAATAAATATTTTCTATTTATTTTTCAGTGTTTCAGAATCGGCGTTATAAATGTTGCGTAATGAAATAGCTGAGTAACATAACGTTTTGTGTATTATAAGTTAAGATACAATTATGAAAATCTGTTTAAATACTGCAAGGTAATGCCCGTGTTTGATAAAGTCGACCTAGCTATCATATCTCAATACAATAATAAAATAACCCAATTAAGCAGAAAAGTCAGACCAGACAACCTACGCAACCTTCCAAATCACCCAAGCTTTACTACCTATACCAAAAAGTAATAATGAATACGGTGATAGAATGTGGCTTCGTATTTTGCCCAGTATCTTGAACAGATTTCCATACGAACTAATAAGTAAAATTGAAAACAAAACATGTAAACAAACAAAGAACATCGTAAAGAGATATTTATTATGTAAAAAATACCAGAATATGTAACTAAATTTAGTGGTAACATTTGTGATAATTATAGAATAATACAAAATGCAATAGTATGTTACAAATTGCAATAATAATTATGTAACCTTAACATATATAATCTTTGTTAATTAAGATTGGATGTTAAGCTAACCAAAACTTGTCTTTGAAGAAAATAAACAGCAGATTTTTTTTTTGTGTCTTATCGTATAGTAATTACCTAAGACTCGCATCCGAATAAGTATGTCACATAAGAGCGTTTACCTACCAACAAGATAGTTGCCGTCCTCTAAAAATAAGTTAATATTCTCTATGTTAGTTTATAGTTATCTAGTACCCATAGTTAAAGACTAGAGCATAGTTTGGGCCTAGGTGGAGGGATGAAAAGTGTCTTCCGGGCGTTTTCCAAAAAAAAGTACCTATAGTTAAGGACAAAAATGAACAACGGTAATTCTTCCATTACATCACGAAAATTAAGTATTACTGCTTTAAGGAAAATAGTGGCATCTCAGACAAAACCTCTGTAGCAAGTTCAACCATGTTACTAATAGGTGAGGCTTGAATCTGCTATGCTTATTTAATATGTAATACCGCCTATTGGCTTATGAGGGCAGTATATACATATATGACTAATTTTGGTGACGTTATGGAAAAATTAGCGTTGTTAATTGTTGTCCGTAACTATAGGTACTTTATTTGGAAAACGCCCTTCCGTAATAGAATAAGGTGTGTGGTCAAAAAATGGCTCAGGCTCGTTCTGCCTGTTTCCTAATATGGCCTTCTTCCAACAAACGTCTCTTTCCTAATAATGTCTGCTATTTGTTTCCAATGATGGCACTATCCTAAGATGTTCGCTTCTAATTCCCATAATGTATGTTTCCTATAATGCCCACTATTTGTGTTCTGCAATTGTTTCCTACAACAACGTCCACATCTCATAAAGCCCTGTTTTTAGTCGGTTAAAAATACATAGAATTTCTGAGGTATACTCGTAACAGATAATATATGAAAGTTGTTGGAATAAGAAATAAGAAGCAGACATTATACAAAGTAGTCATATTGGAAAACTGTCAATAGGTATGAGAAGCAGACATCTTAGGATACTATGACAAATATGAGAAATAGGCATTTCAGGAACAGACAATGTAGGAAGAAGGGCATTTTGAGAAGCAGACATTTTAGGAAACAAACAGAACGAGCCTGAGCCCAAAAGTTACCCTGTTCTTGTCTGTCTTTGACAGTTTGGTAAAACTAACGTCTTATTTTCTTGTACAATAAAACGGATCCGTTTCTGAATGACGCTTCACCCTTTGGGTATAGAACCCTAGAAATAAGGCAAAATTAAAACAAAATACCCAACGTATTGAGTTAAAGGTGATGACCATTTGTGTTCAATATTCTAAATAATCTTAATTACCAACTGATATAATTTACAACCGCCGCGTCCAATGCTGATAAGATAATTGTTGAACTTAGTCAACCCTGCAATGTAATAAATTGCCTAACAAACAATAATTCCTTAATTAAATGCGTAAACACTTTTCCAAGGACAGGAAATTAACATAAACTAACATACTAAACGTTGGAAAACTATTAGTTTAGGAAACCTTGGATGTTAGGCAAATGCGATGTTTATTCATAATTTCGTAGCTTGCTCACGTGACACGATATCATAGTTAAGATTCAGCGGCCAGTGCCTATACTCTACTGGGTATTACATACATACATACATACATGCCGTGTGGTGTCGGATGCCGTGTGGTGTCGGTCGAGAATAGCACCACCCCATCTCTTCCCGTGGGTGTCGTAAGAGGCGACTAAGGGATAAACCGGGGGATGGGCAGCAGCGTCCTCCGCGAACTACCAGGTATTACTGCGGTCGCCAACCCGCCTGCCAAGCGTGGCGACTATGGCATTTTCCCCCCAAATTAAAAAAAAAAAATGAATCCACAATATCGGCCCAGACCCCTAGTCCCCGGCGGCCCTGCTATTCCTGGCTCCGGTAGCGGCCATGGTAACGGTGGGGCAGGGGGTGCTTCAGTGAATCACCGGCAGAGACCCGGCTACCAAAAACGACGACCTTTGGCCCTGGCAACATACAACTGCCGAACACTGCGGACCGACGAAAGATTACTGGAACTGGAGGAAGAATTGAGCAGGTTGCGATGGGGAATCATAGGGTTATCAGAAGTCCGTAGAGAGGGCGAGGACATGATAACCCTGAAGTCCGGGAACCTGCTCTATTTCCGGGAGGGCGACCAACAGTCCCAGGGAGGTGTCGGGTTTATCGTCCACAAGTCCCTCGTAAACAACGTGGTGAAGATCGAGAGTGTGTCGAGCAGGGTAGCGTGCCTTGTACTAAGAATGACTCAACGTTATTCGTTGAAGGTCATACAGGTATACGCTCCGACCTCGAGGCACTCCGACGATGAGGTGGAGGCTGTGTATGAGGATGTTTCCAGAGCCATGCACAGCTCCAGAACTCACTTCACGGTTGTTATGGGGGACTTCAACGCAAAGCTGGGCAAACGAGACGGTGAAGAGCTGAGAGTGGGGAAATTTGGAGTGGGGCGTAGGAATCACCGGGGTCACCTACTGGCCAGTTTTATGGAGAAGGAGGGACTCTATATGATGAACTCCTTCTTCAGAAAACGTGAGCATAGGAAGTGGACCTGGATGAGCCCTGATGGTGTAACGAGGAACGAGATAGACTTTATCATGTCGACGAAGAAGCACATATTCAATGATGTCTCCGTGATCAGTGCGGTTAAAACCGGGAGTGATCACCGTATGGTACGAGGCTCATTGAATATCCAGTTCAAGCTTGAAAGGTCTCGACTGATGAAGTCTACGCTCCGCCCGGCACCCGCCCAGCTCCAAAACCCCGAAAGCTTCCAGCTCGAACTCCAAAACCGTTTCGAATGCCTAGGAAGTGACGTGGACGATTTCAACGACGGGTTCGTGGAAGCTGTCCATGCGGTTGGGTCTAAGTACTTTAAGATCCGCCGTGCCAGAACCAAGAAGCTCTCGGACTCCACCCTTAGGCTCATGGAGGTTAGGCGCGAGATGGTTTTGCAGTCCTCTGGTGATGCTTGTCGCTATCGGCAGCTCAACAGACAGATATCAAAGTCTCTGAAGCGCGATATACGCCGATTTAATACTAAAAGTATTGAAGAGGCTATTGAGCGTAACAGGGGCTCTAAGGTTTTTACCAGAGATTTGTCTGTTGGCCAAAGCCAATTGATGAAGCTGAAGACCGACGACGGCAGGATCGTTTCATCCAGGCCTGAGGTACTGGGGGAAATCGAGAGGTTTTATGGGCAACTCTACACGACAACCCGAACACCCGTTGAAAATCCAGCCAAAGACCCGAGGGCTAGACTAACCCGGCACTATACCGATGATATTCCGGACGTCAGCCTGTACGAGATTAGTATGGCTCTCAAACAGCTTAAGAATGGCAAGGCCCCAGGTGACGATGGAATTACAGCCGAACTCCTGAAGGCGGGTGGTAAACCAGTTCTTAAAGGCCTTCAGACGCTGTTTAGTTCCGTCCTCCACGAAGGGAGAACGCCAAAAGCATGGAACAGAAGTGTGGTGGTGCTCTTCTTCAAAAAAGGTGATAACACCTTGCTGAAGAATTACAGACCCATCTCACTTCTGAGCCATGTTTACAAGCTGTTTTCGAGAGTCATCACGAATCGTCTCGCGCGCAGGTTTGACGACTTCCAGCCTCCCGAACAAGCCGGCTTCCGAAAAGGCTATAGTACCGTAGACCACATACATGCGTTGCGGCAGGTTATACAGAAGACTGAAGAGTATAACCTCCCTCTTTGCCTTGCATTTGTGGACTACGAGAAAGCCTTCGATTCGATCGAGACCTGGGCTGTGCTGCAGTCTCTCCAGCGGTGCCAAGTTGACTACCGATATATCGAAGTGTTGAAGTGTCTGTACGAAAACGCCACTATGTCCGTCCGACTACATGACCAGAGCACAAAGCCTATTCCTCTGCAGCGAGGAGTCAGACAAGGGGATGTGATATCTCCGAAGCTGTTCACCGCTGCATTGGAGGATGCTTTTAAGGTTCTGGACTGGAAAGGACGAGGCATCAACATTAATGGCGAGTACATCACTCACCTTCGATTTGCCGACGATATCGTAGTCATGGCTGAAACCATGGAGGACCTCAGTGCTATGCTCGCTGACCTCAGCAGAGTTTCCGACCAAGTTGGCCTGAAAATGAACATGGACAAGACGAAAGTCATGTCTAATGTCCATGTTGTGCCAACTCCCGTGATTGTCGGAGGCTCTGCACTCGAAGTTGTTGACGACTATGTATACCTGGGACAAACGGTCCAGTTAGGTAGGTCCAACTTCGAGAAAGAGGTCACTCGTCGAATCCGACTCGGCTGGGCAGCGTTCGGGAAGCTTCGCAGTGTCTTTTCGTCCAAATTACCGCAGTGTTTGAAGTCAAAAGTCTTTGACCAGTGTGTGTTGCCGGTGATGACTTACGGATCTGAGACGTGGGCGCTAACGATGGGCCTCATAAGAAAGCTCAGAGTCACTCAGAGGGCTATGGAGAGAGCTATGCTCGGGGTTTCTCTGCGGGATAGAATCAGAAATGATGATATCCGCAGTAGAACTAAGGTTACCGACATAGCCCGAAGAATAGCGAAACTTAAGTGGCAGTGGGCGGGGCACATTACTCGCAGGACTGATGGCCGATGGGGCCAGAAAGTTCTCGAATGGCGTCCACGGACCGGGAGACGAGCTGTTGGTAGGCCTCCAACAAGATGGAGCGACGACATCGTAAGGATGGCGGGATCGCGATGGATGCGGAAGGCACAAGACCGGTCTAAGTGGAGAGCCTTGGGGGAGGCCTATGTCCAACAGTGGACGTCTTTCGGCTGATATGATGATGATGATGATGATACATACATACATACCATCACGCCTTCATTCCCAGAGTGGGCAGAGCTACAGAATTACCAACAAGTCCAAAAAGACTTGTAAGTAATTCTGTAACCACATTTTGCACAATCAGGCTAAGATGTTTACCAGTGTATCTATTAGTGACAGGTTGCAAGCTTATCACCTAACACTAGAATCCCTCATTTCCTTAGTCGCCTCTTATGACATCCACGGGAAGACGTTGAGTGGCACTATTCTTACCCGGGAGCCACACGGGGATTCTACCGGGTATTAAAAAACTAGAAACCGTCTTCAAAAAGAACGAAATAACTTCTTTTAAAATGATAGATAATGGGGTCAGTCCAATTGAATTCGGCTTTTGGTTAAAAAATATAGTAGGGTTTCGACTTCTTCTTGCATTTTGAAGATGGTTTTTAGTTTTTTAAACATTTATTTTATATCATAGCTTTTAGTGATCATAATTATGCTGTTATGTAGTCCCAGTCCCACATCTCAACTAATAAGAAACAAGCAACGCGGCGGGAAGTCATAGTCATATGTTTAAACCATTTGAATTTGCTTCATCATAGTTGCTCAACTATACCTCAATCGAGATTTATCGCCTCCCTTGAAATAGGTACCGTTAAGGAGTTCCAGTTGGCATCAGTGGTCTTCATAATCAGTTCTACTTCACCAAATGATACTTTTTGAATGCAAATGCTTGACTTGTCACTGAAAATACTAAAATCGCTATGTGTATTCCTATAACATTTGAGGAGTTCCCTCTTTTTCTCCAAGATCCCGTCATCAGATCTTGAACAGAAAATGAAAACAACTAGAAAGTATACCCATTCAAACAATAAAAAACAAATCGGACCAGCGGTCTTTGAGTAATCGGGAACATACATTAAAAAAATACGAATTAAGACCTATTTTTGTTTTAAGTCGGTTAAAAACCATAATGGTTTTGACGTGTCATCGTGTTGTTTTTAATTCGACCGCCATTAAGCTCAAGAAAATAGGAGCTAACATAATGTTAGCAATACTATTATATAACACGTCTATGTTTCGATTCAGTAGAATACTCGCCGTTTGTGTGAATTTGATTATGACCAGAGATTGGAAAGTTTTATACATGTCGTCGGTGATACTGCAAAACCGCGTAACCAACAAAGGACCCCGAAAAAGTTGTAAGGAAAATGTGGTTTTAGTCGATTTTCATGAAGTTTAGATATGTTATAGAGTTAAGTGCCCTGATCAAAAGTCCCTTCGGGTGCTATCACGGCTTCCGAAGCCGTTCCCGAGATACGATCGAATTTATACCTACAGGCAGGTCTATGTATTTTGTTGTGTTGTTTACATATCTTAATTTCTTGAAAATTGACTGAAACCACATTTTCCTAACAACTTTTTCGGGGTCCTTTAATAAGGAGAAAAATGCACGTTACTCATTAAGTCAATAAGGTGCATTTTGCTCCTTATTACATTAGGTAGTTACGCGGTTTTGCAATTCGACGATGTGTAGGTAAATTAATATGGATATGCAGGCGAACAATAGGGGTGGCTAATCTATTGTAATAACCAAACACGATGGCTAATTGCAATGATGTCAAAGCATTGTACACCCTATTGCTAAGCAAATTATATTGGAAATGCTTATAGCTTATACTATTTATTGCAATGCAGTTAGCCTCCATCTTTGATATTGCGGCAGTATTGCCTAATGCCCTGTAGTAGGAAGTCCGTGTCCGTGTTGTGTGTGAAGCCTGGCGATATCTTCGATGAAATCACATGCAACGTTATTCGCTTAAACGGAAAACTATCACGAATGCTTCGTTGGGTTTGGGTTACACCTCTCCAGGTTTCGCTGAAAACTAGCGTCACAGTATATCAGTATATACCTATACTGCGTTAATACCAAAGGTGACTAACTGAACTGAAATATAGTAGTCGAAGCATTCTATACACTGTTGGTATAAAAAAAACATTATTTGTTTTTTACATCATTGTTTTTTTATAACAACATTCAATTTAAAATGCGTATACTATTTCTAAGCAGTTCCTTAATCTTGGTATCACAGTAGCCTACCGTACTACATAAATAGCTGAGTAAAAAATATCTAGATTATTTTGTTTTACAAAAAAAAAAAAAAAATTGGCAAATAAAAATCACTATTTCATTTCAAATGAGCATCCTTCGACATGCCATTGCCCGGGTTTAGTGTAAATAAATCGTAATACCTACATAATAATAGAAGGTTTAACTCTACGTAATAATAACTCGTATAGAGCATTCTGCCCTCCTAAGCAAAAAAGCAGTATCTCAGATTGAATGGCCAAAGCAGATTCAACCCTAAAACGTTAGTAATAAGGTTAAATTTCCTACAGAAGTTTTGTCTCAGATACTGCATTTTATGTTAGCAGGGCAGCATTGAAAGTGGGGTTGGACGGGACATATGCTACGTTGCGAACCAAACAAATGGAGCAAACAAGTAACCTTATGGTACCCAAGAGAGGACACTAGAAGACAGGGGCGTCCGAAAACAAGATGGAAAGACGACATTCGCCTAACTTTGGGGCCCTACTGGACCAGAGTAGCAGAGGATAGAGCTCACTGGAGAGACCTAGAGGAGGCCTATGCCAGGAGGCACACCGATTTGTAAAGCACGAAGAATGTGACAAATTTGCGAGAGAATTTAAAAAATTAAGTACACGTAGCACATTCGGAAGAAACGGGCTTTATTATAACTGCAATGTAATAGTCAAAGTATTCTGTAGGGTACAGTCACCAGCAGTCTGTAATACAATATTGCGCTTAAAAATATCTGACACGCTCTTATGCCGCCAGTAATAAAGATGTGTCAGATATTATTGAGGCCAATGTTGGATAATATATGATTGCTGGTGACTGTACTCTTTTGGTAACCACATTCAATTAAATGTTTATACTATTGCTATGCAGTTTTTACGGCAGTTTGGCATTATTCTAGGCGTTTCCAAACATTAACTTGATTTTTAAATGTACTACCTACTTACGTTATGTGTTTCAAATACATTTGCAAACGAAGAGAGAACTATTGTCCTGCAACGGGTAGGTAACATTGCAACTTTAACTGCATTATAATTGCAGTAGTTAAGATAAGGGGCATCACTAGGAAGCGATTAACCTCTAGACGGCATCCGTCACATTACTTATCTAGGAAATAAGGAGAAACATAGACTAAACAGTGTCATTCATTAGATTCTAACAGATTTATTCACTTCTCAATACTAGTTTGTTTCATGTAAGAAACTTACTCATTTTAGTACTTTGGCACTCACTATAGTACTTAGTAGTCTTACTCCCAGCCTAATGTTAAAATACTTTTGCAGTTTTTCTTTAATAGTCCACTTTACGATTGGACCAAATCGTCACTACTTTGAAAAAACCTCATATCTCATATTTAGTGTCGTACGATTTTAAACTTAAACACGAAGAGCAATAAGTTTAAAATCGTCCACTTTACGATTGGACCAAATCGTCACTACTTTGAAAAAACCTCGTATCTCATATTTAGTGTCGTACGATTTTAAACTTAAACACGAAGAGAAATAAGTTTAAAATCGTACATAACGAAATATGAGATATGAGGTTTTTTCTAAGTAGTGACGAAATATTTTAATTCTTGCGGGTGGTAGGACCTTGTGCAGGGTCCGTCCGGATCGCTACCACCATCTTATCCATTAACCTACCGCCAAACAGCAGTGTTTGCATTTTTGTGTTCCGGTTTGGGGATAAGACAGCCGAAATAACTAGCATAGAGGCATTCCACCTTAGTCCATACCATACCATCAGGCGGCCTGTGTGCTCGTTTGCCTTCTCAATGCAATAAAAAAAAAATTAACAAAAACTTTTTTTTTAGTTTGTAGAAAAATGCATTTTTTTTTATGTACTTTGAGCACCGCTTCTAGAAAGCTACATTTTAGGCATCTTAATAATGTAAGTAGGTAGGTACTATGAATTAATAAAAGTTGTAATACTTTTGATATGCACGTATAAGGAAGAATCGATCGTCATTATTAGTTACGCCTTTGACTTTTTAATATCAACTGCAATTTGTCGTACTTTCGGCCACCGCCGCCATCTTGGTAATATCGACGCCAAAATTAAGAAATATTCCGCCGCAAAGGCCACTCATCATAGTTTTCACGGCCCTTGACTTTTAGGCCATTCACTATATGATTTCTTGTCATTATATTTAAAAAAACTACAACTTTGTAACTAAAATACGAGAAAGAGTACATAACCTATAATGATACAACGATTTTATGACGTTTATTCTTCGAATAGACAATATGATTACATCGTGGCCACCAGAAGGCTTTATAAAATTAAAAATAAATATCATTGTTTCCAGGTTCCAGGTTTTAAGCACCCATTGTAAAATATTTATAAATTAAATTATTATTATTGATTTGCATATAACAAGAACCATTAAACTTTAAACATTACATCTTTTCTTAATTTTATAGTTGGTGTAATTATTTCTAAACAGATATTGTCTTAAAAACGAGCGAATTTTAAGCTACCTAATTGGTAATGCACGCCCTAAACTGTTGTTTGTACGTTCTCACGGGAGAACTTAATCTCGCTGGTTAATACGACCGTCGAGTTTGTTAAGCGAGTTGTTTAAGAGACTCACCTACCCGTATTATAGTTGCGTATGCGCAAGAACGTTTGTGTCCATTTCTTCACTGGGTGCTTATTATACATTATAATTAGGTAGCATATTGCAGTGGCACTTTGTATTGTACAAGAGTGCAATAACTAAGTACTATTATCGAGGCCACGTACAAAAATCTAGTAATAATAAGCAATCCTTATAGCAAGAAGAAAAGACAAAAGGCGAAATGAAAAAGATCTACACTGGCATATCTCGTCTCTGGAATGAGACATAATGGAAGGCCATTACGAAAATGGCGGAACGAAAATCCAAAATCGATGCAAGTAGAACCTGGACTAGGGCTGTAAGACAGATAAAGGTGACAACAGACGGAGGAGGCCTCCATCCAGAAAAAAAAACCTTTAATTAAAATAGTACACAGTATAAGTTATAATAAATTTAAATATTAATTAACTATTGAGGAAATAAAGGTCGTTTTTATTGTATTTCATTTTATACGAGAAGACTAAGTCCTTATTTAACCAACGTCATAATTTTACAAGTAAATGGTAAGTTTTGTATATTGTAACCTTCACTCGGTAGGTATACCATCGAAGCCTTGAAGACAGTTCAAGCTTGAGTAAAGTACAAATCTATACATCGAATATAGAATCAACTAGTTCAGTCACTATAGAGCTCGGTCGCAGAAAGTCAGACATGAAACGAAATGAAGATAAGGGAAGACTCTCACACAAATTGCCCTAGTCCCAAACTAAGCTCTAGGCTTGTACTATGGGTACTAAACAACATAGAAAACTTCCAAAAATACATAGAAAACATCCAAAACTCCGAACAAATAGGTACTCCCGCTCATCACACAAATATTTGTTGGGCAGTGTCCTTACCAACCAGGCTAACGCGTATTTTAACACATGCTTATATAAACATGTATCACTGGCTGAATTTATTATAATAATAACAAGTCATTGTCATATCACATACTTACATAAACGATCCAAGTTTTTACATAAATATTTCACAGCAAGCAAATGCATAGATCCATTACTTATCTTAGCTAATCGCGAATGTAGTAACACGTTTGACTTGGATGTGCAATGCATTTTGTGCATCGCACATCGAGGGTCCTTCTGCCGTGGCACCAAAGGTTCTAAACTATTTGAATATTCCACGGGAACTGTGTCTTTTTCGGAAAAAAGGTAGCATGTGTTAATAAGCGTTCAAGCTATCTCCACGTAATTTCATCCAAGTCCGTCAAGTCGTTTCAGCGTTATTGAGTAACAAACATACTAACATGCATCTTTACGCACATGCATGCACGCGCGTGTCATACTTTCACGCGGGGGAAGTGTCGTGTAAAAGATAGTTGTTTTATAAGAAAATGTCAATCATAATAAAAGGTAAACAGCTATTTACATTTCTTCCATGAAACTGCAATACAGCGTAACCAACAATTGCTAATGCCGCGTAACTGGCTAGTGGCAAATTCTACAGGAGAGCATTAAAATTTTATATCTTTGTGTTTATTGAAGTCGGACTTACCCAAACTTAAATTTGACACATTTTGTTAGTTACGCGACATTAGCAATTGTAGGTTACGCGGTATTGCAGTTACATCGACGATTTGCTCTCTTAAATTCAAAGCGTTTATCATTATATTATTAAGATACTAACTTTACTCACTTTTAGTCTTAAGTAAACTCTAGAATCGAACGTTAAAATAACCAAGATAACCAAGATCCGTTAACGAAAATTGGAACAAAACGATAATGCTATCATATCACTATCTGATAAAACATATTAATACCTAAAGGTTGTGTTAATCCGCGTGTTGCATACCTATATTGATAAGATAACTTATTTATTCGTCACTTGTTTTTTTGGAGTTTTGGACGGACAGTGAGATTTAACCACAAGGTTTGACGACGCGTAAGGGTCTCCCCAAACCTATCGACGCGGAATCGGCTCCGCCGTCTCCGGCCGACGTCAGCCGAGCCGATTCGACGTCTTTTCGCTCTTATTGCGTAGACATAAAGAGTCCCTTGGAGAGTTTGGGGAGACCCCTTAGACTAGTTCGTGACCCTACGCTCTAGCCAAGACGCGTACGCTACTGTAATGAAAGAAGGATGTGGCAGTACATACTCCTTTCATTGTTTTCTTTTTTCTATTTTGTTATGTCGAAATGTCTCGAAATCTTTTGAATAAAAAAAGATTTCGAAATATGGAATGCCCGCCGGTGGTTTTCAGGGGGACGCTCGAGAGTCTCCAACGGACCGCGTTGGCATTCACATGTGAACTAATGTATATTTAAACGTTAAAATAAATGAAAGAATATATTAACACTGCAAGACGTATACTTTTATTCTACGTAGCTTAGTTGAAAGAGCGTAAAGTATTACGCTTAGGAATAGGCGCCTACGAGGCTTACATGGTGGAGGTGCGGGGTATCGAGAATAAGAGAACCGAAGAATCTTCTCGCAAGCAAGAAGTGGAGTGCTCCTGACCTGAACCTGAGTGATATCTTTATTAACTTATTCTCGCTTTAAACTGTTCCCATATTAGTATTTTATTTTTGTGCGTGTCCTTCCCATATAGCATAGCAAAATGGCGACTGGAAAATATAATGGGCTATCTGATACGGAGGATTTTTTAATGCAGTACCAGGCCATTGGAATCATCAAAGGATGGTCTGATGAGCAGAAAAAATATGCCATCGCCGCATATCTAGATGGACCAGCCCTTCACTGGTTTAAGACAAATTTTGAGGAATTCACGACCTACGCAGTGCTAGTGGAAAAATTGAAACTGCAATTTCCTTGCCGAGGTGATTTTGCTCAAAAATTTTACTACAGAAGGCAGCAAAACAAGGAAACGCTGATTGAATATTTCTACGCCTTAGAAAACTTAGCTGTTAAAGCTAAAATCGATGATGAAAGATTCATAAGGCATTTTATTACATCTATGAACCAGCATCACCAGTGGCTGTTGGCATCGAAGTTATTTGCATCTAAAGAGGAACTTAGAAAAACAATAATGCAAATGGAGGACATATTTAATTGCGACAACACATATGCAAGAAATGTAGAATTGCCAGTTTTTAATCCAGATGTAAACTTCGAAGAAATCAGGAACCGCGGTGATCAGCCGATGCACACACCACGATTCGATGAGTCGACACCGTTCGGGACGCCAGCTACAATAGCGCCACGCAGAGTGCACTTTGAACCAGAAGCACCACGCGAGTCACACGATCT
Source organism: Acleris holmiana (assembly GCA_949316455.1). Lineage (NCBI taxonomy): Eukaryota > Metazoa > Arthropoda > Insecta > Lepidoptera > Tortricidae > Acleris > Acleris holmiana. The sequence goes on from OX438767.1 coordinate 3,897,402, forward strand.
TCGTCCTCGTCCGTGTCCACGCCCACGCCCTTGGACACCACAAGAAAGTTCGCGAAGGCAGCAAGGCGCAGCGACGTCCAATGAACGTTATCGATCCGATTATCGAGAGGTTACTCCTTCTTCATCAAGGCAGCACCCAAACTTCACGCCGCGTCGTTAGTAGATCGGGATGCGACAGGCGGCATGGATTCAAACCCGATCCTTGTAGATAAGTCTAGGGATGTTTCTGTACCGATTATTCCAGTGGTAATAAATGGTATTATTTGTGAAGCACTCGTTGATTCAGGTGCGAGTGTCTCTTGTATCTCCAGATCCCGGTGGGATAAATTATCCTTGGATTCTCAAACGCACGGACCTATGGCCTTGCGAGCGGTAGGCGGTTATGCAATCAATGTGCATGCCTCTGCCGAGGTAGGGATGCAAATTGCGTCAGTATATTATCGGCAACGCGTATTAATTATACACGATACGGCCGAAATAATCATACTGGGACAAGACTTTTTACGACAAAACCAAGCAATAATCGATTTCGCAAAGAGTCAGTTGACACTGAAACAAATTAGTTCGGTGCCTTTCATCTCACGTCATAATGAGAAAAAAACATTTTTTTCTATATGTGCTCATGATCCTAATGAGTTTGTATATAATGAATCTTCTTTGAAGAAAACTGATTATATTTATTTTACAGATTGGGTGCAGCGCAATGAAAACTATTTGTTAAACCTTAACGACGAGAAACCGGTTGTCTTTGACGTGAATGATGGATTGACGGCCAAGCAAAAGACAGAATTGGGTGGTTTATTGAAAGGGTTCCGCGACACTTTTTCTTTTGCAACCCGAGAATTGGGATGTTATAAGGATACTTTTATTTCAGTGAATACCACGGATGATGAACCAGTTCATAAAGCACCGTATCGGGTGTCGAATAAACAGAGGCAAATAATTGATGCGCAAGTACAGAAGATGTTGGAAAATGGCATAATACAGGAGTCAAGAAGTTCTTATGCTTCACCCGTTGTGTTGGTGGACAAGCCGGAGGGCCCACCAAGATTTTGTATCGATTTTAGAGCGCTAAACAAAAAAATAAGGATGGATTCGTACCCGATTCCAAGGACGGATGATTTGCTTGGTTGTTTACAGGGAGCCAGATATTTTGCTGACCTTGATATGAATTCAGGGTATTGGCAGTTAGCTCTGGGCGAAGGCAAAGAAAAGACGGCCTTCGTGACGCATACGGGGCTATATGAATTTAATGTATTGCCGTTTGGTTTGAAAACGAGTCAAGCCATGTTCCAGCGAGTGATGGACAAGGTGCTTGCAGGGTTGAAATACAAAAAGGTTGTTGTATATATCGATAATATTTTGGTTTATGGTAAAACGTTTGAAGAATTTGTGTCGGCATTGGAAGAGGTTTTATCGCGGTTAAAATCGGCCAACTTAACCTTAAAACCGAGTAAATGCAAATTTGGGTACCAGAAAGTGACAGTTTTGGGACATGAGGTGTCAGCAAATGGAATTGGGCCCGATGTGAACAAGATAAAGGCAATGAGGCAGATACAAACCCCAAGGAACGTAAAGGAGGTTAGATCAGTGCTGGGTTTGTACTCTTATTACAGAAAATTTATCGATAATTTTGCAGAGATCGCATTACCGATAACGAGCCTTACAAAGAAAAATAAAAGGTTTGTTTGGGCAGAAGAGGAACAGAGAGAGTTTGACAAATTGAAGGAGAAAATGTGTTCCGCACCGGTATTGGCATATTTCTCTAATGATAAGGATGCGATAACGAGAGTGTTTGTCGATAGTTCCGAGAAGGCGTTGGGAAGTTGCCTTTGTCAGGGCAAGGAAGGTGAAATGAAGCCAGTTGCATACGCCTCAAGAAAATTAAGAGGTGTGGAGCCGCATTTGATTGTGTATGGTAAGGAACCATTATATAAATCTGATATCGAGTTGCGCATCAATAATCTCCGGGTTTCAGATACGCTAGCGGATAAAATAACAAGATTGTCGATATTAAGAAGAAAAGTTGCCCGGAATATACAGCATGCCCAACTGAAGCAGAAGTTTTACTACGATATCAAGGCCAAAGATATCTCTTATGATAGTGGGGACTTCGTAATGCTATACTGTCCGAAGCGCAAGTCTGGATTAAGCAATAAACTTGCTAGGAGATACAAGGGACCATTCGAAATTGTTACAAGGCTTTGTAATAATAATTATAAGATCAGGAAAGTCGGTACGGTAACAAAATGTATTATTGTTCATAGGAATAGGTTAAAGAAATTTCATGCTAGAGCTTAGTTATAAAGTTGTATATAATTGTGTATAGTCATGTATAATATTAACTTTCATTTTGTCTTTGCAGTTCGCTAACACAATGAGCGAGCATGAATAGCCATGAAAAGGGAGAGGAAAGTGAGATGCAGGCTTGTCTCCATGGGAACATTACTTCTGGTCTTATGATGAGAATTCCACTTTGCCTGTAAGGTGTGGAAGAAACTCTGTATGGGTTTCATCTCACATAACGCCTGACAGATGTTTTCTATGGTGCTCAAGTCACGTATTTCATATCGTTTGTTATGTGATGGCGATATGGTTGGATGCTTATTCATGCTCTTATGATGTTATTATGGGCAGCTTTATTTGATTTAATGTGTATAATTATGTTTTTATTTCATGCGCATTTGCTGAGTTGAAAAAAAACTGATGTAAGAAGTCTGACGGCTGCTGTTAGCAGAAGGAACACTGGCATGCAATCCTGCCTTTGATGTGGAAGGCACAGGAAGTCCGATGTCTGGACTGCACCATGCCCGTCCCTTCTGTAGAGCCGTATCGTTGAAATTTTGTTTTAAACTATTATGTCTTGTCTTTTAATAGGCGCCAGCTCTTCGATAGCTTGGATGCTTGGCCCCGTATAATTGTTTGTTTTCAGATGTCTTTAATGGTGTTTATTAATTTCATGTACTGATGCTGAGTTAAGCTGCCATCTGGCGACGCTTACGTTCGCAAATTGTACTACTGATATATGGTTTTTTTAATTTAATGACATGTAATTAAATATCTTAGCACAGCTGTAGTTAGTAATAAAAAATTTTTTTAGTAGATATTGATAGGAGATAACGATTGATGGTCTTTCAGAGCATGAATTCTTATCACGACTTAAATAGGTAGGTAAAACTAATATTCCTTCAGAATATTAGTTTAGTTGTCATGCCAAAGTGACATGACATATCTGATGTCATCTCACTTAGAAATAGTGCCTGTGGCACCACAGACAGTAACTCTCTGTCTGATGAGAGGGGATGTCTATGGTTCCGCAAGTAAAGGCGACTGTGTGCGCCAAACCCTAAGGCGTTAAATCATAGACACGGGTCTATTTGTTTTTTAATGTCGATACCAACCTCCTTGGTACGATGTTTAATGCTTTTGTAATTTTATGCTGGCAACGTATAAAGGGAATTGATTCTTTCTTGTTGACCAGGCACCTTCACTCCTTCAGTGTTTGGGCTGTCAAGCATGTTTGACAGTAGATATGTATGGTTAACCATGGATCGCGTCTTTTATTTTTGGCAGGGTTTTTGAAGAGTCGAAGTTTGCTATGGCAAGTAGCGCAGACGATGCCGATGACGCATGGTACGTCACTAACACAAGTTTTGGCATCAGATGCGGTATTGTCACAGGAAATTATCCTGTAGAGCAGGACGATCCCCCTTAATGTATTGTTCCCTCCTTAGGTAGTCATTAGGGTTTCGTATAGGATAGCATAGGTAGGGACCTTGCTTCCAGAGGGGCGAGGGATGTAATGAAAGAAGGATGTGGCAGTACATACTCCTTTCATTGTTTTCTTTTTTCTATTTTGTTATGTCGAAATGTCTCGAAATCTTTTGAATAAAAAAAGATTTCGAAATATGGAATGCCCGCCGGTGGTTTTCAGGGGGACGCTCGAGAGTCTCCAACGGACCGCGTTGGCATTCACATGTGAACTAATGTATATTTAAACGTTAAAATAAATGAAAGAATATATTAACACTGCAAGACGTATACTTTTATTCTACGTAGCTTAGTTGAAAGAGCGTAAAGTATTACGCTTAGGAATAGGCGCCTACGAGGCTTACACTACCTAGCGTTTTTCCGGCAAAAGAAGCTAGAACTATTGCTATGTCGCCTACAGACCACAGAAATATGCATTTTCTAACCTATTTGAGGACTAAACATCGAGAGCTGCTGAGATGCTAACTGGCGGAATTCGAAGTTAGCGTCACATTTTGAAAAAAACGTTTTTTCGAATAAAAGCATAACTATCGAAAATAAATATGAAGAACTGTGTTTAATTTTTGAGATTCTAGAAATTGATATGCTTGGTTCACACAAACTGTCTGCGAAACGAAGCTAGTCCCGGTTTAGGGATATGGTTGTATGATGAACTTCATGAACTGGATCATAATATTACATGTTTTGAATGTATTTATTTATATAGTATGTTTTTCGTTGTCTAGTACCCATAGTAAACGCATAGGATTTAGTTTGGGACTAGGTCGTTGCAATTTGTATGAGATTTTCCCCTAATATTTATTTATTTATAAGTATTGTCTGCACTATAGTTGGGTCGATTTATGATGATTCTTGCGGAAATACGTTTAGCGATTTATCCGTAACAGTGTAACAGATAGACAGACAGAGTTACTTTCATATTTATAATATTAGTAAAGATTAAGATTAATAAGTAGCTATGGATAGTATGGGTGGTATGGACCTGGTTTCTTTGCCTTTTCATAAGTAATACAACAAAAGCAAGATTCTAATTAAATCCTGACACCTACCGTTCCAGTACATAACCTCAAACCAAAGAATCTATATCCATGCTAGGAATATACTTACCTACTAATATTCTAAATTACAAAAATCTTTTACTTTTTCACAGCTAAACCACAGAATTTTAAAGAAATTATATTGAGATGCTTGCACCCCAGGGAAGGACATAAAATACTTAAAATCACAGAGAAAACTCTTATTTCCCAAGGCAATAGTTCTACATGAACGAAGTAAAGCAATAGCGAGGTTATAAAATGTACTGCAATGACATGTGTCAGATCAACTTCTTTTTTTTTTGCTGTACAGTCAGCATTATATACAGAGGGTGGAATGCCATGAGTATGGCCAAATTTTATATGTCATAGAGATAGAGCATAGTATTTTATCCATTATCGCCGAGTAGTTCTAATTCACATAGCACAAGATCTTTTACAAAATAGAACTATACCATGAGATTTGAATTTTTGCCATGAGAATTCCGCCCTCTGGTCATATACTATGTAACAGTCAAGATTCAGGATCAAATTGTCTAGGTAATCCACAGTGCTCAAATATATGTAAATAACTCACTTACCTCAGCATTAGTAAAGGCTTCAGACCCTCCATTTTTGTTGCATTTGTTCTTAAACGCTTCAGAAGTTTTGTTTGTGACTGCTTCTAACTGGCTAGGGTCAACTTGCCCTTGAAACTCAACAGGAATATTGTCTCGAACCTTCTGTGCTATCAGGTCACTCTCATTCTTCTGAGAATAGGCCACCCCTTTGAAAGAAATAATGCATTACTATAGAGGCGGGACACAGTCTAGGCAGGACTATAATATAAGCGAGTCCAGTAATGACGCTTCCCGGGTGAGCCTTGTTTATAATGCGTGTCTCAAACATGCACATTGAAGGCTGATAAAAAGGAGACAGTAAAGGCTTTTCATACAAACTTCCTGGCCTGCAAACACAAATAATTGAGGTGGTGTAGGTGTAGGCTACCCATTATGAATGTTAAACTTCATATCTTTACTATTGGTAAATATTATAGATAGGTTGAAACTTGTTTGAGAAAAATAAAGAAACAAACTTTTTTTATACCTATAAGGCTAACTGGTAAAATAAAGCCTTTGCCAGCTGATCTCTGAGCTCATTTGGTCAAAGTTATTATAATTCACTTTTGTTTTTTAAGAGCACCCAAATGGTATTGTTATTATTTATTTAACCAATATATATATATTATATTGGAATACAAAAGTTATCATTTCCTACCCATAGTGTTTGAACTTTATCATTTACTTTATACTTGAAGCTGTATCATAAAACATCAAAAAATAGCAATAGCTAAAAGTTCAAAGTACAATTCAGAAACTATTAAGCGTTTCAAATATATTAAAGACAGAGGAGTCGAAACCAAGGGCCAGCAAACAGTATTAATAGTCATTTAAAAGAAGTTTATAAATGTATGTTCAAATAGGTAAATACTCGAGTCACATCAGAGGAAAGGTAAAACCTAAAAGATTATGATTATCTCGTGAGGTACAGCAGGGACACTACTGGATATAGGCCTTTCCTAAAGAACTCCACCATGATCGGTCCCATGTAGAAGCTTACATACGGTAGTTGATAATTATTAACCAAATTTAAGGGTAAGTAAGCAATGAAAATAGCTTACCTAAGAAGAACACCGCTACGACGAGTTGCTTCGCGAACATTTTAGGGTTTATTTAGTATATTAACTTCACAAATAACCACAAATAGTAATAGCTATAAATATTATTTCGTGTTACCAGTTATTTTACACAGTTAGGTCCAATTACCACAAAATTTAAAGTCGAGATGACAAAACATAAACCTATCACCGAGTAAGTAGATTGACCGTCGACCGATATCAGGCGATGTCTGACTTCTGACTGACTGCCACCAAGCTGTCAGTGCTGTGCTGTCACTGCACTCTCACTCGCTACTGTCAGACTGACAGACTAATACCTAAGAGACAAGTGACAGACTAATACCCAAGATAGTGTCAGCTGTCAGTCAGTAGCAGCGTTGCCAACTCCAGAAAGAGGTTTACTTCTAAAGCAAATATCGAAATAAGCCAAAATACCTTAAAATCAATAGTCCGAGTCCACGTACTTAGGCTCTAAATTCAGGGGATTGTGAACCTACTTTTAAAATCACACGAACTTCGTAGTTAGATTCGTTTTTGTTAATAAAAAACGGTCTTACCTACTATCTCAGTAGGTAAGAGGGAAGTTCATCTCACTCTACTAAGCCGACCAAATTGTTTGAAAAGTATTAAAAAAGTATTAAGTAGATTCCTAAGTAGTATCTAGTAGGGATATCATAGAATAGGTGCCGATAAATTTAATAAAGGAGATAAATTATAATAATACTTTATTATAAACAAGTTCTGTTACAGGGTAACTCATCACTTCATCGAATTTCACTTCATCGGACGTATCATTTCATCGAACGCTATTTTCTGCTGAAACCATAATGTTTTAGGGTATCTTAAACATGAATTACGTAGGTTAGGTTAGGTTAGGTTAGCTGTTTAAGATACCCTAAAATCATTATGGTTTCAGCAGAAAATTGCGTTCGATGAAATGATATATCCGATGAAAGGTATTTCGATGAAATGATAGACACACCCTTTTACAGTCATTGGTATTTCTGCAGCTCTGCCTACCCCACTCTGGAAATGAAGGCGTATGTTACGTATGTAAGTTCTTTATTATTTTACACAGATCTTACAAAAACTAATACATTTTGCAAAACCGGATTATATAATGAAATCGTTTTCTGTCATTTTTAGCGCATGCCAACAGCCTTTCCTAAGCAAGCCACGGCCTAAAATAAAAAAAATCAGACAATAAAAAAAAAAAAAAAAAATTGAATATAATGTACCTAATAAAATCTTCTGGTTTGAAATGGCGACTGCAGACGAATACCTATTTACTTGAAACAGTTTTTGCCATTTCTGTCTCACTTCGTCGTTTTTCGGGAAGTTTAAAAATAAAAGATAAACAATGATAGATGACATATTGGGTTCTTTTTGCCAATCAGCAACTACGTCTGAACAATTGAATATAAGCCTCCCGTAAACTCAAAGATGCCGATCGGACGTGCTTACCTATGCAGACAAAAAAAAAACCTTCCTAAATTTATGTTTGAAATTAACTCAAATCTTGCATTTTAGAGATATAATTTTTTGTGACGGACACTTCATTAATAAAAAAAATCCTAAGCTGACTAGACCTTCCGTGTTTGAAAACCTTGCGGTTTACTAACATTCTAGTAATTTCTATGAGACGGAAGAATACTGTAACCCCGATTGTTCTATATTAAGAATTCGCGTAACTTTCATAAATTCTATCTCACTTGTAAAAAGAAATATTTCAACCAGCAAATGTTTCGTTTCCGCAGCTCTAAATACAACATCTTTTCACCAAATTGCAAAAAACATCGCAGGTAATTTGTAAATATTTCGGCCGACGTTTGTTATTTATTTATATAAACTTTATTACACATTACATAAAGTAGGTACAAATGGCGGACTTTTAGCCTTAAGGCATTCTCTACCAGTCAACCAATGGGCCAAACAGAAACAAAATAAGGTAGATGCTGAGAAGGATACAACCAAAATAAAATTTTAGTGACAATTACACTAATAATAAATACGAAAACAAATACTCTGACAAAAATGTAAAAACAAAATGTTTGTTGCCACTTCAACATTTTGTTTTTTTTACCCTAATAGAATAAATTTGTATGCATAATAAATTAATCTAAAGATTTTTCAAGTGACTAAAACTAATACATAGCATTAATTTTGCACTATTTTATTTAAATAACGAAAGTGTTGTACCATAAATCTACTAAACTTGTTATTTAAAAGTGCTGGCAATGTTAAATAAAGGGACAATGGGACATCTTACTTATAGTAGCCGTCTCAGGTAGCTCGTTGATCTTATACTATCCGCAAAACTTTCTGGCCGGTAGGGCAATAAACATCGGCTACAGTTAGGGCTGTAATATGTCCATAACTTATAATGTAAACGTCGATATAATCATTATATTTGTTATTAACCTACAAGACGACAGTGACACTGAAGACGAAGAAGAATAGTATTACTAGTAATAGTACTACTAGTAGTACTAGTAGTAGTAGTATATTTAGTAATATTAGTACTAGTATTTTCCTTGTTTAGGTATTTATTTTATTATACCTCCTTATTATTTTATTGTACCTATTTATATTTCGATAGTAACTATACAATACTGTTATATAAACATACATCGTTGTCGCGGGAGCAAAAACAAAATCTGTTATAGAACATAATGTCTGTTTAGTATAAAAGGAATATTATGCCTACGCATATCAAACCTCTAAGAAGTTCTTCATATCTTGCACGACTTTTTCTATGGAAAAGGCATAGTTGGTCAACGAAATATTCAAGATATGTAAAAAAAAACGGTTTTATTTAGCTTCACCGCGTATGTTTGTTTATTTGTTTGTGGCAGTTTGCTTTAAATCCTGCAATCAATTTTGCACATGTATTGAGACCCCGTAACCATAATTAATCTTCGATCTTTAAATACTGATGCTGCTTCGCTTAATGACATTGATACCAGATGTTTATTAAAAGGTTTTAAAACCAGTTTTTCGCTTTTTTAATTAATAATGATAATATTCCGGAAAGGGCACTCAAGAGACATCATGTGTCTTTGAGCAAGGTGTGGCATAACATTAAGGAATTACTATTAAGACAACCTCAAACCGGAATAAGGAAGGAATCACGCGATATATTTTGTATATTGTTCTCCATGCTAAGCATAATAGTTCGATTTGATTTAGGTACCTACTCTTAGAGTAACGGTGATATAAAAAAATATTAAAACATTTACTGCCCTTTAATAGAGGTTTGCGTGTACTCAGTAGGTATTTAAAAATATCAACTTTTATTTTTAAAGCTTCTATTAGTCACACGTCACACCTTTTCTATAGAGATGCGCCACTAAGCGAGTGTCACTTCTGTTATTGCCTATTTGTCATACGTGAGTACTGTCAAATCGTAGTTGCTCCCGCGATAACGATGTATGTATATAAAACACCACGTAATTTAATATTCTTTGTTTCATTACTTTATCGACAATCTTTTTTAGGCGTAACGCTACCTGCCCTATTGCTGATCGGCCCGCTCCATAAGCCGTGCAGGTGTGAAAGAGATAGCATAATTCCGATGATTTATGACCTGACCGGCCAAATAGTTTTGCGGATAGTATAATGATCTTTCATTTCTGATCTTTCAGAAAAAGTGTTTTTTTGTATACTTACCTACACAGAAATACGGAGTGCACATTCCAGGTGTATTAGCTCCATGGATCATATGGAACCTAGGTATGTGCCTATCCTATACAAGCAAGCCATAGCTTAGCATTTACTACCAAAATGCTAGAAGTATAAGGGGTAAACTGCACGAATTGTATTTATCATCTCTAAATATTAGTTATGACATTATTATAATTACCGAAACTTGGTTGAATGAAAGTGTTTTTGACGCTGAAGTACTTAGTGACAATTATGTAATTTATCGAAGAGATAGATGCAGCTCTGGTAGTTCCAAGTCTGAGGGCGGAGGGGTGTTGATAGCTGTTTCTAAAAAAATAATTTCGTCTAGACAATCTACATACGAAAGCATCCACGAGGATCTTTGGGTACAAGTTACTACTCGCTCTAGCAAATCTTCACAGGTGTTAAATATATGCCCAGTTTATCTTCCCCCTCCAGTTTCCTTTGTTCGTCTTAAGGACAGCTTGGATTGCATCAGCAATGCTATCACATCAATTGGTAATGGTATACTTCAACTTGTTATTGGCGACTTCAATGCCGGTAGTATTTGTTGGAGTCAAGATACGAATGACTGTCAATCATCAGCCGCAGTAATGGATTCTTGCTCAACGGGGCTACATGACGGCCTAGCTGACTTCATGTCCCTCCATGACCTTAGACAATTTAATCTTGTTAAGAATATTGACGACCGCCTTCTAGATATCGTTCTTTGTTCTCATTATTCAGTCTCGACCGAGCTAGCTGATCCTCTCACTAAGATCGACCCGTATCATCCCCCTTTAAGCATCACGATTGACTTTCCTGTGGTTAGTTATTTACAGAATGACAATGTTAAAAGACGAAATTTTCATTTAGCAGATTACTTAGTAATCAACAAAGAGCTAGAATCTGTTGATTGGGAATCGACCCTCAAAAGCTCAAATACTGTTGATGAAATGGTTACCGCATTTTATTCTGTATTAGAGGATATCATTAGTAATCATGTCCCTGTTATCAAATTAAAAAAAGGTCAATATCCTGTCTGGTACACAAAAGAATTAATTAATCTTATTAAATATAAAGACAAATTGCGGCTCAGTTACAATAAGTTCAAAAACCCTATTGATGAATTTGAATTTAAAACAGCAAGAGCTACGTGTCATCATCAAATCGACATTTGCTATGCCAGGTACATGAAGTCTGTTGAAGATTCTATCTCAAATAATAACATGAAAGCTTTTTGGTCTTTTATTAAGTCTAAACGGCAGAATAAAGGCACAATTCCCGGCGAAATGACACTTAATGGAAGCAAATTTTCGTCGCCTGGCTCTATATGTAACGCATTTGCTGAACACTTCTCCTCTGTCTACGTGTCAAATAACTTCTCTTCTCTTACGCCTCCGAACACCGCGATTGAAATGAAGTCCATGCATCACCAGACTTTGGGTAACTTCAAACTTGACCAAATTACCGTTGATATAGCTTTTAAAAAACTAGATAAAAACAAGGGGGCTGGACCCGATCGCATACCGGCCTTATTTATTCATAGCTGTGCATCTAGTTTAGCTTATCCGGTTAGTATTATTTACAATTATTCTCTTAAATGTGGAGTTTTCCCCTCGCTATGGAAGCTTGCCAACGTGATACCGATTCCTAAGGGTGGTAATGCCAGTAACATCCAGAACTATAGGCCGATTTCACTTTTGTCAATTTTCGGTAAAGTTTTTGAATCTTTAATTAACACCATCCTGACCAATCATCTTAAACCACTATTAGTCCCTCAGCAACATGGATTTCGGAGTAATAAATCAACTGTGTCCAATTTGGTCCTACACGTCTCCGAACTAACGGAAGCCTTAGACAAAGGTCATCAAATTGACGCTGTGTATACTGATATTAGCAAGGCATTCGATCGAGTTGATCATGGTATATTAATTTATAAACTAAGTGTCTTTGGCGTTCATGGCAAACTACTGGATTGGTGTTCAAGCTATCTTTCTGCAAGGTCCCAAAAGGTACTTGTGTGCGGCAATGAGTCAAAAAGTTTTGAAGCTCCTTCAGGGGTACCCCAAGGGTCCCACTTAGGCCCCACATTATTTTTGGTGTTTATTAATGATATGGCTGAAGCGATCCGACACTCAAGTTTTTCGTTTTTTGCTGATGATTTGAAAATATCTAAATGCATCAACTCACCTTCTGACTCTCATCAACTTCAGGAAGATTTGGACAGGATATTTAGATGGTCTGAGTGCAATAAGCTGCCATTAAATACAAGCAAATGCAAGCATATTGTTTACCAAGAAACGGCACCCTATTATTACCTCATACAATATTAATAACATTGTGCTTGAAGAAGTTTCTATTATCCGAGATCTTGGCATTATCTTGGACAGCCAGCTTTCTTTTACTGCCCATATTGACAACATTGTTAAAAACGCATATAGGCTATTGGGTTTTATTTGGCGAAACTGTAAACAGTTTAAAAATATTGCTGCTTTAAAAACTTCTTATTTTGCCTTAGTCCGCAGCCAGCTTGAATATTGCTCTAATGTCTGGAGTCCGCAATATAAGTGCCACGTGGACAGAATTGAAAGGATTCAGAGGCGCTTTTTGCATCTACTTTCGGTACACCAACAAAAGAAGGCTTTGTTACCCTCATATAAAAACAGACTTAATTATTTTAAAATCACTCCCCTAGAAAATCGTCGATGGATATCTGACCAGTTGTTACTTCAGAAAATTTTAAATGGCACTATTGATTGCCCCCAGCTACTGGGAAAAATTGGATTTACTGTACCCAGATTAAACTCCCGCGTCTCAAACTATAGACCCTTTTCTTTGAAATCATCCAGAACAAATATCGGTTCTCACAGTATTTTGAATAGAATATGCAGTGAACACAATAAACTGTTCAGACAGACGAATATTGACTTGATTTCCATGTCTCAAAATAAGTTTAAAAGATTGTTACATATTTATAGGAAGTAGTTGGTGATGTTATATTTTATTAATGATTTTAGATTTTCATATTCACTAAGACTTTTCAATAAACTGTTCAAACAAACGGATATTAAATTGATGTATAGATAAGGGAAAGGAAATATATATAAGAATATTCAATATTTATTAGAAATAGTTAAATGTCTAAGCAGTTTAAGCCCTTAATTGTAATAAAGATAATAATAATAATAATAATGTAAGTTACTCGTAAGTACTACCTAATTTAATGTTAATCGTGTTATGTTATGCACGGTTACTTGTGGTTTTAGAGTTCCTTCTTTAGCCGAATAAGACTGCTGCTTTAATTTAAGTCATTATCTGTGTTATTGAGCCACTCTGGCACAAAGCGATTGTTAAACGCAAGCTGAGTTTGCCTATAATTGGGTAAACACCCTGTCACTCTTCTTTACACTGTAATTGTTAAATTAAGTTAATGGTGTTATATCTGTTGGCAAACCAAATAAATAAATAAATAAATAAATAGCGAGAGAACTACAAGTTTTTTTAAATCATCGAAATATTTTACATTAGGTATAAATAAACAAGGTTGCGTTTAATATTTTTCCTTACTAGGCAAGTCGTTATTTTGCATTAAAAATGTTTATGTAGTTAATTTTAATCTATGTTTAAGCTCAGTTTTTTAATTAAAACTTTGGGCTGTATCTAAATTTTACAAGCATTTTTAAAACTTACATAGGTATAAATCACGATCCAACACGCCCTCTCTCGCCCAGCGCAAAAGCACTCTAAAAAGAGGTAGGACATCCGCACCATTAATCCAACAGTGACACTATGCAAAAAAGGAATTTATTCAAATAGGTATAATATTTACGTCATTTAGTGTCAATATTTTCGTTTTGCCGCGAGGTCATCGTGAGTAAGGTACGTACTGACCGTACGTATGAATGAAGACAAAATACCGGGAATAATTTATACTTAATGTGACTGGTACTACCAGAAGATCCGTTATTTTTGTATATTAAGTACTTATAGTGTTTTTTTTTGTTGTAAATTCTGATGTTTTTTTTCTAAGCTTTCGGGGACGTAGGGGAGTGGTGGTAGGACCCTGTGCAGGGTCCGTCCGGATCGCTACCACCATCTTATCCATTAACCATCCGCCAAGCAACAGTGTTCGCATTGTTGTGTTCCGGTGTGGGGATAAGACAACCGGTGAAATTACTAGCATAGAGGCATTCAATCTTAGTCCTCAGGGTTGGCAGCGCATTTGAGGTCTTAGGATTATAATCTTGAGAATTCAAATGTCTATGGGTCTCAGATTTCACTTACCATCAGGTGGCCTGAGTGCTCGTGTGCCTTCTCCTTAAAAAAAAAAAAAAAAAAAACTACTTATATACGGCTATTTTGGGAGGCCCTACTTTCCATTGAGTTGGCGAGTGACCGTCTGCCATTTAATTAGCATTGGCTTGGCCAGGCAGGCGCCATAGCTTCATCAATATACCTAGTTCACCAATCCTTATCATTTCATTTTAATACCCTATGTTTCCATCCAGAAGAGAGAGAGACGACGGGAATAAGGGCTTGTAGTACTGTTAGGCGATTGGCTTGCAACCTGTCACTAATACACTGGTAAACTTCTTGGCCCGACTGTGCAAAATGTGGTTATAGAATTATCAATAAGTCTTTTTAGATTGGTTGGTATTTCTGTAGCTCTGTCTACCCACTCTGGGAATAAAGGCGTGATGTTATGTATGTTTTCATCCTTTTAAAATAGTCCTATGCGAACCGGTGGTTGTCCTTGCTAGTTACCTACTTCTTATTTACTAGGTAAATTAAACTTGTCTAAAGACCCTCTGCATGTTGACTCCGGCTCCATGTATCTACCAACGCTTTCAAAGCTCCGGGGCTTCCATAATCTCGTAATTGGTAAAGATATAACAAATAATGATAATTCTTTATTCAGTAAGGATTATAAATTGTCATTCGTGTTAAGTACATAATTGCATAAAAATAAATCATAAGGATAATAATATAAAAAAATAACTAAGACAATAACTTTATTACACTGACAAATTCAAGAGAGTAGGTAAGTACAATGACATCCTCGCTTGTTCATGGCATAAAACATGTTAAAGTATTTAACTTTAATTAAAAATGGCTAACTTGGTCGTCATAAGCGCAGTGCCAACGACCAAGGAAAGAGACGGGAGAACATTATAGCCAGCGCCTCTCGCATCAAATCTCTGAAAAAGAAAATTTATTTTAAACCAAAAACTAACCGGACAAGAGCATGTAGTGTAGGAAGGTTCCGAAGCCGTTAAGTACTACAAACACAAACACAAAAACAAAGAGAGTGAAATAAACAAAATTTAACAACTCTAGCGTAATTTACACTTTTCGAGTTCAATATTTCCAAACGACCGCCCAAATCTTAAAATTGGTGGTAATTATTTATAAGAGCTATCCAATAATACGTCACTTGATACTCGAAATATGAAATGAAATATTTTACCGTTGTACTACGTTTGTACTGGAGGGCTAGCACTTACAAGTGGTCCGCGAGTTGTTTGTCGCTCGAATCTCCCTTTCTATTTAGTGCGAGACGCAATGAGCGACAAGAGAGAAAATACGACTTGTGCTACGCATACTGGTTGCTAATAGTCTCCGAGATAAAACGCGGACAGAAGGACAGAGGGACTCGACTAAACTACACTGACCAGCACAAACGACCGCCCACTCGTCTTTTGTTCATACAACTGCTTACAAATATACTTAACTTCATAAACCTGAGAGAAACTTCGAAAATACTTTACCAATTTTGTTGTAAGTTGTAGTGTTTGGTTGCCAATCAACCGAGGTTCAAATTGGCCAGCAATAGTAGATTGTAAAACAAGGGCATAAAACAAACCATTTTATCCAAGACTTATGGTATCCATCCGAGCCGGTAAGCGAGGGCGGATAATTAAGTCGAGGATAAAATGGGTTTTAAGACCGAGTTATACACTCTGCTTTTCACTTCGATTGCGAGGAAAAAAACAATAACAATAAGTCTAAAAAAAGATGTTGGATTTAGGCGGCAATATCTCTGTTCAATAACTTCTTTTGCATTTTGAACCATTAGTGTGTTAGGTGTGGTGTGACCATTATTTCGACGGTCCCTACCAACAAAGTCGGATCTGCAAAACTGTTACTTTTCAGTACGATCAATCTAAGACGTTTTTGTCTATATTATGGACATTTTTTGTAATATTGACATGAAATTTGGCGAGAATATATATTGATAGGTTACTGTGAATTATGCATAAAAATATACATGTTTTTCTTTTTGGAAGCTGTTGAAACGTGATATGTTACATTCTTAACCGGAACATCATGAGCAAAATTTGTCAGAAGTGACACATACGACAGTTTTGTTGGGGTTTCAAACTGTATAAATTGTCGGTTGTGTCACAAATGACATTTTGAAATGGACATAGTGACCGTATAACTTGTCGGTTGTGTCACAAGCGACATTTTTACACGGGCATAGTGAATATTTTTTTGTGGTAACTATGTGTGATCACTTAAATTCTACTTTGTAAAATCAAATTTAAAACAACTACCATGACAGATCTGACAGTACAGTCAAGGGCACCGATATTTGTCTCAAAAATACGTACACAGATCTTATTATTTCAGCAATAAAGTTAACGTGTGCATACTTCTGGGACTTTGTGCGGGTATATTTATTTTTACCCTTGACTGTACTATAATAAATACCTATTAGCCATTACGATTTAAATTTAACTTCCAGATGAAATAAGCATTGTTTTATTAATTTATTACACTAAAAGATTTCTGGCTTTTATAATAATTCTGGATATTTATTTTAAATCAGTAGGTTACGTTTTTTACAATAAATATTAAGATATAAAAGTAAAAAAACAATACTAATGAAAAAAAAACCTTACCTACGAAACCGCCGGCAGCGGGGCCGGGCTCAAGCTACCTGTGGTTAGGGCTGCAGAGAGAGAAAACCTCTTCACTAAACGTGCCGTGTCGAGGAGTACTGCTTTCTGTGGCCCTTGATCCAACCATCTAGTGAGAGTCTCTTAAGGTGTTGGTCTCTTCGCTATAAGACCTTTCGCCGAAACAACTATCGGGACAATGATCGTCGAGTCAACATCCCACATAGCAGTCACCTCGTGAGCCAAATCAAGGTTCTTGCTGAGCTTGTCCTTGTCAGCCAGATCGAGACCTCGACGAGCACTGCCCGATGTTGACATTGCTCTGTCAATACGTTTTTGGTTTATTTATTTAAACAATTTCTTGCGGACTTACAGCGTCAGCTAAGGCGCCCAGCAAGATAACTTAAGAGCTTAAAAACTTAAGACAAGGAATAATATAAACAAAAATAAAATTGGCGACAATAGTCCTGTCCGTGATGACAGATCGATCCAAATAGAACGTAGCACGACCATATTCGAGAAGTGGCGCTGGTGTGTACTTATAGCACGGTACTTCGGACTCAACATGACCATATTGAAGAGCAAGTTATCCTCGCTACGAGGTTATGTGTGTGCAAGTATTCGCCGTTGGCAAAATGAGAACAACCGGAGATGATAATGTTTGAGGCACGCTCGACAAATTTCGACGGTACTGAACTTCAGAATATATTTCCGGTAGTTGTTTGTCATTATGACCTCGTCAGCAATTGCACAGACAAAATCTTCGGTTTTTCCAAATCGTAGCCAGTTTGCGGCCCTGTAGAAGCGCTTATGCAAATCCTTCCTCTTCTATACGTTCTTGCGGTTTTCAGTGCTAAGCACCGTTGATTTGCGCCAGTTCTCGTTTGCCAACGAGAGAGGCGAAAGGCTTCTGTCTACTGAAACCACATGACGATGCATCCCATACTCATTGCCAGGGAAATAATCCCTGAGATTCCACGGCTCACAGTTATAGAGATTCTTAGCATTCGAAATGCCTCAACCTCCACACTTCCGCGGGTTGTATAATCGCATAAAAAGACGAACTGAACGTCGGTGCTACATGCGTTGTGATTTAAACAGTAGACGGACCCTTCTATCCAGGGCGTTCAGCTGAGTCTGAGTCCACCTTAGTGTGCTAAAGGAGTAAGTGAGCAGTGGCATCACCCACCCATTGAAGGCGCGCACCTTTTTGCCATCCGACAAACGACTGTTAAGAACTTTTGTTAAGATGTGATTGAATAATGGTGCTTGTATTATTATCTGAAGACATTTGGGGTGATTTTTCTATCAACAATTCCAAATTTTATCACACCACTGCGGTCTAGTTACCATCACTTGGTGAAATTAACCCAGAAATCATAGTTAGTCTTCTGGCTCTGGACGTGGACGATTTCCTGGTGTGTCGCATTTAGAAAAAAAGTCCGTGTTATAAAATTATCCAATTCATCTCATCTGGCACGGAAACTTAATTTTCGTTATTAAAAACATCAAATCAAATCAAAATCAAATCAAATTTATTTATTTGTAAAACATAGGTGAGAAATGGTACAAAATAGTTATAATTGGTAGTATCACTATGTCTGGCCAGTAGGCATACAAAATTGTGAGGGATAGCATGCAACATGCATTACTTAGGTAGGTAGGTACATTATATTAGTATTTCTACACGCTATTATTACAAATTAAAATACTCAAGTACGGAATAAAACGCACTGTCTGTTAAAAAATCCAATAAGAGTTTTTTGAATTCCGGCATGTCAGATTTTCTAATATATTCCGGTAACTTATTATAAATTTTTGGTGCCATTCCAAATACACTCTTAGAAAGTAAGGCCGTTTTTAGTGGCCTAAAGTTAATTTTATATTGCTGGCGTATACTTTTAAAAACAGGGAACAGGTGTAAGTTACATTTTACATACATAACTGTCTCATATATATATTAAGAGGGCAGAGTTAATATTTTTAATTTTATAAAATACGGTTTACATGATTCTGTTGGTTTCAGGCTACAAACAGACCTAATGCACTTTTTCTGATATCGCCCAATAAATCTTGTAATTGAATAAACTCTTCCTCCTTGTGTTTCAGAATAGCTTTTTCACGATTACTTTAAACAAGTAACAAATAATATTTTTAAAATTATTATTAAAGCATGTTCTAATCTAATCAAAAAATACTCCTAATTAGTTGGTTAATTTTCTGTAAATTTAATTTAAAATTTATGTTTAGCCTACACTTGTCAAACAAACAAACATTTTATTGTGATATACATACAAGAATCATTTACTTTTCTTCTTAACAATCAAACTGCATCGGTTAATGCACTTACTACATTTATAAGACAACGTACCTACTAATAAAACTGTTGGTTGTGTCACTTACAACCAAAAAAAAATCCAACATACAATCAAAACTGTGGTATGTTACTCTTACGACATTGACGCAGCAACGAAGCGTCCAATTAAAAAAGTTGGATGTACTACTTACGACGTATTAAACGTATTATCATGCAATTAATATAGTCATAACTACCACTACCAACATTAGGAACAATATAGTTTCCAAGCAAAAATGTCGGATGTGCCACATCTGACATAAAACACCAATAATTTTATAATCAAAAATGTCGTAACTTCCACATCTGACAGTGTTATTTGGAGATACCCAATAATGAAACCAAAGTAAAGAAAGCCCCTTTTTTAAACAAAATTATACACTTTGTTATAAGTCAATCAGTAATTATTAAAAAAAAATACGAACTCGGTACGCAGAACAATTATTTTACCAAGTAACTCCTTGAACGATCTTTGCGATTGGAATTTAAATGTTAAGATTTTCCTTTTTCCACGGCGTGGAATTCAGGTTTGCAACTTAAGCCGTTCGCAAGATCCTTTTTGACCTATTGCTTGCCATTGTAGAGTATAAACCGCAGTTAAACATTTTTTTTGATGTTGCGTGCAAATCGTCGTCTCCTCCGTGTAACATAGTGGTAACTGGCAGTTCCGCGGCGTCGCTCCCCCTCCGTTCCCCGCGAACAATGTCGCAACGTCACAACCGACTATATAAAATGGAAGCTTTACTAACATCCGACATTTTTACCTTGAATATCTTAGAAAATAAATAGAAAAATATAAAAATTTAAATGTGATATAAAAAAAGACACTTTTAAAATTACTTTACTGTAATAAAACGAAAATGGCAAAAATGCAGATCCGACTTTGTTACTAGGGACCGTCGATTTCCTCTTCACTTGACAATATTTTAACAAAAATCCGTAACGTACAACAACTTTTGCAAAGAAAACAACGAATAAAATAAAATAGTCCAAAACGAGACAACAAACTCTTTCCCGCCAATGCGTTTTTTCTTTATTTTTTAATTTTTCATGAAATTTTAAACTTAGGTCGAACGCCATACTGTCAAGTCACACTTTGATTTTGTATTTTTGTTGTTAATAATGCTTGTTATTAATAAATTAAAATTTCATATTTGTTAGTTACAACTTTGAAGGCCATTAAATGTAAGTAAATGTATTCAAATAACAAGTTTATTTAGTGCAGTCACCTCGTTTGCCTGGCTGTAGGGCTTAATTGTCTTAGTCTAGATGACGACAACACTTTATGCACACTAGTGCAGCCTATACCCAGATTACCCAGCATAATGAAGGACTTTACGAGCATGAGAAGTGAAAAATATATTTGCTGGCCAATTTGAACCGTGGTTCTTGGTTGGTTACTTAATTAGCAACCAAACACTACAATTTATAACAAAATTGGTTAAGTGTTTTCGAAGTTACTCTATGGTTTAAGAAGTTATATTTGTAAACATAGGAACAAAAGACGGGTGGGCGGTTGTTTGTGCCGGTGAGTATATAAGGGCTTCTTTGTTGACTTGGGAATCCTAATAAAAAAACTGTGATGAAGACATTAAAGAAACAAGCTGAATACACTACACTACACAAACAATGTAGAATACATACTAGCGAGAATATCACGCGTAATTTTGTCTTAACCGACCAGAATCGGCCATAATAACAAGAAACTGTAACTCGGTCGTATACAACGTGTTACAAAATAATCCGTAAAAAAGAAATTACGAAAAAAGTGTCAACCCTAGTATACTGTATACCTATTTAAGATACAGTACTGAACTGACGTTATTTAATAAGGGTTGACATTACTTTTGTAGTTTCTTTTTTACGGATTATTTTGAAACACGTTGTATACGGTCAAACTCATTATGTAGCTGAACATTCTTGTCGCAGCTATTGATATAGAAAATTCAAACCACTCTCAGTGTAATATGTTATTGCGACAAGGTACTAAAATGTTCAGCTACTTAGAGGCACGAGCTCGACTGGTAATTTCCAACACTAAGCTCGCAAGAGGAGACTGAATTGAAGTTTAAAAATAGAACTTTGCATCATGTCACGAATGTTTTGCATCTCTTTCCTTAGAAATTAAGAAAGTAGATATGAGATCTCTTCGTTACTCGTTTCTCTGGAGAAGATGCAGATAAAATTCGTGACGTAATTCAACATAATTTTCTTGAAACTTATCAAGAAGCTTACCTTTATATGACACTGGAGATTGCACGGCCAACAATGCCTTAAAGCGAAGAAAAGTGACCTTGAATATCGTCGCTTATGTTTTTTGTCCCACATAAGTGATGTTTTTTGTTCCTTTCTTTAGGATGAAAAGAAGGGGACAAAAACATAAGCGACTATGTTCAAGGTCACTTTTTTTCGCTTCAAAGCGTTGTTCGCCGTGCAATCTCCAGTGTCAATATAAGCTTCTTGAAACTTACCAAAGTCCTCTCGCAGTACGAAGCTACAATTTCAAACGAAGACGTGAAGGCGTCCTTGTGTAGTTTCGTTTCGACATCCTTTACGTTCTCGAAATACACACCATCAACACAATTTCTTGTTTTCATGGAATCCAAACAATTAACGTACTGAAAAAAAACACAGTGTTACGTAAGTTACTCGTATGTTATAACACTTTGAGCTGCCAATTAAGCAAATAAAATAGAACTTTAAAAATAGTTCCCTTAATTACCAAAATAAGTGATAGGTTAGCGCGAATGATCCCGAGTCTAGGATGGTATGTATTTGGTTCTTTTTTGTGAGATCGCTATATAGCGGTAAGACCGCCTGTTCTATAGCTATGATTTAAATGTACTGTTCCTTGGTCTGTTTTTTTTTTTTGGTGTTTAATAAAGAGTATTTTTCTATTGTATTGTATTGTATTTTTTATGATAAGGAGAAGGAAGACACACGAACGGGTTACATTTAATTTAAACTACATTATAATGACAATATAGTGAATTTTTCTTTGTTTAAAAATTGGAAATGGCAAATGGAGCAAAAGTATTTAAACTTTATCTCCTTGCTGCTTGGTACAAATTTCCATGAAGTACCTGAAATCTTCCTGTTTGTAGTATGCCTTACGAGGTTAAACTTAATAGCACTAATGTACATATCGTCGGAAACTAAAAACTGAAGATCGAACGCAGTGGCGTGTTATGGAAGAGGCCTATGTTCGGCAGAGGTTGTAAGTGAATGGGAGAGGCCTATATCCGGCAGAGGATGGAAGTGAATGGGAGAGGCCTACGTCCGGCAGAAGATGGAAGTGAATGGGAGAGGCCTAGGTCCGGCAGAGATGGAAGTGAATGTGAGAGGCCTATGTCTAGCAGAGGATGGAAATGAATGGGGAGGCCTATGTTCGGCAGAGGATAAAAGTGAATGGGAGAGGCCTAAGTCCGTCGGAGGATGGAAGTGAATGGGAGAAGCCTATGTTCGGCAGAGGATAGAAGTGAATGGGAGAGGCCTACGTCCGGCAGAAGATGGAAGTAAATGGGAGATGCCTAGGTCCGGCAGAGATGGAAGTGAATGTGAGAGGCCTATGTCTAGCAGAGGATGGAAATGAATGGGAGAGGCCTAAGTCCGTCGGAGGATGGAAGTGAATGGGAGAGGCCTATGTCCGACAGTGTATGGAAGTGAATGGGAGAGGCCTATGTCCGACAGAGGTTAGAACTGAATGGGAGAGGCATGTCCGGCAGTGGATGGAAGTGAGCTGGTGATGATGAACTGCACTATAAAGTACAAATTTAATGGCAGACTTAAGACAAGGGACAAACCCAATGGCATTGAAATTGTCCCATGACTTGAATTCCTTTAACCCTAAAATACGATGATCTTACGTCAAAAACCAGCTGCTGTGTGCCGTTAAATCCGAAATGCCTTGTGGCTTCCTCCTCTTTGAAATCCTTCCCAGAGTCTCTGACGCATTGAACGATACTCGCCACTGTAGCATTATGTCTCTGGTTTAAAACTGGAAATAAGATTATCAATTAGCACAATTTAATTACCTTCATTTGTAAACGACAACAATGCAAAGGTTCTGAAAAACACACGATTTGATTTGATACTTCTTAAACTTGCCGGATAAAGCTTCACCTTTGAGATCGACGCAGCGCTGGGTGGAGAGAATAACCCCCTGGGAGCGGTTGGATGATGAGAGTAGGGTTGCAACTTTATTTTGGGGAGATATAGTATTTTCCAGAAAAAAACGTCATATATGCAACGTGTTACAAAATAATCCGTAAAAAAGAAATTACAAAAGTAGTGTCAACCCTTATTAAATAACGTCAGTTCAGTATCTTAGGTATACAGTATAAGTACTAGGGTTGACACTACTTTCGTAATTTCTTTTTTACGGATTATTTTGTAACACGTTGTATACATATATATAGTATTTGTAAAAATATATAGTACTTTATGAAATAAGCCTTAATAAGGTCAATAATATGGCTGGTTATACCTTATATTTACTAGGGTTTCGTGAACAATTCCCTTGTCATAAGGCAACTTTTGGCTTGGCATCAACCTTTTTCTTGACTCCAACTAGTCAGTTTTGAGAGAAATTACAATAAAGGACAAACATTACAGACAAACATTGATGACATTATAGGGCAGTGTTGCGATTTAATAAAATTGAATTGAAACCTGGGAAAATTGGAGAACTTAGTACGGACGCCTGAAATAATATGTTTGCGTACTATAGTACAATGCATGAGTCAAAATATAGTATAGTAGGGTTGGCCACCCTAGATGGGAGGGCCAGGATCGAGCTAGTTGGCGAGCCATGTTAGAGGCCTATGTCCAGCAGTGGACTGGTCTAGGCTGATGATGATGATATTTTTTAAGTTTTTTTTTAATCGTTTGGTAACATATACATAATTAAGCTTACGCGAGCTTAGTTCCAAAAGGCTGTGATTCTTCAAGTTCTCATACAGTTCCACCGGCAATATTGCGTTAGTTGCGAGTTGTTCACGGACGGCCACACTCTTCCCGACACAATCCACCAGTTTGTCCGTAAAATTACTGGGAGACAGTCCCACTGTTTTATTGTAGTCGCAAAATTCAGGGCAGTACCTGGAAAAAACATGAATTTAAATATAAATTATTAGTACAATAGTTTCACTTTTTAGGGTTCCGTAGCCAAATAGCAAAAACAGGAACCCTTGTGGTTTCGCCATGTCTGTCTGTCTGTCTGTCCCTAAGTCACAGCCACTTTTTTCCGAAACTATAAGAACTATACTGTTGAAACTTGGTAAGTAGATGTATTCTATGAACCGCATTAAGATTTTCACACAAAAATAGAAAAAAAAACAATAAATTTTGGGGGTTTGGGGGTTCTCAATACATAGAATTGAAACTCAAAAAAAATAATCGTTAAGGATAGGTCGTCAAAAATGATACTGAGATTGCTAATTTCATTTATTTCATAACTAAATAGTGTGCGCGAGACTTCCAAAGTGGTAAAATGTGTGTCTCCTCCTGTAACTTCTAAAATAAGAGAATGATAAAACTAAAAAAAATATATGATGTATATTATGCCATGCAAACTTCCTGCCTTGGTTTGAACGAGATCTAACAAGTAGTTTTTTTTAATACGTCATAAATCGTCTTGCTGCTACGGAACCCTACATGGGCGAGTCCGACTCGCACTTGGCCGTTTTTTATTAGTGTTTTTCGATAACAGGAATTGATCCAAAATTTAGGTAACCAACATACTAGGGATGTTACGGAGCTCCGAATCCGATTGATATTACATCTCCGGTTCCGATACTTTTCAATCGGAGGTTCTTAGTAATCGGAGGTCGAATAGCACGAAATGTCATCACAAATACCATAGACTTTTCAATTGGTAGATTTATAGAAAAGCAAAAAATTTGTACCAGCTGCAGTGGGACAAAAAGAATTGGTTAAAAAATGTGGTCAAGGTTGCTAACAAAGATGCTAACAATATCTGGAAAGTTAAATGCTGTACAATCACGAGTTTTGTGTGATTTTTAGGGTCCCGAAGTCAAACTACGAACCCGACGAAACTGTAAGGGTTTTTTTTGTCATGTCCGTCTGTCCGTCCACAGCTCAGCTCAGAGACTCTTATTCCTAGAAAGCTGTTATTAGTCATATCCGACAAAAGGATAAAAAAAAACCTTAAAAAAAATATTAGGGAATCTCATCACGTACTAAAGTGGGGACGGTTTTTTTTTCTCGAGTACGTACCCCATTGTGTGGGGTGTCATTAGATAGGTCTTTCAAAAATATTGAAATTTTTTGAGAAAAAAAAATTTCGATTAAAGAATTCGTTTGTTAAAAGTTGGTAAATAGGTAAATTTTCTATGAATCTTTTCCGTTGTGACACGAAAATTAGCCATAGGTACATTTATAGGGATAATTTTCGTGTTGCAACGGAACTTTTTTCACTTTTGTTATTTGTATGTTTAACTACGTTTAATTATGGTCCAACTATTTGGTCCTTACCTAAATATTAGTGCAGTTTTGTTCGGGTGTTACAGCCAAAACTTCAAATACCTACTTACCTACTAAAAATAAAAATAAAAACTTAAACTATAGCTTAATTTAAACTTTAATTAATAAAACAAATTTAAAAGGAAAGCTATCATGACTAACCCTGGGTTCCTATATTCAACACGTCACCGTATTTTAAGGTCGGTCCCTAATATGACGCCTTCATTCCCAGAGAGGGGTAAGTAAGAGCTACAGAATTACCAACAAATCAAAAAATCTTGTTGATAATTCTGCTACCACATTTTGCACAATCAGCTTAAGCGGTTTGACCCAAAAAAACTGTCTTGATAAAAACAAGAAGTAGGTAGGTATAGACTAACTTACTAATTAACATACGTGGGATATCTCGGGGCATCTATACGAAAGTGATGTAGCAAAATGTTTTATCGACAAAAAATATATCGATGTCACTGCCAAAATCTAAATGTTATGCGACATAAATGAATATTACTTATTTTCTCCTAGTTTTTAACAAAAAAAAAGAAACAAATTAAAACGTGTACCTATTTATATGTTTATTTTAAAATAGTTTTCATGATATACATTCAATATTTTTTTCCATATTCGATGGTATTCTTGATTGCCGTCTAGATGAAAATATCCATTTTAAACTGCTAAACGTTCTATCAACGACCAGTGGTCAACGGGGCATTCTTTAAATGTCTATAATGACTCAAAGCCAATCTCTCATTTATGTTTATTTATGTTGATTATTGAAATTTCCTCACCTTTTATAAGACTGTTTACTTTTTTCATGGTATCATAACCAGTATTTAATTACATCGACATCTTTTTTATCGATATCAAATCCCTACAACTTGCCCCGAGTTATCCCAGGTATGCTAATAAACGTGGAATAAACTTTGAATAGTTATACCATGCTTTGTCCTTATCTGTCGAGTTCAAATGTCGCAATGACAGATAAGAATAAAGCATGGCATAACTATTCCAAGCTTATTCAACGTTTATTGGTAAGAAGGTTAATCTTTAAAAGTACCCGATTATCGATTAATAATAGTAAATTGTTTCGTTTGTTTTTGTTTACCTCTTTTTTAATTTAAATTGACACGGACTATAGGTACTAAAAAGCACTACAAAACATAGCTCTTTAAAGATATAGTATGCGAACTTATCCGAGCAAATAACGTTGTCGGCGTCGTAATTTGATAATTTACGATAATTTACTAAAACGATAATGCACAGTACACAAAGTGTGATCTAGAAAGAAAAAAACCTAATTAAAATAATTGAACTAAGACTAAAAACTAGATAGATACTTACTTAAAAACTGAGCTAAATAAAACTGAATAAAAATGTAAAAAGGTTCACGTGTCATTCACCTACCGATGAGGATTTTTTCTTCTTTGAATGGCATTTATACTCTACCAGTGAACCAATGTGCATTTAGCACATTGGTTCACTGGTAGAGAATCAGACACAATATGACGGTCAACGGTTATGATGATAATAGGGATAAATCTAATAATACTAGTTTTTTCCCGCAACTTTGACATCATCTAACCCCAAACAAAAATTGCACTGAAACTATGTACTTGTTTGCGTCACTCAATAATTCACGTAATCAGCTTAGTAGGTACTTCGAGAATTATACATTTATAATTTTATAGTTGAACACGGACAATTCAAGCGAAATTTTCCTTCCTTGTTAAGTGGTAACTGTAAAACACATTACATAATGCATAACCTGTTTCCTCTGTTTCACATAATAATTTACTTTGTTTGATCTATAATAAAGGGATTCCCAGGTTTCATTCGATTTGTGCCCATTTATTTACGAGTATTTGTACCTGAGTCTTGGATGTTTTCTATGTATTTAAGTATTTATTTCTCTATCTAAGTATGTTTATCGTTGTCTAGTACCCATAGTACAAGCCTAGAGCTTAGTTTGGGACTAGGTCAAAATGTGTGACAGTGTCCCGTGTTTTTTTTAATTTTTTATTTATTTATTTATTTACAGGAATAGCATGCCCATGATCCCGCTGGATAACTTATAATTATTATCTAAAGGAGTTCAATTTAACCTCATAGCTTACACGATAATCTTATTATGTATTACTATTAAAACTTTATCGGCCACCGAAATCACTAAACCTAAAAATTGTTTTCGATGTTTTGGTCATTTGAAATGAATGGAGGAAAGAAGATTGACAAAAGAGGTATACAGTGCGAAAGTGAGTGGAAGGGTCGGAAAAGTCCGCCCTAGGCGTACTTTTTGAATCAAATCGGAGAAATTCTGGAAAAAAGCCGGTAACAAAGCACCCGAAACCGACGTGCATGCATGACTCGATGTATGAATGTGGAAGAAGCGAAACAGATTTGTCAGGATCGTAGCAGGTGGAAAGAAGTGATCTCTGCCTACCCCTCTGCCAAAATGTGTGACAAGAGACAACTTCACAATATCGCAACTTTTTAGGCGTTGATAGTCATCCGAATAACTTAGCAGTTTAATTAACGCTTTAAAACTACCCTAACCGCCTTAAAAGACACCACATAATGAGGTTACATACTCGTAGCACAGTGTAGCCATCTTATAAAAATTTGCTCTTCTCACTGGAGAAAGCTTTCTACAATATGACATACGCAAACCACATCAGTATAGTCAAGAAAGACTTAAACATAAAAAAAACACGAAACACGTTTTTAAGAGGCCCAAGTCTAAAGTCTCTGGGTCTCAAAACCATAATTATATATCCATATCTAAAGTATATATTTCAATGTATCGCTTTTGATGCCCCAAATAAACAAAATAAACAAATAAATATAATTATTACATACTTTATTACCTTAATCGCCTCTTACGACATCCACGGGAAGACATGGAGTGGCACTATTCTAATTCGGCAACCACACGGCCTGACACCTGTCACTAATACTGGTAAACATCATAAGCCTGTTGGTGCAAAATGGTGGTTACAGAATTATCAAGTCAGAAGTCTTTTTAGAGTTGTTGGTATTTCTGTAGCTCTGCCTACCCCACTCTCGGAATGAAGGCGTGATGTTATGTATGTATAATTATTAAACTTGATATTTTTTTCCTTGAAACAGTTAAACGTGAACTATACTAGAAACAAAAACCTCAATAGTTATATTTCTCAAATCTTGACAACATTTCCGCATATTTTTTGGTTGAAACTTCGAAACCCAACGATCTTGAGCATTTATTTTTGTTTCAATAGTTGAGTACCTGCTACTTCTTAATACTGGTAAGCCATTTTTTTATAAATGTTGTGGTTTTTTAGTAAACAGCTTTTGAATTTGACGCTGCAATCAAGGGGCATAAACTATCTCCATCTCACGTTATTCGCGCGAAAATACATACAGCCATCTCTTTTGAATTTATTTGATCTGGCGTGGATAATTAAAATCATGATTCTTATTGTATTAAACATACATCGTCAAAAAGTTATAGGTACAAATATTGCACATATGGCAGTAAAAGCCTACCCCCTCGTAAGGCCCACCATGCTGCAAACAGGGAGATGTAGATTTGTACGAAATAAAGTTCAATTACCTTTGGTCTTAAATACCACTTTCAATTTTGAAACAAATCAAAATTAACTTAAAAACTATTGATATCAATGTTATTGTTATTATAATTAACCTCGCACTAGAGCAAATTTATTACCCATTAGTGGAAACTGTTCTGGCTAGTGTGTTAACTTACTTACTTATATTGTTTTGTTTCATTTGTTAAATTATTGCTGTTTGTTTCCCTTGAAATAACTAAATAAATTGCAATACAGTTTAAACTAAATTACCTGGATTATGTAGGTAAGTACCTCCTATAGCACACTCGAGTCTTACGAGCAAATACCCCTAAACGTATACTTTTAATATGATTATCCACAAAATGCCGCCTTCGAAATCACGCAAAATTGATTAGAGAGAAGAATGGCCCGGGGGCGATTTTTGACTTTCTAACGCTAGAAAGTCGAAAGTGAGCAAAAACGGTGAAACCGTATTTTTCAAATACGAGCTATAGAAAATGTAAAAACGAATGGTCCACACCATTCGTTTTTAATTGTATCATTAGAAAATTGTTTTGAAATCTGACAAACAAACGCAAACCACATATCTTTAATTTTAAGACATACCAACTTTAATTCAAATCCCTATCATAGACAAAGAACCTTGGCGGAGTAAGCGTTTAATTTAATAGTTTTAAATAGTAAAAACATTTGGTAAACAGTATTAAAAACACTGAAAGTGCACATCAATAATAAATTAGATCGTATGTTTATTTATCTTTAAAACATGATGAAAAACCGGTAATTGTCAACATCCTGCGTACTAAACACGTGAACATATTAAGTCAATCACTAGCTTTCGAGTGAGGGCTTTCAAAAATACGGTATAATAGGTTCATGCAAAAATAACCGTGACAATATTTTCGTGTACTAATTGTCTATCATTCGACTTGATTTCGAGCACTCGAAAGTCAAAAATCGCCTCCAGTACTTACTCTGGTCCCAGTGGTGTGACTATGGTGGTTATTGGTAGTGGTGCTCCGGTGGTCATTTGTGCTGCAGCAATCTGCCAAAGTAAGGTCAATTTTAACATACACTGCAATCCTGGGGGCTTACTTCTATTATGGTCGTGTTACTCGCGTGACTGAACGTGGGTGAAACATCCGTCACTTTCTGGCGAGCACAGTGCGAGAGTGACGGACGCTTTATCCACCGCGATAAACGTGACTATAATACGGGCCCTGGAATGGATTAGACTACTAGAGGTGGTCTATGTGGTCTGCCATGATTATTTTCAGTAATAATGTATTTTAGGTCGTATTTATCACAAGCCATAATGTATTAAGAAACTTTTTCAGGACTTATAAATCAAACCTACTCGTATTTTGTTTTAATGACAGCCCATGTTGGTCTTGAATTAGATTTTCGAGTATTCTCTTCAAAAGACTTCTCTTCGATCAGCTAATAAAGCCAATAGGCTGTTTTACAAAAAAAACTACCAATAGATTCGGTTTTTCGTAAGGATCAAATGAATACATAGGACCATGCATCAAAGCACTGCAAAAATCAGAAATAATAGTCTAAGTCCGACATCTCTACTAAGCGTTGAAAACGCTCCATACAAATTGATACTGAAAGCGGTAAATACGAAGTCATTTGTAATTTGGGTCGCGAAAACCTGCGCTAAAGTACCGTTGATGGCATTGCTGTACAATTTACTTTTAATTTAAAGGCAAGGGTTCGGATAATACCCAAATACCATTTTTTTTTTTTTTTTTTAGATTATAAGCAAACGTAAACTCCTTGTTCCAAAGATTTGTAACTACTATGTGCATGTTACCTAAAATCTTAAATGGCCTTCCTGAGGATATAAGATCGAGTGACGATGTTTCGAAAATTAAAAATAGTGTGTGTTAAATAGGTACCTATGTGTATGAGTTTATGTGTGCACATGTGTGTATACGTGTGTGCGTATGTGTATATATGTATATATGCATGTGTGCATAATGTGTACCTATATCGATATATATACCTAATATGTAAGTAATTAAGTTAGGGGGCGTCCATAAATTACGTGAGGTGTTTTTTTAAATTTTCTGTCCCTCCCTCCCTCCCTGGTGAGATGTTGTGAGATTTCATTCAACCCCCTCCCCCATCCCCCAATCTCACGTGAGATTTTTCAAAATGTGGGTTTCTTACGTAAACGCGTTGGATTGTTATTGTAAAAAGAAAAAAAAAACGTCGAAGTATGAATGAAATTATTTTCTTTCGAACGAATTAGCGAATGATCTTAATCGTATTACGATTGATTACGCTTAAGATTAAATTTTATGCATGTACAATCTGGATTAAATTAACCAAAATAGTATTTTTTTTTGTTTCAATCAGAAAAAAAATTGCGTGATATTTGCCGAGACCCCCCCTCTCTCCAACGTAAGATTAGATGAGATTTGACTCGACCCCCTCCCCCCCTTAAACATCTCACGTAATTTATGAACGCCCCCTAGACGTAGAGAGCTTTCTTTCTGCCAACAAACTGCAGTGCAGTTTGGCAGATAATTATTTTTTTATAAAAAAAAAGTACTTTTATAAAATAAATTAAAAAAAATATATATATATACTAACTGGATGAAAAAAAAAAGTTTTCGCCCGTAAATCCGTCCGGGTAGAAGTCGTTTATCGCTGCTCCCTCGAGAGATGTATAACTTTTCCGGGATAAAAACTGTATACTATGTTCCTCCCCGGGACTCAAACTATCTCCATACCGAATTTCATCTAAATCGGTTCAACTGTTTAAGCAAGGAGAAACAGACAGACAGACACACTTTCGCATTTGTAATATTAGTAAGGATAGGAAGCCTTTTGCTTTATACATCATACATACATTAAATCACGCCTGTTTCCCCAAGGGGTAGGAAGAGACCACTTCTTTCCACCTGCTACGATCCTGACAAATCTCTTTCGCTTCTTCCACATTCATACATCGAGTCATATATGCACGTCGGTTTCGGGTACTTAAGATTCGGCCCTTTTTCAGTATTTCCCCGATTTGATTCAAAAAGTACGCCTAGGGCGCCCCCTTCCGTCCCTTCCACTCACTTTCGCACTGTATATTTCTTTCGTCAAACGTTTTTCATCCATCCTTTCCAAATGACCGAACCATCGAAGCATGCCCTTTTCAATCATAATCTACATCTTCGGACAGTCCACACTTCTCTCTGATGTTTTCATTCCTTACTCTAGTTTTATTTTGTTTGGACCTGATCATCTTCTCCATATTTCAAACTGCAGCCCGTTATAAGCAGTATTTTTTATAAAACGATAAATTCCGTTTTTTTTCTTGCTTATACAATAACAATAACAAGATATTTACTTACTTGCACCCCGATCAGAAACCCTGTAACAAAAAAAAACACAAAAATCTTTAACTTTAAGTAAAAAATAATCTAACGATTTATATTATAATTAATGGAGCGCATACAAACACTTAAACATTGTAAAAACATATTCAGAATAGAATCAGGATAATCTTTGTTCGAGTAGTAGGCTTGTATAGCCTGACAAGTTTCTATTTGGCACTATTTCAATACCAGTTTTTATTGAAATAGGGCCAAATAGAAACTTGTTAGGCTTTAGGTTTATATTATAATAAACACTTTTAATGTAGTAATAGCGACTTACGGCCGAAACCTATAATCAAACCGCGGACAGATAGCGTTACTTAGTATTAAAATTTGACACATTTTGGCAAATGTCAGATTTCAACCCGAAGTAAGCCTTATCTATCCGCGGTTTGAATATAGGGTTCGGCCGTTAGCCTAAGTTTACAGCAGGTTTAACAAACCTAGAACCCGGTTTCATTGAATGGACTTTGTATAGCATTGTTAAAAGTTTAAATTATAAAGTTTAAACTAATAGGTAGGTATGATGTAATAGGGAAAATATAAATGTTTATGGCGGAAAACTGTTCAGTATATAGTGAGGTGCACAATAATTAATATAATTAAAAATTAATTAATTCAATATTTTGTGAACAATCTTAATCTATCTATATATATCAATTGCTGTTCGTTTGTCTCGCTAAAACTCGAGAACGGCTAGGCCGATTTGGCTGATTATGGTTTTAAAATGTTTGTCATAGTCCAGGGAAGGTTTAAAAGGTGCGAAAATAATTGAAAAATCCACCGGGAAAGTCAGAACTTAGCAGCGGGGCGAAGCCGCTGGCGCCGCTAGTATAATATAAATCTTTCGGGTGCAGGTTCAAATCAGGTGTAGTACCTAGTTGTTATAAAATAACTATTTTTTTCCTTTCCCTGTGTAATCAAATCATTGTGAGTTAGGTTTTTCTTTTCCAGAATACTTAATTGTTAAAAGTTAGACCTGTATTTGGCTATGTATTGTTGACTAGTTTCGAAACTTTTATAAAGCTGCTTTCCACAGATTTGTAAATAAATAAATACCTAAATAAATAATATGTTTTTTGATGTAGGTAGGTACAATTTTTTGTTAGAAAGTACTTCCCACCGCAGTAATGAACTTTTTTGTGGGTACAAGTTTTAAATTCCAATTTTTTTTTCAGTTAATTAGCCACATGAGGTTTCTTTTACGCGTTGGTAATATGGAGTGAATCTACTAGCAGCGCTTACCTAACATAACCTTACCTCTGCCTACGGTAGTCAAGGGCAAAAATATGTATACACTTTAGTACCTTGCCGCTTTAATCGCTGTCACAATTTCATATGACAGCTTAAACGTGACGTTAAATAGACAAGGTACTAAAGTGTATACATATTTTTGCCCTTGACCGTAATAGGCCCATGGTAAAACTATGTACCTAATATATTATGTAATATTTCATCTAACATAAATACGTTTTTGCTAAACGGACTTTAGGCTAAATTAACGAAAACCTTTCCATAGAAAACTAAGGAAAAATGTATTTTTATGTTTCCATTGCTTCGTACATACCTATTTATTAAGTAGTAGGTAATTAGCATCAAATAGTTTTTAATTCATCCTGGGCCTCTATTTAACATGGTGCCTTTGATGTGTTATAGTAATCATTCGGCTGCCATTATTATCAAGTAAATAAGAGCTATCAAAACGTTGACAATACGATAACAGGGCAAAGATAATATTATTTTAACCCACTAGACTAGAGGCCTTGTATTCCTGAACCATTTCGAAAGTTGAGGACGTGTATCCACAATGTTTTAACCTCTCACTTTAGGTTAGGTACCTCTTTAAGTACTTTCAGTTGCTATGTTCCAGATGGTAACGTCTAAAGTACCAAGAATACCTATATCCATGTGACTAGGTATTACCCCGGGGTTTATTTTACTTTATTTATACAACTTAAATCCATCTTGCTACTACATCGCAATCCTAATGTTGACGTTAGGCATGGTAGCTCTTATTCCTTTGACGGTAAGCGTGAATATAACGTCAACAGTAAACTAATTATGATAACAATATAGAACTCCGATTTAGAGCAGAAGCACTAACTAGGATTAATGCTACCATCCTATTGTTACTGCAATTAACTAGATTAAACAAAACTCTATTTTTTGCAAAGCAATAAAAAGACACAGTTAAGTACAAACAACGAGATCATACATTTTGGCAACATACATTTGACTTATCGCTGACCATCGAATCAGTATCTAAACCAATTATTATTTTAAAAAAACTTACCGATGAGGAATAAAGTAACGGCGGTGCATAGAATTCCAGGCATCTTCACAGTCGTACGCTATATGCCGTAATGGACGAATAAAATAACCCGACTCCCAATGTAATTTCCTCTACGAATAATATGGCTGGATTTGTCCTTAATTACTCATAGTTGTTTCAAGTCCATATACGGCTGTCGCTCTTCAATAAAAGCATTTTCCTAATTCGATTCGCGATTTCTAATACACGACAGTGCGTCCTACTCTTTAAATTGACGTTGCACAGTTGCGTTAGTGCAATTTATGGACGACTCATATCGTCGTCTTTCTTACTCAAACTCGTATCTGCATATTTTTTTTGCTGTTGGTAATTTCATTTTCATTCAGTATAACATAGAAACAATAAGTTTACCAACAGCAAAAAATATGTGCAGATACGAGTTTTAGTAAGTAAGACGACGACATCTGTATATTCCACCAAAACAAAATTAAAGTAAAATGTTGCCAAGACGAGGCCATACGGCTCTCACTATCAAAATTTATCAGATCTCACGTAGAGCCAAGCTTCTAACTCAACACGCTTTAACTCTACAAGCCCTAACTTCACAATTCTACACCTTAGTCAAAATATGTTTCTTGGCCTTTTCGTTTTTATTTAATTTCAAATTCAAACATTTATTCAGTAAATTGGCCACATTTACAAGTCGGTAATATGCAGTGAATCTACTAGCGCTTCGAACAAGACATTGCGGAGAAGAAGCGCCGCAAGAAGCTGCAGCAATTCATTTATTCTTAACTTAAAAGTAAGTTACATTACAAAGTAATAAATAATTATTATTAATACTAGCACAAAAAATATAATTGTACATTACAAATGTAAGATCAATAACATTAAATTAAAAATAATGACTAGGAGAACAACACGACGAGGTCTCTACGTCAGGAACGATTACTAAAATAACTAATTGGAAAACCAGGTCCTTGCAAGCGTGAACCGACCGGATGCCACAGACAGCACCCGTTCACAAGTATGACGCGTATCTCAGCCATCGCCTACCTCAACCATGTGTTCGGGAAGGTGGCGACCCGATCAGCAACCCGTTACTAACAAGAACTATTGTATAACAGAAAAAATAATGAACAGGAAATACATTTTTCAAGGGTCAGACTCGTGGTCACACCACTTGTTGTCGCTTTCGTCGGGAATTCTTCAGAAGTCATTTATATTCCGCAAGAGTAGGTAGGTTAAATCGGCCAGAAATAGGAGCCCGACCCAACTTTTCACCTTACGGCCTAGTGACGGTAGCAAATCGGCCAGGTCACATATTTTGATTTTAGGTTTAGAGTTTGTGAAGTTATAAGGCTGGTAGAGTTAGAGCGTGTAGAGTTAGAAGCTTGGCTCTCCATTATGAGGAAAGTGCGAACCATACGGTCTCGTCTTGGCAACATTTTACATAAATGATTTATTTATGGTGGGATATATATATATATATATATATATGACTCGTTTATAAATTTTGTAGGTACCCTTC
Source organism: Acleris holmiana (assembly GCA_949316455.1). NCBI lineage: Eukaryota > Metazoa > Arthropoda > Insecta > Lepidoptera > Tortricidae > Acleris > Acleris holmiana. The sequence goes on from OX438767.1 coordinate 3,934,023, forward strand.
TGCAGCTGCAGTGTACTATTTCAATCCACTGACGCAACCGTGCAACGCCAATTTAAGGAGTGGGGCGCACCTCCGTGTGAAACACTACAACTCGAGTTGAATTAGGAAAATGATTTTTTTGCAAGTCTCGTGCTGGCGGAATTTTATATAAAATGTTTCACTTCCTTTTGAAAATTGCTTGTTTAATTTTCCAAGATTTTTTTGTACTCTAATACTAGCAAACCAAACAACAAACCAAATACAAACAGCAGCTGCGCTGCGCAGCGCAGCTGCCGCGGAGCTCCTATTTCTGATTGCTTTGGCCCTTCGGGCCGGTTGAACAACTACCATAACCTAAACTTACCTCATTTTTATGAATTATGATACTAGTTTTGGTCAGTAGTGCGGCGTAGTTTTTTTAGCACCCACATTAAAGCGCGTAAAATCCGCCAATTAGGTTTCATTAAGAATTTTATGTATGTATGTATAAAGACGTATCAATTATCTAAATCGGTTGAGCCGTTGAGTATATAATATACATACATTGAGTATATAAATTGTACATAATTAAGGGCTATAATTAAAACAAAACTTAATTGATTCTTTTGTGTAAAAAGAGTTACCCATATAGTTTGTATGATGAACATTCGCTACACAAAGGACACGATCTGGTTTTTTTTCATTAAGCCTTTAATTATGTACTTTTTAAAATTACTTAAATACACACATACATGCAACCATAAATTACATACATACATTCATGTCAAACACATAGCCCTCTATTTGGGCTTCGCCTCAGTCGGTTTAAAAAACTCACATGCTTTTTCAAAATGATGGTGCCCTGTGTCATTACTCGTCTGTTAAGAGTTCATTCATTTGATTTCACTTGATAATACCAATTATTTATTAGGATCGCCGTGGCCGCCGAGGTCACCACCGGGACTGACCGGGATGACTAAAATGGAATTGGTGTCGTTTTATGGGATTCAATGGGATTCACTACATATGTGGGTAAAGCTCCAAAATGCAAAAGTAAAAATGCTCAGTAACAATATTATTTAATAAAATAAGGATTTTATTTTTTATTTTTTTTACTAACGCTTTATGATCCAAAGGTGGTTGAAATTGTTTATTTTTGATTTGATTTGATTTTATACTCTCTGTGGTTTTTTCGGCCTACGCCGATGGATCTGTCAAGGTACTTGATCGAGTATAGGGCAGGGCCGAGATTCTACACGGTAAAACCGATATCGTTTTGGACGTGTTTCCGTATTGTCAACGTTTTGATAACTCTTATGTCATTTACAATAATGGCAACTGTGACATAAACGATTCTAAAACACGTTAAACGCGATAGGTAATGTTATATTGACACGTTCGAACGTTTCCGTAAAAATACGAAGGAAAACAATGATGTAATACAACTGTAAGGATGATGATCATTATCTGGTCGGTGGAATTGCATATGTTTCAGAACAAAAAGAGGTTGTACGTATACTAAATTGAGGATTACACACTGTGAAGTCTCATTGAAGGAAGTTTTATTACTCCAATATTGCGCAATTTTCTAAATGAAATATTTTCTGACTAATGGATAGGGCTCGTAGGACCAATCAGCTGGCCCCCGCGTTCTCCTGATCTAGGAACACTGAAGAAAAAATCAAGAAGCGAAGCAAACTCAAAAATATAATTCGTGTACATTTCAAAGGTAAAGTCAAATTTTATGAAGAGATGCGGATTATGTATTTCCGTAGGAGGTCAAAAAATTTAATCAATACGTATCTATCACCCATAACAATCTTATCATATCACAAAAGAAGTTCACGTATCACGAAAGTTGTAACAAAAATTACTTAGCCTTATTTAGAGAGCTAAATATGCTGCCAGTGCATGAGAAAGTGAGGTACCTAATAGCAACAGAGCAGGGCTGGAATTCTACAAGGTAATAACGATATCGTTTTTGACCTGTTTCCGTATTGTCAACGTTTTGATAACTCTTATGTCATTTACAATAATGGCGACTGTGACATAAACGATTCTTAAACGTGTCAAACACGATATTGTTTTAACGCACCTGAATAGAGGCCCAGTTTAATAGTTTCGAATTTAAAACCCCTAGCACACCCGCGCACTGAGGGCCACGACGCAGCGGAGGTACGTGGAGCCCGTGGCCAACAACTATTACGGCAAAAGAATGCGTAGTTATATAACACCGCGAATATTTAATTTAATTTTTCCAGAAATTAATGTAAAAATAGTTTTAGAACCAGGTTAAAAAAGTTGCTATTGGATACCTTAAAATCATCATAGTTGTTGTAGTGGGTAGTAAGGTCAGTGAGGGAAACACAATGCTCGAATGATCTTTAAAGTACGAATAAATTAGACATTTAGTAATAGGTTATTTTCTAAATGTATATAAGGTACATAACAAATGTGTAACTGAGTGCGGTACTTCGCCAAAAAACATTATGTTTGGCGAATTTATAAATAAATAAAATTTACCTATATTATTATATTCTTGGAAATAAAAAAAAAAAAAAAACAGCGATTATCATACTAGCTAGTACACAGCGAACAGCAGAGTAACCCACGACACAGTTCAACACCAAGAATACAAGGAGTCCAAAAACACATAGCACATAAAAACAGGCATATTTCTAATAACTTCCGCAGTGCAGATATTAGACCCAAAAATTTCGGATAAAAACTTGGTGTAATACTATGCACCCACAGGTAAGGTCTTTTTCTCATTGTTTGCAAGACATCACATCCTTGCATAGAGATTTTCTCTCTTTTTCTAATTCTTCTCCGCCTTAATCTGGTTTCGGCTTCGTCAGCTGTTTTCTCCTTTTTTGTCATCTTTTTATTTTTTACAAGACTGTTGTACAAAGTTGATTCTTTGAATTGGTCGATGATAACTGTCATTGCGTGTGATCGATTAATGGCTTTTGCGATTGCTATTTTTCTATATATCCACTGTTTAGATAAAAAATTCTTCGTTTGGTAACTAGTTCCGTTTAAATCATTAAGTTTAGCTGTCACATACCGATAAGCTTTTTTTGGTTTTACGATGCAGTACGTTGCAGTTTTCACCACTCCAACAACAATTCCCAAAACAAACACCAACGTACCAAACACGCAATTTAGGCAAATATTAAAGTCTTCATCAACAGCTTGTACATTAATATTTTTTAGTGCCTTTTGCATCTGCTTTTGTTCTAACTTTTCAGCCGCTGTTGGTTTCGTTTTATTTTTTTCTTTGATTTTCACTTCTTGCACACTTGCTTTTCTGGTTTTTTCTTTTTTTCTTTGTACTTTAGTCTTCGCAGTGCTGCTTTTAGAAGTATCATTATCCTTTGAGCTTAGGTTTGGACATAATATCATTTTTAAAACATTACAAATGCGGTAACATTTGGGTTCAGGGCATTCGCAAAAAGCCTTCTTCACTGCAATACGAGTACTACTTGAATTACCGACGGACTTTCCTATTTTGCGTTTTAATTTGGAGTAATTGTCACATGGTAAAACAAATACTTCGTCCTTATCTTGAATATTTGTGCATCTTTCAGTATTATGGTTTCCGTTAGAAACGTTTTGACTAAACATAGAAGACTTGTAAGGTAGAGAATCTCTACAAATTTCAAGGCAAGGATTTTCCAACAATGGTTCTGGATCAAGTACATTGGGCTTTGGCCTTATACACAATTTGCAAATAGGTTCAGGTTTACACGTGCTATAGGAGCATACATTGATGCTTTTTTTAGGGCTCTCGAAAGGAACATTGGTCGGTTTTTGTTGACATTCTTGTCGACATATGCTGCAGATGTATTCATTTTCGGTTATTGGTGGATCCTCGTATTCGGACTTCAGAGATTTTTGCAATTTACCACGCGCACTAGGATCACGTTGACCACAGCATATTAGTATATTGTTGATGTTCTTAGGGCATTCATAAGAATTGCTAATTCGTTTTTGTGGACGAAGTTGTTTACATATGCTACAGAAACATTCGTTTTTGCTTTGGGGTGGACAAATACATTCACGTTTTATACATTTGCGCAATTTAAGACAATTATCATGGTTGTGTTGTTCCTTTTTCTTGTGTTGAAGTTTTTTGCAGCATATATCGAACAACCCGCTAACAAATTTTGGTTTAATTGGCAATTTACGTTTTTTGCGGTTTTTAGGGCATTCCCAAATAACGTTGACCTGGTTTTGTAGATGTGCTTTGCGACATATATTGGATAAGCAAGTAACATTAGTCACGTATTCTGACTCTTTTTGATTACTTATTCTTTCAGTGTTTCTCGTTTTCCTTTTCTTTTCACTGAGCTTACGAGAAAACTTCGCAAATTTTCTTTTAATTGACTTAGCACTCTGTGGTTTTGAAATTATCAAAGATTTATATTTATTTACGGCCTGTCCGTTTTGTCCGTCCGTATTTTGTTCTGATGTTGGCTTTTGTTTCCATTTTATTTCTTTTATTTTATTCTTATTATGTCTACTAACACATTCCATAAGGACCAACTCATTTTTAGATTCTGATACTGGTTTATGTTTTTTAATAGATTCCAAGAGTGATGAATTTCCGGAAAAATATTGACAGCTGCGGACAAATTTATTTTTTATCCTACCTAAACTGGGAATATTGCGATAACTTATACATCTTTTGTTATCTTGATGTTTAACGAAATCCGGGCAATTGTATCTCAGGCGATAAATATGATCAGATTTTGAATCGTCAAGTGTTCCTTTTCTTTTAAAACAGCTTTTTCCTTTTCGTCCCGATAACCTACAATTAGAGCGCCCTAATACAAAGAACCAATTTGGCAACTGGTTTGTTGGTTTAGTGTGATAAAGGTTAACAGAGTGTTTAGCGTCGCTCATATTAGCATATTCCGAAGAAAGCGTCGCAGTAGACGTATCCACGTAAGTTCGTTTTGAGAAAAAAGACTTTCGCTTGCGAATAGGAGCTTTCAAAGTTCGATCATATGATGCTGGACGAGTGCCATCATTGACATTAGTGCAACCACATTCAACTACTTCATTGTTATTAATGCAATCACATTCAACTACTTTATTGAAAGTAGAGCAATCACATTCAACTTCTTCATCGTTTTTCGAAAAAAGAGACTTCTGCTTGCGGCTAGGAACGTTTAAAATAGTATCATGTGATCCGAGACGAGTCACTGCATTGAATTTAGTACAATCACATTTAGCTTCTTGATTGTTTTTCGAAAAAAGTGGCCTTTTCATGCGACAAGGAATGTTTAAACTTTCATCATGTGATCCTGGATGAGTAATAGCATTAAAATTTGTGTTATCATATTGAACTATTTTTTTTTTTTTTGAAAAAAGAGGCTTCTGCTTGCGCCTAGGAAGTTTAAGAATTATGTCATGTGATCTTTGACGAGTAACTGCATTGAAATGAGTGCGATCACATTCAACTACTTCATTTATTTTCGAAATACAAGACTTCTGCTTGCGCACAGGACTTTTTAAAATTTTAACATGTGATCCTCGACGAGTTACTGGATTGAAATTATTGCAATCACATTTAACTTCTTCATTATTTGTTGAAAAAAGAGACCTTTTCTTGTGACTACGATTTCGTGACCTTTTATCATGTGATCTTGGATGAGGTACGGCATTGAAATAAGGGCGATCACATTTAATTACTTCATTGTTTTGCGAAAAAAGTGATATTTTATAGCGACTAGGAACACTTAAACTTTTATCGTGTGTTCTTGGACGAGTAATAGGATGGAAAACAGTGCAATTAGATTTAACTTCTTCATTGTTTGTTGAAAAAAGAGACCTTTTCTTGCGACTACAATTTTGTAAACTTTGATCATGTGATCTTGGATGAAATACGGCGTTGAAATAAGGGCAATCACATTTAACTTCATTGTTTTTCGACAAAAGTAACCTTTTCTCGCGACTAGGAACATTTAAACTTTTACCATGTGATCTTGGGCGAGTAACAGCATTGAAATTAGTGAAATAACATTCAACTACTTCTTTGTTTTTTGAAAAAAGTGACCTTTTCTTGCGAATAGGAACATTTAAACTTATATAATGTGATCTTGGACGAGTAACAGCATTGAAATGAGTGCAATTACCACCAAACATTGTATTCAAATTAGTGAAATCACATTCAGCTACTTCGTTGTAATTAGTGCAATCACATTCAACTATTTCATCGTTTTTCGAAAAAAGAGAAAGTTTTTGTAAACTTTTACCATGTGATCCTGAATGAGATACGGTATCGAAAGTAAGGTAATCATATTTACCCACTTCATTGTTTGTTGAAAATAGAGATCCTGGACGAGTAACACCATGAAAATTAGTGCAATCACATTCAACTACTTCATTGCAATTAGTGTAATCATATTCTACTACTTCATCATTTTTCGATAAAAGAGATCCATGCTTGCGACTAGGAACTTTTAAATTTTTTACATGTGATCCTAGACGAGTAACACCATGGAAACTAGTACAATCACATTCAACAACTTTATCGTTTTTCAAAAAAAGAAACTTCTGCTTGTGGCTAGTATTTATCAAAATGTCATCATGTGATCTTTGATGAGTAACAGGATTGCAATAAGTGCAATCACATTTGACTTCTTCATTGTTTGTTGAAAAAAGAGACCTTTTCTTGCGACTACGAGTTTGTAAACCTTTATCATGTGATCCTGGACGAGTTACGGCATTGAAATTAGGGCAATCACATTTAACTACTTCATTGTAATTAGTGCAATCACATTTAACTACTTCATTGTAATTAGGGCAATCACATTTAACTACTTCATTGTAATTAGGGCAATCACATTTAACTACTTCATTGTAATTAGTGCAATCACATTTAACATCTCCATCGTTTTTTGATATAGGAAGCTTCTGCTTGCGATTAAGAACTTTTAAAACGTTATCATGTGATCCTAGAGGAGTAAATGCATTGAAATTAGTACAATCACATTCAACATCTTTTTTGCTTTTCGGAAAAATAGACCTTTGCTTAGGACTATAAACGTTTAATTTTTTATTATGTGATCCTGGACGAGAAACAGAAATGAATTTAGTGCAATCACATTTATTTACTTCTTTGTTTTTTGAGAAAACAAACATTTTCTTGTCACGAGAAACTTTTAAAATTTTGTCATGTGCTCCTGGATGAGTAATAGCATTCAAATTAGTGCAATCACATTCAATAACTTCATTATTTTTCGAAAAAATACACTGTTGTTTGCAACTGGGCATTTTTAAATTTCCATCATGTAATGCTTGATCGCTTACAGCATTGACATTAATGCAATTACATTCAACTACCTCAATGTTTTTACCATAGGTTTTTTTTTCATCTTTTCCTCTCTTGAATTTTCTGACCGGGTTATGACTTGTATCCAACTCGTCAACGCCTTTTCGTTTCATGAAATGAAATATTTTTCTGCGCTTTAATCTACTTGGATTTCGATAAATAGTAAATAACGACTTTTCGCTTTTGGGCAACGTTAACTTAAAAGATTCGTGATTTTTTCTTAAACCTATGTTGAATGGCTGTAAAATCGTAATTGACTTTCTTATGTGTTTCTGGGGTTTTTGTTTGTTCATTTTATATGCGATTGCCATTCTTGGATCCGTTTCAGTGTCTCCGGCACAGATTGTTATCAAGTAACAACACTTACCTACCTGTTGTCGTTCTATTAAGTCTTATTTTGATTGCTGCCTCGCTCCAATCGACCAATAGTGGATCGTTTAGAAAAAGTCCTCCTGCGTTTTTGATTAAACCAGCCTCTTTTCTAAGAAAACCCTTTTATGTCTTGGTATTTACCATTACTTTTGTCACAATAGCATTTTCCCTCAGGCACAGTCCACAAAAATGTTTGGCAACTTAATTTTCGATCAGCTTTCAGTTTGGGGAAAAATGTCTCACTGGGTTTAATATTTAATTTACCTCGTAATTCACCGGCAACCAGAAGAAGCGTTTTGCAATAATTTTATCTTTAAAATTTATTGTTATTGTTCTATTACTTTAACGGTAACTCTCACATTTAATTTCCAGACAAATAAATCCTTGGTCTCATTTTGCGTCCATTGAAATTAATGAACTTATAATTACTTTACTTTTACTTTATTTATATTTACTTTGCAATTTATTTTCTTTTTTCTTTTTTAATTAATACTTAATCATTTTGATCATGATTCTCTATTTTTCCATTTTTATTTCATTTCTTTTATGATCATGATTTTCAAAACAACAACAATCTTCTTCTTCTTCTTTTTTATTGATGGCAAATATTTTCCTTTGTGGTATTTTACTTCTCTATAGACATTAGCCGTCCATAGAGTTAAACTACATTGGGCTCAAGGTACACAGAATAAGAACTAAAGGCATAGAAGGAGCAATAAAATCAAAGCAACATACAGAAAGCTGATATGCACAGTCTTACACAGTCACAGTCTTAGTGGGATTCAGTGTGCCAAAATGAGACAGTTCTATAGCTACAGCTACGCTAAAATGTCATGGTCGTACACTGTTGCACACTGTTGCATGTATAAACAACGTTTATGTGTGCAGATATGGTTAGGATGACAGACTAAGTAAATTTACACCAGGGACGGGCAAAACAATAATATCGATAACGACATATTTTAAAGTTCTATAAAAATATAACATATTCTTTATTACCTAGTATCATCCAAACGGGTGGACGGATTTCTAATGGCGGATTTTAGGTGCCATTATGAGGCTTTAAAAAAATGTGTTAGCTGATTTAGTGGTGGTAGGACCCTGTGCAGGGTCTGTCCAGATCGCTACCACCATCTTATCCATTAACCACCCCCCAAGCAACAGTGTTCGAATTGTTGTGTTCCGGTGTGGGGAAAAGACGACCGGTGAAATTACTAGCATAGCGGCATTCCATCTTAGTCCTTAGGGTTGGCGACGCATTTGAGGTCTTAGGATTATAGTCTTGAGAATTCAAATATCTATGGGTCTCAGATTCCACTTACCATCAGGTGGCCTGAGTGCTCAGGTGCCTTCTCATTAACATAAAAAAAACGTAATGGCATATAACAAAAAATGTTTGTACATATCAAAGTTTAAAAAAGTTTAATATTTCTTTTCGTTACCTGATCAAAATGGTGTATAACCAATGTTTGTACATATCGACAAACATTGGTTATACACCATTTTGATCAGGTAACGAATCAAATAATAGCAATACAATTGGTCAACTAGTTCTTGATCGGTTGTCAATTTTGCTAAATCACATTTGTAGGTATCGTATGAGATGTAAGTAAAAATATGATATTTTATTTCCCGGTACTGTAGGTACGCTGAATATGCTAGTGAGTGTTTTTTTCAGTTTTATCATAAACCATGGCTAAATCTCACGAAAGCGTTTGAGTGAGGACATTAGCTTAGGGAGGGCACTGCACCAGGTTTGAGTCTGCGCAATTTGTTAACGTAATGCTGGCACTCCACTTGGCGGTATTTACCCAAATATTCGTGTTGCATCTTTTCCCTTTCTACAGCAAATGAAATAGAGGCAACGACGCAACGCGAACACGCAACCCCAAGTGGAGTGCCACCATAACAGCCGTCTTCAAAATGTTTGGAGCAAATGCGAATACGCTTGACGTAAAGACGTGACTCAAAGACTAATTTGGTTGTGAAATAGCTTCTAACTTTGCTTCATATTATCGTCGTCAGGGAATCTAAAATAAACCATAATTTGATCATATATCGAATATTTTAATTTATAACCTTAATAAATAATAACATTAAACTTCGCAACTGATTAATCGATATGAAGTTATAACGTCACTATTATAGAATATAACAAAACAATAAAATTCTAGTTAAATATTGCTTTAAAGATATTTCGAACGCTCATGTTTACTTCGGACAATGATATTCTGCATTTCTACGCTTTAACAATGCTGTCTGACGATTATAATCCGAAATATATTCAATATGCCGCCTTCCCGGTGAAAGCAATTTTTTTCGATTTGATTTTTCTTGCGGAATGATGATCTGTATTCAAACACAACACACACCATATTGCTGTTTATTGTTCTTCACGTTTATATAAAACACCACATATATAATTGTTGTTAAAATAAATTCAAACAATTAAGAAGTCTCAACGGCAGCGTGCTTATGATAAACATTATATCTTTCTCTTTCTCTTTGGTCGCTCGATGTCAAACCTACAACTATACTATATCTAAGGCCTAGCATGCTGTCACGGGAACTAGTGTCAAATGACGTGAAACGGGAACTAGAAACAAATATTATTATGTAATTAGTAAAATTATAGCCACCCGGGGTTTAAATTGCTTGGAAATAAAAGGACTCAAGTCACACAAAACACACTTTTATTTTAAACACTCTTTATCTTACGTTGGAATATGGAATAGACAAATTAAAATCCTGAGCCTATGTCAAAATGTTGTCCCGTGGCAGCGTGTTAGGTAGGCCCACTGAATGTAGGGCGATCGCAGTCTACGTTCGTCGATGTTTTTACTCAAATATAGCGTTTAGCCACAAGAGGTCACTCACATACGTCTGCCGCAGGGGCAATATTAGAATTGGACCCTTAATTGACTCCATAATTGTGATGTGTATAGGCAAGTAGGGGCGGCAGGGGCGCAAGACCTTCCTAGCACCCGGGGTTGCATCTACCGCCCTGCTACGGTGCCACATGTGTAGTACGATTGGGGCAATTCCAGTCAGTTCATTGGTGGCAGCCGCGCGGATATCTATTTTATATTTATTTATAAATTTCAAAATAGTTTGAAAACATGCGTACCTACGTCTTACGCACGGGAGTTAAATTATTTCCCTAAGAAAGAAAGACTTCTACGCGGGCTGAGTCCACCAAATAAAGTATCAGTGACTTTCAAATCCCCGGAGTTGGAAGCTATAAATTTGAATTTCCCTTTTTGTCATGTTATTATGAAAAACCTATAATGTAGAGAGTGCGAGAGCGATAGACTAGATAACCGATTACTATGAATATTCTGGTTATAGTCGAATAAACTGTTGTTTAGCTACTAAATGACTGTAGCTTCCTTTGTCGGTCACACTATTTTCTAGCTGTAAGTAATCAGTCCAGTTTACAAATAAGATCCTTGATATAAAATAAGAACTAAAGGCATAGAAGGACTCTTAAAACGAAAGCGCCAGATCCTGGCCTGTCTCCAGTCTGTGGCCTGTTTGGAGACCTGTCTCCAAAATTTCAATATTAAAGTTCAGTAAATTAAAAAAGGAAAGATTATAGTGTCCAGTTCTTGCTAAAACCAGCCGTACACCCCTGGTCCCCAACTGGTCAACCAACTGGCGACCAACATGTCAAAATGGTCGTAAATTAGCCTGCCAAATTAAAATTCCCATAAAAATAGTCTATGGTATTGAACTACGTATAAGCTTGGTGTCAAACGGATATCATGTTTTTTTAGTCGTGTATATTGACGTCATAATATATATGATTTATTTTTGCTACCAAATTATCTCTGCTCAAACTTAAACCTACTTGAATGGTTAAAACTTAATTAAGGTAGTAAATTTGTTATAAACGACTGTTCGGTCTAATTTCATTGTCAACGCTGTTGCACGCCTGTTATTGAGGTACAGGTTAGATGTGATCCCTATTAATTAAGTTACATAATGTATAGCCTTGTACTTTGTTGGTGTGCCAAATAAATAAATAAATAAATAAATAATGTAGGTACATTTATTTTATCGCTTCTTCTATGCCTTTAGTTCTTATTTTATGATCAGAATACTGACTATAGCCTCTTACATCCCCGTATGCAAATGCGGCGTGGTTATTACTTATTGTACTCGTAGATACGTAGAGTGCGTCTGCTTTCTTAATGCTCCTCGGATTACGGTCGCTGTCTCGCTCTTACTCGCCTCTGACAAAGCTATACCAATTTTTACCATTTCAGAATAATTATGTTGTGATGCTGTCCATCATTTTAACTATTTTCACTTCATCGTTTGTACCATTTCATCGAATTTTATTTTATCAAACGCTATATTCTGCTAGAACCATAACTTTCGAGGATATTTTAAACATTACGTAGGTTACGTTAGATTTGTGAGAATCAAAATCGAATTAAAACTCTTGCGTCGAGAAATGCCTTCCCGTAACCATGAAATGAAAATTTCGCGTATGATTCGTTGAAAGGAATTTCGTAAAAATAAAAGGTACTTGTGATATTATCGCCCGGAACTCAATTTGCATGGATTTTATTGACTTCTACGCGATATAAGTCCTTTTGTCGACTAAGGTCTATAAGTAAAAATGAATAGGTATAAATATTACTAGAAAGAAAATTGGAGAGAAGGATTTATTGACTACGTATAAAAATGCCGACATTCAAATACGTAATTATTTGAAATTAGATAGTGTCGACGGAGCTCCTGTTTGTGGGTGGTTTGGCCCTCCGGGCCTGCTGCAAAACTGACATAACCTAAACCTACCTACGTATTTAAATGTCGGCATTTTTATGCTTAGTCATTAAATACTTCTCTTCAATTTTCTTTCCAGTCATTTTTATACCTAGTCATTTTATCTTATAGACCTTAGTCACCAAAAGGATATAAGCGTTGCTTGAAAATCTTCGTAAACTCTTCTATAATACACTTCTGCACTGTCTGTGTCGACAGCAAAAGCATGACTCCAATATGTTTTTTTTGCCAGCAACTTATTTTAAAGTGCCTTTTTATTTAGTGGAGCTCGGCAGCATCATTATTTTCTGCCTATCTTTAGAAATGTTAAATAACTCTTGTGTGCTAACCTTACAGTAGCGATGAGGAACATATATGAAAATATTTATAATTGATTACCGCAGACAGTAGTAAACGTGAAATTGAATCATTAGCTCTTGACCGTTTTCAGTATATATAATTATTTTGTCCCTTAAATTCAAATTCGGTATCTTAATATGAGCTGTTTCTTATATAGTTAGTGCAACCAAAGATACAAAACAAAATAAATGAACCGCTGAACGTCATTGCTTTTTACATGTTATCGTATTGCCAAAGTTACGATAGCTGTTATTTACTTGTTAGTACGGCTGCATTTCCACCAGAGCTGTGCGAGGTAGCGGGGCGGTGTGCGAGGCGAAACTCCACCAATAGGAGAGCTGCGCCGAGCGAGGCTAGGAATTCTATTGGTGGATTTTTTCCTCGCACACCGCTCCGCTACCTCGCACTGGGCCTCTATTCTACTGCGTTATAACGATATCGCGTTTGATGTGTTTTAGAATCGTTTATATCACAGCCGCCATTATTGTAAATGACATAAGAGTTATCAAAACGTTGACAATACGGAAACACGTCAAAGACGATATCGTTATTACCATGTAGAATCCTAGCCCAGGGCCTTTATTCTTTTGCGTTATAACGATATTGTGTTTGACGTGTTTTAGAATCGTTTATGTCACAGTCGCCATTATTGTAAATGACATAAGAGTTATCAAAACGTTGACAATACGGAAACACGTCAAAGACGATATCGTTATTACGTGTAGAATCCCAGCCCTGTTAATTTTCCCCTTAATTTAATCACCGATTTAGTAAATCATAGTTACCCTATTTATGGATCCTATTAAGAATATTTTATTTTAATGACACTTCAGTCACAGTGACAATTCTAATCAGTCATTGTCTTTTATTTGTTTTGTTTTTCTATGTTCATCTTTGCATTAAATTTCTTTCTGTCAAGTAGGGTGACCACACTGTTTTTATTATAAACTGATTAATTTTGATAATTGCGTGATTAAGTCTGAATACTACATCTAAACACCTTCATACCTATATTATTCGGATCCCACTTTAAGGGACGTTTTCAAAACTACGTACATAGTTAAGGGCTTTAATTAAAACAAAACTTAATTGATTCCTTTGTGTAACGAAACTTACCCATATAGTTTGTATGACTAACTTTCGTTACACAAAGGACGCGATCGTGATTTTGTTTTCATGAAGCCTTTAACTATGTCATTTTGTTTTTTAAATCGACCCTTAATGCTCAATTAAGTAAGTCATATCACTTTTGATCACGTCTTTGATGTCACCCGGTATACGAATGTAGATAGGTAAATACTGCCGAATAATAAATCTCTGTCAAAAATACAAGAATTTGTTTTCACCTGTATTTTTTGAAAATTCATCTGCTTTAGTAAAAATAAACTGTATTTCAAGACTTTATCTTTTACCATATATTACCAATGAGGGTTCAGTCATACTTACTTCAGTAATTGTATTCTCCTCTACATTATAGGTTGTCGTAGTGTTACTATTATGTCCAGAATTATTTAAAAATGGAAAAACAACCGATCGTGTATAGTTATCCCATACATTGAAAAAAGTTACTTGGTTCATTTCCGAGACGTTTTCTTCTTCTTTTTTAGAGGAAATTACATTTTGATCAATAATTTTACTAACCGCAGTACCAGTAGTTAATGACGGTACGGCATTTGTGACGTTTTTAACAGCTTCTATTTCATTATCAAGGATTTTTTCAAAAGAAATCGCTATTTGATCATCAAGTTCACCAATCGATGCCTGTGGGAATTTTGTGACATTTCCAGCAGTTTGATAGATTTCTTTAGCGGAAATTGAATTTTCACCAGCATTTTTACTTAACACAGTATTATTAGTTAATAGCTGTAGGGCGTTACATGCTTTCTCCCTCAAATTCAAATGCGGTATCTTAATATGAGCTGTTTCTTCTTTAAATATACGTACGACTTCATAACATACATTACCTACCCATGTCATGATGTCTTTTTCTTGAACGAAACGTGCTATTTCATGGCTGATGTTTCCCAATGAAGACATGCAGTCTTGCATCCATGACATCCATCTGCTATAGTAAAATATGATGATTACGAGAAACAATATTGTTACAATTACTGTGCAAGTACAGCAGTTTTGTGGGTGACACGAGTTCTGACGCAAATTACAGCCGAACTTTGCATAGCGGAAGGCGCAGAAACATGGCAGAATGAAAAAAACGGCTTTAAGCACAAAGGAGACGTAGCTATGAGCCGTGAATATGATGAGGCGTATTATGTCTTCTATTGCTAACAGTAGCGATACGAAGATCCTTGTGGCTGACTGTAGAGTATACACCACTGGTACGAGGAATAGACCAGCTATAAAACACATATTGATGTTCTCCCAGCAGTTTTCTACCAAGCGATTCCTTTAGTTACTAATTTTACGTTTACTGTTTTTTTCTTATTTAATTATTTTATGAAGTTGTTTTTAGCATTTTAGCATGTGTATATGTATACGCATAGATGCGCATAGACTGAGAATGACAGGTTGCTTTTTTAATATGAAACCCACAGATACGGTACAGGTAGGGACACATCCCACGTACGCAACGTAAGCAATGCAACGTGGGAGAGATTTTGTGCACTCTTGCCCACGTATACGACGTTGCATGGGACGCATGGGATAGCATTGAGTATGACAAGAATGTTACTAAGCATACAAATATCAGGTTCCAAATTTCATATTGCATTGCATACGTTGCGTACGTGGAATAAGTGTGTCCCTGCCTAATTAATTAACGCTTTTATTATAAAGTGTGGTTGGTATATAAGGTAAAGTATTTTCAATCCACGAGGTTTCGCCCTTGTGAATTTAAAGCACCATGAAAACCATAGAATAAGAACTAAAGGCCAAACTAAAGTTCTTATTCCATGATGGAAACACTATATTTAGACACTCTACGAGTACACTTCTTTTCGCTAATTCAATGGAATGGGGCTCCCAATATAGCTGCAACTACATAGCAGAATTGAAGCAACAGTTCCAGAGGGGCTAAGGGTGGAGAGGTTCTTCTGGACTTTAAAGACTATAAGTTGCCACTCGCCACTTATGGAACATATCAGACCTTCGAGCATGTTAATGTTATTAGGTATGACTTAAAATATATTTTTTATAGTTAGCATACACACTTAGTTTATAGTAGAACATTAAATTTATTATAACATCTTTGTAAATATAGCATAAGGCAATAAAGCATATGACTAGGAGTCGTAACGATATCAATATTTAGTAAGCGAGTATAAAAAAAAATACTCGTAATTAATACGTTCCACTTTTCAATTCTTTCATGAACAACTGGTGCCTCGGGTGCCACCATTGTGTTTTTCTTGAATTTTACATGCCATTTTCATTCCCCGTGTTTCCTGGTTGTACGCTATAGTCTTGATTTCGAGTTGGTTGTTAAAATCGGCCATATAGCATTCTGCCGTTATTATGATGTATATTGTATATTGGAATGCTACAAATAAGTTTATGGCAGTGCTTATGATCGTCTGTAAGATACACAACGCTGGTAACAATAATAGACCAACAATAAAATACATTGTATGGATATTCTTCAAGTTGTTTTATGTCCACCGCATTTTGCTTCAGTAAGTCATTGCGTTTACAGTTTTTATTATTTTACATTTTACGTTCTTCTTCTTCTTTTTTATTAAATGGCAGCCCACACAGTGATTTCGCCAATGTCAAGTGAATAGAGTATTTACATCAGTAAACAGAATAAATCAAAAGTAAAAGCCGGGCATTTTTCAATCGGCCATCTTCCATCCCCGAAGGTTACCGGAATCCACATTTTACGTTTAGCTTACGAGTGATATATGTCAAATGTCAGTTTTTTTATGAAACTTAGCAGACATGAGGCTGATCTAATCTACGACCATGGAGACCAGAGGCCCGTTTCACGAAGCTACAAGTTACAAATTACAAGCGGAAGTCTCTTTCTAACTCCTTTTGCTAGAAAGAGAGTTCCGCTTGTAATTTGGAACTTGTAGTTTCGTGTTTTCACCAGTTGGCAACACCTTAGTGCGTAGAGCTTGGTACGCTCTACGTTTTAAATTACGTATTTCTTAAGACGAAAAGAAAACTAGGCTGTTTATTTTTCTGCAAATGGCTTGATCACAACATTAAATCCATAAATATAAAGGCTACACATTATGTCTTTTAATAGTTTTATAGCCGGATTCTATGCTAGTACTTATTCTATGTAGAAACAGTGAAAAATGGCCGAGTGTTTGATCAAATATTTTTTAAGATTACTTTCCGCCCTAGGGATGGAATAGTACATAGTTGCAGAGGGTAGAAAGTACGCAATTTATCTGCCGAGGCAGATGTAGTGCTTTTAGTGGAAATATTTTTTTCTATTAAGTAATGCAATTGTTATAAGGCTGGAATATTTTTACTTTATATGAAAACGGCCTGTCTTAAAAGTGATGTTGACCAAAAATGTTTCCGAGCAGTGTTAACAAAACGCCTATTGCTCAGCCCGGTAATAAGATATTGAGATGAGAAGTAAATCCTATATTTCACCACTGTCCTCTGCTACAGTCAACTAACGCCTTTTTAGGGTTCCGTAGCCAAATGGCAAAAAACGGAACCCTTATAGATTCGTCATGTCTGTCCGTCTGTCCGTCCGTATGTCACAGCCACTTTTTTCCGTAACTATAAGAGCTATACTGTGGAAACTTGGTAAGTAGATGTATTCGGTGAACCGCATTAAGATTTTCATACAAAAATAGAAAAAAAACAATAAATTTTTGGGGTTCCCCATACTTAGAACTGAAACTCAAAAATTTTTTTTCATCAAACTCATACGTGTGGGGTATCTATGGATAGGTATTCAAAAATGATATTGAGGTTTCTATTATAATTTTTTTCTAAACTGAATAGTTTGCGCGAGAGACGCTTCCAAAGTGGAAAAATGTGTGTCCCCCCCCCCGTAACTTCTAAAATAAGGGAATGATAAATGTAAAAATAATATATGATGTACATTACCATGCAAACTTCCACCGAAAATTGGTTTGAACGAGATCTAATAATTAGTTTTTTTTTAATACGTTATAAATCGTAAACCGCATTTTACCTTTCATTCAATCAACTCAAATATAATAAAGAATTAAGAAAAACATTTAATTTTATGAACATAAACCTTATGCATAAACCGTGAACCATTATTTTCTAATACGAGTAAGAAATCGGTAATAGTTTCCCAAGTAAACAACAATTCGCTTGGGGCGCGGCGTGACTTTATCGGTAGCGGGAGCGCGCGCGGGGAGGTTCCCGACTACGCTTACCCGAACGGGCAGCCACGTGAGGGCAGCCGTCATTGACACTCGTGTGCGCGGAGTTATTGTCAAACTGGAATATATATTAGCTTGTTTAGCTATCACAAGCCTATATGGGCTCGCATATAGTACCTAATTATAATGTTTACTTATCAATATCTTATTTAAAAAAAAAACACTATTATTAAAACATCGATCAAAGTTACAACGAGGTACAAGAACTTTTATATTATGTATTTTTAATATCTACGTTACAAATCCTAAACCGCATTTTACCTTTCATTCAATCAACTCCAATATAATAAAGAATAAAGAAAAACATTTATTTAGATGTATAGTTGTACGGAACCCTACGTGCGCGAGTCCGACTCGCACTTGGCCGGTTTTTTATTTTGTGCATTACATGGAGTTTGAGTATATAAATGCTCGTACTTATCCATTATTCTACCTTTCACCTACGAGTAGTTCGATCATCAATTTGTTTGGACAAAAATGTTCCAATTATACTGGCCGGGGATCCCTACTTTTAGATTAATTGCCAGTGTAACTAATTAGAATATTTTTGTCCAAACAGTTCTTTAGTAGTAGTTTGATACTACATAACTATATTTATTGGGCAGATTCTTGAAATGCCAGATTATGGTAATGGCATATTCTTAAAACGGCAGATTAAGTAATGTAATAATATAATTCTGTTGGGTGAATTGCAAAAATATTGTACATATTTAAGGCCCTAATTGATGTCAATGTTTAATTTAAAAAAAAAATCCTTTGTGTAACGAAGATTAACCATACAATTGTACGACTGATTTTCGTTACACAAAGGAAAATTATTTTGTTTCAATTAAACTTTGACATCAGTTAGATCCTTAACTATGTACAATATTTTTGCAATTCACCCAGTTAAAAAAATTCGGCAGTTTATTTTGAATAGATAAATTAACATAACTACGTACCAACTTACAACCAACTCAACTTTCTTCTTTTAACAGTACAAATAAGGTAAAACAGAAATGTATTTCATTGTTTTCTTACATTAAAAAATTAATAATAATGTAATACGTAGGTAGGTTTAGGTTATGTTACGCAAGTCACAGAATAAGTAGGAGGGCCAAACCACCCAGAAATAGGAGCTCCGCGGCATCGGAGCTTCCGTCAACACTTTCTAATTTTATCAATAACGGCCGAACCCTATATTCAAACCTCGGACAGATAGCCTTACTTCGGATTAAAATTTGACACATTTTGTATGGGCAAATGTCAAATTTCAACCCGAAGTAAGCTTTATCTATCCGCGGTTTGAATATAGGGTTCGGCCGTAAGTGAATTCCACTCTATGTAATTGTAGGTAACTGTACGATATCTGCCGTTTTAAGAATCTTCCATTAACAGAATTTGCCGTTTAACTAATGTGCGATTTTAAGAATCTGCCATTCAGG
Organism: Acleris holmiana; assembly: GCA_949316455.1. Lineage (NCBI taxonomy): Eukaryota > Metazoa > Arthropoda > Insecta > Lepidoptera > Tortricidae > Acleris > Acleris holmiana. The sequence continues at coordinate 3,953,588 of OX438767.1, forward strand.
GAAAAAAGGAATTATAGAACTGAACGGTCTTAACTCATTTAATTTGACAATCTACAGTAAGGTAAATAATGAAAATATTGAATTAAAAACCACAATTACTGTTTCATACAATGTAATTTGAGAAATTAGTAAAATTTTACAATTAATTATAATTTTAAATAAATCACAGTGACCTCGGTGCACAAAATATAATTGCAGTGCGTCTAAGATACAAAAAGTCTTCGACTTTCTTCGTGGTTTCACAAAACACGAATGGCAAAACTGTTCGATGCGTGAGGGATAGCGATGTCTGAAAACTATTAGTAGCTTAGTCGCACCGTAAAGCGGTAAAAACTCCAAAGTGTGCGTGAACGTGTTATGCTTGGTCAATCGTTTGCCGCTTTGGCCAACGATTGGCGTTGGCGTGCAAGCCAATTAGAGCTTGTAGGCCTGGCGCATCATGAGGTCGAAGTAGCAGTCATTGTCGATGGACACGCTGATGCCGCTGTAGTAGTTCATGAACTCCTCGAGGGTCACCTACAGGGAAGATAATGAGAATACATTGGAGAAATCGCTATTAAAAAGATGTTAGTTAGCCTAAGAATCAGCAGTCGGCTAAAATAATTCGTGTAGTTTTGAAATTTGGTACATAGTTATGCATGTCAGGTATGTGAACTAAGGAGCTTTAATAGAACTTGGTTTTCAGTTAGATCTTAGGTACCTCTTTTATTGGCGGAACCGTTTTGGAACTTGACATTTGTACACATTTATGTATTTGATGGGATCAATAGTTTAGAAGATAGGATGTTGAATTTTATGTACGCAGTAATGCATAATCGTAATATTTTTTATCCAAACAGGTAGAGGGAATTGTTGGTACACGGTCCTGGACAACTGATAAGAAGACCGAATTTAATACCAACTTTTCGGCATCGTATTTTTCAACACAACTTACTTATGCGTCGGCAAAAAAAGACAGGTGTCAGTGTTTAGCTCTAGGTTACCATCAGCTTCCCGTCTCCAACCCTCCATTTCAGGATATAGTTGGTTCCCTCACCACTCTTGTACTTGTTCTACAGTTACACTTCAAATGAACGTACCTTCCCGTCCACAGTGCCCTCAGACTCGAAGTTGGCCAGGAACTTGTTCATAATCACGTCCGCGGTCTCCTCGCCGCTTTTGTATCTGAAATTATTATGAGGGGATGTTTAGGTAACGTATATTATATTCCTTTTCTCAAACATGCTCAAAAATAACTGTTTTCCGATTGAAACACAAGGACGGAAAGTGCCTCATTCATTTTAATCCTAGGAGTAAAAAGACCATAATTATGAAAACACTTTCCGACAATGTCCATATTTTATTTAAAAATGATCTCTATTCCCTGTAAAATCAAATTGACCGTGAAAAAAGTCCCATACACCCAATTTAATAAAAGGTGGCGCGGCTGCGCGCGGTGCGGCGGCGGGCGGCGAGTCATTGTGAATTCTCAATACTGTATTACTGTACTGTAGTTTTCAAAAGGAGATTCTCTCTCAACTCGTCAATATTTTTATATACAAATATTTCTAATCATGCATTTCGCACTGCTAGACCAAAACAGTAGCAACTCAAAACACAACTGTATTTTAAAATCAACTTTAACTCAACTTCTATGAGTTTTATACAAAACTAGCGAGTATTTTGACTTGATACTGTTTTGATCTAGTAGTGCGATTTGTATCATTTGCTCGCATTTATTGAGAAAAACATGATATAGGCCTCGGCGGAAATGGGATTGCTCGACTCTTGTTTTAACCACCTCGTCAGGCAATCCCCTACTTTCCGCGTCTAGGCAATAGTGTACTATTTCTACTCGTATTCGGAAAAAATAAGTTTGATCCCGTCTAGTTGCGCTGATAGCCTCCAAGGTTGAGCTGGTACCAAAGCTTCTTCAGTATGTGTCTCGGAAGAATAAAGAAAATCATCTTGGGAGGTGTCGCTTAGCTCCACAGATCTTATAACCCCTGGGTTCGCTCAAAAGCGCGCTAAATACAACATACCTACTCGCTGGAATCGCATTTTGTTACTTTTTTAGACACACTCTTGATAACGCGGTGAACTAACTAGCATAAAGGCATTCCATTTTGCAGTATTAAGATTCATGGGTTTTGCAGCCCACTTCCGATAAGGGTGACTCTGTGTGCTCGTTTACCTTTTCAAACACTTAAAAAATACGAGGCTCGACTGAGTTCTGGTGGATCTACTTGTACATGGTCTAACCTGGAGTTGCTGCTAACGGAGTAAACCCCCCGGATGTCCTCTGTGGCGATGACCCCGTCGCCAGTCTTGTCCAGCTTCCTAAACGCCTGCTCGACTATGGCCCGGCGGCTATCCGACATCGGCGGCTGGAAACCAAACGCGTATTTATTTTATCTCCACACATCATAAACACTATGATGCATTCAAAACCCGCAAATAACGACTAGCATAAACTATTTTGTTAGAATAAATTTCTTATCTGTGAAAATGTAATTATTGCTTGATAAGTAATATAATAACATCAAATTCGATATACCTAGTTATTATTACTACATTCAAATTTCGAACATCTTTGAAAAACAAAGCAAATTTTATTTGACCTTAATTCTAATATCAATCAATCACTCATGACATTTTATTCGAAATGAAATGTCAATTGCATACAATTTTGACAAATCTCGCATGTTACTTGATTGATATCGAACGATATGATAGTAGAGGCCGACTCAAATTTAAAAAACTCGGCTGTTGGCTCGTTTAATAATCACACACTCGTATTTTAATGCCTTTTATTATGTAACAGTCACATAAACTACTATTATGATATTTTCGTACACAATCATTCAAGTACTTCTAGATCTTTAGACCTTTAATATTATCCATGGGCTCAATGGCTCATATCACTACATAGTATAAAACAAAAGTCGCCTCTTTCTGTCCCTATATCCCTATGTATGCTTAAATCTTTAAAACTACGCAACGGATTTTGATGCGGTTTTTTTTAATAGATAGAGTGATTGAAGAGGAAGGTTTGTATGCATAATACTTTAATCCGGAGCGAAGCGAGGGCGGGTCGCTAGTAGTGTATAAAATGCAAGTCAGGCTCCAGTAGATTTGAAACCAATTAGCCGTGTCAGACAGACACGAGTAATCCTATAAGAGTTCCAAATTTTTCGAATCTAACCCTAAAAAACCGGGCAAGAGCTCAGTGTAGGGTTACGAAGCCGTTAACTACTGCAAACATAAAAATCAACAAGTAATAACTAATTTTCTATTTAAAGTCAATTGGTGCCGTCTTAGATGATTTTAGAAGGCATAAACACATTAATCGCCTGTATCTCAAGAACCAATCGTGTAGAACCCTATAGGTTAGGTTAGGTTAGTTTTATAAAAATTCTGAAATATTTGTAGTTACAGACAAAAAGCGGATTGGCAAATGATTAGGTTGCGAAACGATGCATTTGTCAAAGATTTGTCGGCGAAAAGGCAGAGAACCATTATTTATAAAAGTATTATTTTTCAATTTAAAAAATACACAAATACGTGTAATATAAAAAGTGTTTGAACATGTGCAAATCATTAGTTGATATCGTTTCGAAGTATTTGTGTGTTAAACCTTTAGATAGAAGTCGGGTTTTACAATAAAGTTGTTAATTGCATTTTTTCCACGGAATTTCCATATCTTCGACTTACTCAAACTTGTGTCTGCATTTTTTTTGCTGTTGGTAATTTCATTTCATTCATTAATACTTAGAGGCAACAAGTTTACTAACTGCAAAAGGGTGAATCAACTTTTAAAGTCCTCCTTTTCTACACGCTAATAAAAACTTACTAGAATATGTGAGTTTGATAATGGTTTAGACATGTTAAAATTAGATAATCAGATTTTCGGATTTCACTATTCATAATCAAAAACCAATTCTTTAATTTTGTAAAAACATGGTAACGCAGTGGAAAATGCACGTTTTTCATACAAAACCCGGGGACAACGTCGTCCCCTGCGTTACCTGATATATTTTTGTAAATCATAGAAGAATTTTTAAAAATGTCAGCTAGAAAGTAAGTTTAATTGTCTGATTTATTCAATATATAGACCACATCAAAAAAAAAATTGCATTCTACCAAATTAAGGTGACATAGTGAGACATGTCGAAAATTGGGGAGTACCTTAAAAGTTGATTCACCCAAAAAAGTGCAGATAGAGTTTGGATAAGTAAGACGACGATATACAACTTTCTATAGGTAATCAAAGATATAAATGCACTTTTTAAAGTTTGACTTTTACATAAAAAACGCATGGGTGGGTGTTCACATTTGGCCGAGGTTGTATGTATTCTAAGTAATAACTAAAGAGCTTTCTTTCTGCCCGCAAATTACACTGCACTAGTGCAGATACCTACATAAATTATATTGTAAAATAATTGTATATTTGGTAAAAAAAAGTTTTACATTAAAAGGATTGTGGAGCGATGCCTAAATCGCGTAGCTGTCAAAAACAATCCATACAAATATAGCTCCGGGCGATAACGTTCCTCACCCCTAATACTACCTAATCAGATTTCCACTATTTTTGATTATGTTGTAGGTATTATGGAAAACTAGGTCTGTACGTTTCTGCTTTCATTTTTTTATTTTCTTTTCATTTCGTTAAATATTTTCTTGGAAAGAGTTACGTATAGACATTGTTTTTCATAACATCTATAACATATTCAAAAATAAAAAAAGTCGGACAAAGTTTAAGGGGAGAAAAACGTTATCGCATTTTAGTCCTCTTAACGTTAAAGTAACAACCAGGGCTCGGAACCGGATTAAAAAATACCGGTTTATTTTGGTTTTGCTCCGAACCTTTTCAGGGAACGCGAACGTTTTGAGAACATTATTTTAACCTTAATTAGCCGGTTTAATCCACGAGCTGCGAGTCGAGACACCAAAGGTTTTGCACTGAATGAAAACACTAAACGGCGCTTGTTTATGGTGCGTGACGTGCGTCTGGTTTAACCGCTTTTTTTTAGCTCTATACCGGTTTATTCGAAAAGAACTTTATATAAAGGTTCTCCAAAAACCGGTTTATGCGAACGGAACCGAAATGAAAAGGTATTGCGGCAAGTACATGATAACGGTTTGAAAATTTAACCGGTATCCGAGCCCTGGCAACAACCGCTGTAAATAAAGTAACTCACGCGAATCTGCCGGATGAACTCGTCCACACTGATGGACCCGCTGTGGTCGGTGTCGAATTGCTCAAACAGCGCCTCGGCATCCTGAAACAACCATAAAGAGCTCTTTAAAAAACCGACTGCATTTTTTGATTTTGTCGTCCCTAACAACAGTCAAGGACTAATTGTTATGTCACTATGGAACTCTGTCATAATGACAGCGTTAATCATCAATTTTAGCTTTCTTTCATGTGGTTTGACGCTGTCATTATGACAGGGTTCCATTGTGACAAGTCCTTGACTGTACGTAAAAAAATATATCTATGTATGCATGTAAATTCTTAATTGTACAAAAGGCAGAATTTCAAATACAATACTTACAGGATATGAATTTACAAAGGCTTACTTATCCCTTTAAGGAATCTCTTCCGGCTAACCTTAGGGCTATTGAGGAAACTGAGAAGAGCAAAAAGTGGCAACGAGTAGACATAAGTTCAAAGCAAAGTTGTTAACCCCCTTTCTCATTACTTTGATTACAATATTATAGCCTTCTAACTGTTTCCCACAACTCTATTCCCTCAGGAACTAATTTTCCGAATAAAAAGTACCCTATATGTTTCCTCGTGACTCAAACTATCTCCATACCGAATTGCATCTAAATCAGTTCAGCGGTTTATCCGTTAAAGCGAAACAAACAAAGACAAAGTTATTTTCATATCCATACTAATATTATAAATGTGAAGTAGGAAATAGGGTACTTTTTATCCCGATAAACAGTACGGTTCCCGAGGGAATAGCGATAAACGACTTCTACGCAGACGAAATCGCGGATAATTAGTTAGTAGGTACCTATTTTATAATATTAGTAAGATGTCACTCGGCAAAACGAATCTAACGACACCTCATATTTTATAATCTATTAAGGTTCGGTTTTATAAAGGCCTCTTAGTAAATAGGTACGTCACATCAAATTTTAGTAACTTCATACAATTTTTGACATTCCTAATCGAAATTTGATCTAACGGATATTTATAAAACCCAGCCTAAACCGTTTAGGCTGCAGAGAGTACCAAAGAAATATACCTACATACATTAGCGACCCGCCAGCGGCTTCGCCCGCTGCATTTTTTTTTTGTTTCTTTCATGTCATATCCGTATGAAAAATAGATAGTAGCCGATTCTCAGACCTACTGAATATGCATATAAAATTCATAAAAATCGGTCGAGCCGTTTCGGAGGAGTATGGTAACTAACACTGTGACACGAGAATTGTATACACGGTGGAATTTAATCGGTGAACAGGAACCCGTTTTTCTAATTCAGTAATCGATGGCGGTCACGTTTATGTAGTACTTAAGTGGAACCAAGTTTTTTTTTATCACAACTAATTTTTAAGTTGGAATTAAATTTTTATTAAAATTTATTGTCACCCTACTAATGGTTTAGTCTGAAAAGTTTAATACCTCTTTTCAAACTATCAGCCATAGAAACTTAAAACATAAATTAGCAATAAGCTGTCAATTTGTCATTGTCAAATTCATAACAAATTGCTTCAAATAATTTTTTGACGTCTGATCTGTCTAGTTTCCCGCCAAAGCCAGCAAGCCCTTGACGTATGTACACTTTTGAGTAACTTCCCTTCAATAAAAGTAGGGTGTCCATTTATTCAGTCAGTGTACATTTTACCGATGTTAATTAAGTGTGATTAATTAGATTGTGAGCTATATTGCACGAGATCTCACGTATTGGTTTCTATGTAGATTGATAATTAAGATTTTTGGATTCCTGATCACCGATTAAATTCCGCCGTGTATATTAGATGATGATGATATATTTATTCCATACCATCTAACTTGTCTTATTTAGTAAACACTTTTATACACATACATACACTCGAAAAACGTCCTAACGCAGTCGGGTAAAAACAGTCAAAAGTTGTAAAAATGACATGTGACAAGTGACGGGTGAAAAATGACAGTCTAATGTGTGTATGTGCTCAAGGCTTCTATTTTACTGCGTGAAAACTATATCGAGTTTGACGTGTTTTAGCATCGTTTTTAACTTGGCCGCCGTTATTATCAAAACGTTGACAATACGGAAACGGCTCCAAGACGATATCGTTATTACCGTGTAGTATTCTAATGTGTCATTCTATGGAACTTGCTAACTATGTAAACAAGCCGCCATACTAAAATTGACATTAGATGTCAATTTCAATATATTGTTTGTTTACATAGTTAGCAAGTTCCATAGAATTACAGTATACACGGTAATAACTCCCAGCCCAGCTTATATGAATCCTAGTAATGTTATAACTTTGAACTCTGCAATGTATACCGAATTGTCACTTGTCACCTAACCTGGGTTCAAATCCCGGTAAGGGCAGACATTTGTGTGATGAGCACGAGTATTTGTTTCTGAGTCTTGGATGTTTTCTATGTATTTAAGTATATATTTCTCAATAGAAACAAGTTTATCGTTGTCTAGTACCCACAAGCCTAGAGCTTAGTTTTAGACTAGGTCAATTTGTGTGATTGCCCTGTGATATTTATTTATTGACAGGATGGTGAACTAGGTTTCTCGTTTGCCTTCTCGTCTCGTTGCCATAAAAAATCCTTAATATTTTTGTAGGATTTACGGATTAGTAGTATTTACCTCGTGGCTGATGTCGAGCCCGGTGTCCCTGATGCCCGTGAAAAACTCGTCCTTGTTCAATTGTTTGCTCCCATCTTCGTCCATTCTTCGGAAAATCCTGAATATACAAACATATATAGTTAACATTTAAACGACGCGTTGGCCTAGTGGGGTATGAAGCTGAAGCTAGCGGTCCCGGTTTCAATTACAGTCACCAAATAGGCTAAAACCGTTGTCAACTTGTACTATTAGTTTATTATGTTTTGTGCTATAATGTTCTTATTTAGATATTTCGATTTCTTACATTAAATATTCAAATATAAAAGTAAAATAATAAATATTCTAAAGCCTAACCTACGGGTGCAGCCGGCAGCGGGGCAGGGCTCAAGCTACCGGTGGTAGGGTTGCAGAAAGAGGAACCTCCTCACAACACGTGCCATGACGAGGAGTACTGCTTTCTGTATCTAGCTATACTTGATCCAGTCATCTAGCGAGAGTCTCTTAAGGTATAGGTCGAGACTCTTCGCTATAAGACCGTTCGCCAGAACAGACTATTATTAATAGTTATGTTCATTTTAAGTTATATATTGTTATGTATGTTAGTCTGTAACCACACGGTACACAAGTTATTCTATTATATTCTATATAATTAGGGGCTGACCTGCCAAGCCCCATGATCCCAGAGGCGCCGCGAGAGAGGCACAGCAGGCGCAGCTTCTCCAAGGGGTCGCTGGTGTTGGACAAGGCCCGGGTGCTCTTCTGCATCAGCTCCTCCTCCACGCGAGACGTCGCCGACTGCGGACGGTGCCATGCTACTGCAAATTAGAACAGATCGTAAGTAGCCGCCATTATCCGACAAAGGTTATTTGTGCATCAAGAGAGCAAATCGCAGCAAAAACCAAATTTCGTCGGCTTAGAGTGCAAACCTGCTAAATCCATTTTTAGGATTTGGTTTTGGTTTGCACTCTAAACAGATAAAATAGAGTGCAAATCTGCTTATTCTTAATAATGGAGTTAGCAGGTTTGCACTCTAAGCCGACGAATTTTGTTTTTTGCTGCAAGTGTTGATTTTGAATCACGAGCAAGCGAAGGATTCTAGGTGAGAATCCTGAGTGCCGCGAGGGATTCAAAGACACGAGATGCAAAAAACTTTGGTCTCGTGTTGCACATACAACTTATCACCAGTGTTGGGCACTCAAGAATAAAATCATTATTTGAATGAAGATTCGTAAGAATAAAATCATTTCGATTTTATTCCTGTGAAATTTATTTAAATAATTTCGTCGGGAATAATTTGTACGTGGGAAAATTAAATAAAAATAACTTATTCTTAGTCAATTACATTTATTCACGATTTTTTATTTTGAATAAAAGTATCTGAATAAGAATACAGTAGGTAAATGTAATTTACGTAATATTTACGTACAGTACAGTTAGAAACTCTAGTACTCTGGTCTAATTTATACCCGCTATGCTACAATAGGTACGATTATGCTTGATTTACAGTAAAGTGATTACTCTGACAATTTTCATTTTCATTCAACTCCCTCACACATCCCAATTATTTAAAAAGCTACAATAACCATTCGCTAGACTCTTTATATATTTTGAGTAAACAAATATAATAATAATTGACTTATTACTGCTTTTTTTTTTTTTTTTTTATGTTAAGGAGAAGGCACACGAGCACTCAGGCCACCTGATGGTAAGTGGAATCTGAGACCCATCGACATTTGAATTCTCAAGACTATAATCCCAAGACCTCAAATGCGTTGCCAACCCTGAGGACTAAGATGGAATGCCTCTATGCTAGTAATTTCACCGGTTGTCTTATCCCCACACCGGAACACAACAATGCGAACACTGTTGCTTGGCGGGTGGTTAATGGATAAGATGGTGGTAGCGATCCGGACGGACCCTGCACAGGGTCCTACCACCACTAACTAATACTTTATGGTATAACTATACGCTGGTATACTACAACGTCAATAAAAACCTCCGCTATCTCCTGGATTCATTATCAAACCAATGACATCAAAATGTATCGACTCATATAAACAAACAAAACATATTAAACTTAAGATACACACATTGAAAGAAAGTGCCAAAAGTAATATTTATTGTACTACGAAATTAATTTTATTCCAAATAACATGTTAGTTGAATAAAACGTTAGTTAGAATAATCCCATTTCCAATATAGTTATTTAAAATTTTATTCTTCATTTAAAATAAAAGTACCATGATTTATTCACTAGTATTCCATTTCAACTAACGAGGTACAAGAATTATTCTTATTCAAATCGATTTGAATGAGAATAACTTTTCTGTTTTATTCTTATTCTTATTCAAGTTAGTTTTTGCCCAACACTGCTTATCACCTCAGCAGCGAGAAAATATTAAGGTAAAAAAGGCAACGCGGTGAACATTAAACGACTTCACCCCGCTGCCCGCGTGGCGCCACACCACGACCTCCTTAAGGTAACAATATTGTGAAAAAGAAAGTTACTTTGTCTCACGCTCGCAGCAAAATCAAATTTTGCTCAGTCTTTAAACAGCAAAACCGATCTCTTTGAGATGCTGAGGTGAAAAATACAATGTCATTAGTCATTAGTCAGTAGTGTCAGTACTGCCGTAATATCAAAAGTGGGTGCGGTAACTGCAACGCAGTAGTCGAAGCGTTCTATACTCTATTTGTAAGTACGTTAAATTTAAAATGCTTTTACTATTACTATGCAGTATACCACCTTCTTTGGTATGTATGGTATGTGGAATCTGAGACCTATATAGACATTAGACATTCAAATGCGTTGCCAACCCTGAGGGCTAAGATGGAATGCCTCTATGCTAGTAATTTCACCGGTTGTCTTATCCCCACACAAAAAATATCTTAAATGCCTGATATCTTTATTATTGCAAGTTCTTCATAACATAAATCTTATACGATGGTGCTGTAGTCCGCGAATAAGGGACAGTGAAAATATTCTCGAGTTGCAAATAAACAGGAAAACAATACCAGTTTTTCGATTGTGCATTGTATCTCCCTTGAGTATCAATTCAATAAAGAATGCCTGCGAGTGAGATTGCCGTTCGGAATGCATCACTAACACATTAAAACAGATGTTTACATTGACTTGCATAACGGGAATCGAGAATGTCTTTAAAAAAAATGAACATGAATTAAGATGTACTTAATTCCGTTACTTAATTTTATGTTACCGATTTTTTTCAGTAACTGTACATCAAATGTAAATCATTTTTGGTCAATAATGTTCTAATAAGCTTATTTATATAATTGCCTAATAATCAATTATATAATTTCGGGGCATAGCATTTTAACCAAAAACAAAAGTGTTACTTAACAAAATAGGAAAATCTGAACACCAAGAAGATTGTCAGAGACGATAGAGAGAGAGCAAACCGTTCCAGTTTGTTGAGTGTGTAAATAAGGTTAATTATATAATAAAAAAAGTTGGAAGTAGACTTCGAAGATAAAGAGACATTATTCATGTGAATAAAAATGTGTGGTTAAAAAGATTTGTCTTTCTTAAGGAAATGCAGTGGAAGTGGTTAATTTCTTCATAAATATAAGATGGAATTTCAATTTTATTTCATGGTGTTTATATTAATATTAAGTTAGGGATTGCTGAGATAGATAATTGTTCATGTACTCATGGGGAAATATATTATGTAAGTATATGAGTTTTTGGTAGTCTATTGCAATTGGATATGGGTTTTCATTCATTAATTTTGTGAGAATGGTAGAAAATATAAATAATGAGTTTCTTTTTTCACGTGGAGCTATCGTATGGAGCACTAACAGTTCCGAAGAAACCTGGCATGGCCCGCAAATCTGTCGAAAATAAATTGTTTTCTTTAACCTAATTTTATTCGGAACGACCTGGCTAATGCAGACCTCCCATTATACCCATAAGAGAGGGGGAAAGGCTCTATGATTTAAAGTGGGAATGTATTCAGAATTATGGTTTTGTTTTGATAAAAACCATCACTATGCTGAAATAAACAAAAATAAATAAATTAAAGAAATTACACCAGTTGAATGGTTGAATGCTTGATACAGGTTTTCACTTCTGGGGGGTTATTATGACATAACTATGCAGTTCTGTTTACGCTCAGAGAAAAGGACAGAGCTATATAACTGCCATAGCTCTGTCCTGTACGCTCACCGTAAAATGAACTGCAAAGCTAGCTCATAATAACCCCCCTGGACACGTCTAGGCGTTTTTAAAAGTTTTTTTTTCTTATGTGTCAAATAAATTATTTTTCATTTCATTTTTGTTGTTATAATCAATTAGGTATAATGCAGGAGACTCTCACGAGGTAACACCGGAATTATACTATTTGAAACGTTCTGCATTAAAATCACATTTTACCAAAAAAAATATAGTTACGAGGTGTCCTATGTTATATGCTGTTTACCGAGATCACCTGACAGGATTTATCAATAACATTGATAACTGTATCTGGGTGATCATAAATAATAAAAGGAAAAGGTTCGTTTAAATAGGTACACATCTGATGACAATGAGACCCTTTGACGTAACTTGAATTCCGGAGATGTGAGAGAACATTACTAAAGCCAATTAAGTTCTCATTGCAAGGGATTGATGAATTGTACGTGTAGGGCTTTGGACGGTTTTTTTTATAAAGGCGCTTTACCTCAAAATTTTCAAAACGAAAGTCTCCGAAAGTCACTTCAGCTTTATGAACAGAGCTACGCAAATACATTTAACAAAAGGACGGAAGACAAACAAAACACAACACGAAATAACTGTCTAACCTGGTGCCAGATGGTCTGAACGGTCCTATAAGGTAATCGCTATTGATGCACACCTGTTTTTTCGAGTAGGTACGAGTAGTACCAATGAATAAGCCTACGCGTAACTCTTACATAACAGAGTAAGTTGCTTAAGCATTCCCCAAAAGAGTTTAATTCCTAGAAGGTACGAGTACAACATTACTTATCTTTATTGTATCTGTATCATTAGTTGGGTGAGGAACAAAAAGTTGGACCACAGCAGTTAAGCGTAATTAACCATACAAACAAACATGGAAAATTTAATTGCTTGAGTTAGCATGTCCAAATTTTCGGTCCTTACCCAGTTATTTAGTTATTATCATATTTATCATGAATGGGCGTTGTCCAAAAAATGTGTACTTCGTTAAGGACAAAGTTAAGAAAATTTAACTTTTTCCATTTCGTCACGAAAATTAACGTATCTAAATGTACCTATGGCTAATTTTCGTGAAAAAGTTAAATTTTCTTAATTTTGTCTTTTACGATGTACACTTTTATTGGAAAACGCCCGAATGCATATCACTGATGCTGGATTCAAGTTCGACAAATATCAAGACGCTTCCAAATTGGAAATACCTAATTACCGACTCGCTGATGGTTTAACCAGTTAGACTTTGTTAACGAGCTCGTCTGTCTTTACTTACGTTAACGAGCTATCTAGATCCCAGGATTGAACTTGCCTAGAGTAACATTAAGTACCAATTTCACAATACGATGTTAATGTTAATCGACTGTTAGTTCATAGTTTCATACATTTTGACAACTGTTAACGCCCTAATCGTCTGATAAGTGGTTAACATCGTACGGTTAAATTGGTACTAAACGCAATAAACAAGCTAAATCAAAATAACCCGTCAAAATTACGTGGTTAAAAAACACGAAATTGTCGGAAGGGAAGTAAACACATTCAGTGCCATCACCTAGAATTTGTATTAAATTCGGACCGGCTATTCGTGTCAAAGGCTCGGGACAGGTTAACCTAGAAACAACTAATCAATACACGGCCGGAGCTACTAGGTTAGTTCGTAATTTAGTCGATAAAACGTTACATTTAACGTAGTTCCATCGAGAATTTCTACGCATACAACTACCTACATCGTGTTATTGTATAAAAAATGTCTTAAGATTATTTTCACATTAAAACCAAAACTTATGACAACACTCACTGTTAGAGTTGGTCCGGCTTTTACCAGAGTATTCAGTATAACCAGTAAACATGTTTCACCGGGTCACGTATTTAATATGAGAACCATGTGAACGGACACATTCTTAAGAACTCCCCGAGGGCGCGTCTGGCAGCTGTAAAAGCCTTTGGCGGACTGACTGAATGGAAAACAAAACCCAACTTAATCCAAGTTGTGCTAAGGTAGGTACAGCCAGACACGCCAAGATCGCATGACTTCGCGGTTTTACGGCACATACACGTTATGTGGGTTAAAGATAACTGTTTGTCGCGTTTTAATTGTTAAAACGTTAGTTTAAAATAAGACTGCGGTGCCCCTTGCGTGTTTTCGTCGACTTCGCCCCTTTAAAATCTTATTGTGTAATTACCCCTCATCATACACTTACATACTCAGTTGTCCTTATAGTTTTTAGGGTTCCTTACTTGTGTACAATATCAGAAGCGCCTTAGCTGTGTTGTAGATTTTAATTGCTGTTTACAATTATGTGGTAGTATACATACATGTATTAGTATATCTAATTATCTAGTTTAATTTTTTCTTATCTGCTTCTCGGATGTTATGTACTATTTGTTTTTTTTGTAGTTTTCTCAATTTGTCTATCCTCTTGAATTGTCCTTGCTTATTTTACTTCAGGGTTAACTGGAAGAGATATCCCGTATGGGATAAGTTCGCCTATGTACATATTATCTATATTGATGCAAATATGTCTTGTAATTGTTTATGTGCCATAAAGAGTTTACATAGGTACATACAGACATTTGCTGCTACTCTGCTGACCATCTGTTTGTCCGTCCGTATGTTATATGTGTCTTTTGTAAAGGAGTGAGTTGTAGTAGGTTAGACCTAACATTTATATTCGGTTGGCCCAAAACTAGTCCTAAGTACTACATATTTATACATATACATCATATTTTTTATCTTTACATTGTTTTAATTTTATTAATAAAAATAAAATCCTAAAATCCTGGGGCATCATTATTGGCAGATTTATACAATTTTTGTTGTCCGTCTGTTTATCCGTCCTTATGTTATACTTATGGCTCTTTTGTAAATGTAGTGAGTTGTAGGCTCAGATCATAGAAACAAGGGAGATATGTCATGAGCGCAAATACGGTCGTGACCCCGTGTCGCCACTTTTAAAAATGTGTGCGGTTTACACTTACGCTCTATGCACTACTACAAAAACAACTTTGTGATAATTGGTTACAGTTTACGAAATATAAACGTCATAATTTATTTGGCACGGTCAAGAAATGCTGAAAGGTCGTTTTTTTCCATCGTAGTTCAGCTACTCAACGTAAGGTAGCGCTTACTGGTTAACTTAGCTGCCATCTAGCGACGAGTATCATCTTAATTATTTAGCGCTAGATGGCGTCGAGACAGAAGTCCTAAAGTCTAACACCTTAAGGACTACGATTACAGCGACGACAATTTAACGTTTTTTCCAGCTGTTTGCGTCATTTGTCTGCTACTCAAGTAGGAATGTCACGATGCCTGTTTAAAAATATATCGATGAACATGTAATATCTTGGTGGGTACACTAATAAAATATTTGATTGAATTATCATTTTTATTTCACAAGTAGGGCTAAAGTGACACTTTTCTTCCTTATTTTTTCTTTTTAACAGTCACATACATCTTTCCATATTTTGATGATGGTGCTCTTGCCGTTGGAGTGCACGGTGAAGGGCAAGCTAGGCATACAAGCTCCACCGACGTGGTCTTGCAATCTTCGTTTCGAAAATGTTGTCTATGGACCATTTGTCGAATCCCAAGAACAACCTGTTGTTGTCTCTTTATGTCTTACAGTGCCGTGTTGAGATACGTGGCTATTATCCATTTTTATGTCATTTTAGATTTAGTAGGAAATCTATAATTATGATTTTCGTAAAAATACTCCATACCTAATTATTAAAGTGGTTGGTGAAATTATTAACACCTTCAATAATACTCCTATCTACATTGGTATTTATAATAGACACAATGAAGAATGTCAACAATTTAAGGAATTCGGCTCATGTATTCTTTATTAAAAACAAAAAATGTGTAAGTACAAATAGTTTTGATAAGTTAAGTTTTCGAGATTTATTAATTTAAACTTGTAAGGGGCGCGAGACCCCGGGCGACCAGCGCTTACGGATTATGACGTCATTTACTAGCAGCGGTGCGCGTTCCTAAACGATTCATTAAGCTCCCATCATGGTGGTATCGTTTTAACCGTAATAGGTAGCCAGCTGAGGCTTTGTAAGAAATTAAAAATACGTCTCACTATAAACTCTATCGTTTAAAATAAGAAATTAAATCCCCATCCCCGTACAAGAAACTTAAAAAAACATTCATAGACTAATTTTACAATGGTTTAAAATCTAAGACGGCTTCTTAACTGTATGATCAAATAACCTTTTATAATATTTAATGCTACACAGCCAAAACAAATAAAACAAACCTGCTCTAATTATTTTAATGACTTCGATATTATAATTGTGATGTACAGACGGATAAATAGACATATTAAATGTTATGAAATAATTATATCTGCAATACAATTGAACCAAATTTCGATTTTAGTAACTACCTATTTACGTACGTCATTCAGAATAATTACTTACTTACAGTGTAAAATGTATTTATTTATTTAATCTTTATTGCACCTAAATACAGAATTTGAGTACAAAAGGTAAACTTAATGCCTAATGGCATTCTCTACCAGTTGACCTTTGGGCAAATCATAAAATTGCTGTGGGCGGTGCCATATTGTACTTGTATACTCGCTCGTTAAAACGGAAATCTAATTTCTTGTAGCGTAAAAAAATTACAAAGTTATTTCCTGGTGTTTTATGCGTTTTATTCTATTGATCGCTGTAGAACAAACAAGACATTCATCGATAGTCGATAAAAATCACATTCGCATCCTTACGCTCAGAAATCCAAACACATCGACATTCATTTTAAAATAGAAATAATGCTTAAAAAAAATATTTACCGGTGGCATGTTATGCCGCTTGATTTTAAATTAACGTTTTTACTTCGAGTTTTGCAGTCTTTTACGCTAATAACAGTCATTTTAACATTTAAATGGGAGTTCATGTATTGACAGCGATCGGTCGGCGACAGTGACAGCGTTTGACATGTCTTGAACCGATATGTCCATTTTGAGCATATCGAGGCGTCACAAACCCCGCCCCCATAACATAATTATCTCCCTTGTTTCTATAATCTGAGGATGTAGGTTAGACCTAAAATTATATTCGCTTGGTCCAAAACTACTACATATTACTTACATTATAATTTGTTTTTTTTTTTCTTTACGATTTATTAATTTTAATAATGAAACCTGGGGCATAGATTTGACAGCCTTAGAATATTGTTGTTACTTAGAAGACTACATTAAAACGTAAACTAATAAAAAAAATAGAAAGACTATAGCCGGGTTTCCATAGTAAGTCGGCGGCCCTTACATCAAATGGGCTCGGGGATTTTTTTTGTCAGTACCTCTTGTAATGAAGAATATTTTTGCCGAGTATGAACATCCTACTTGTAATAGTGTTTGAGTTATGATTTTTTCAATATTTCTTTTTAATGTTGTTTTTTTTTGATGTAGGTATTCAAGCGATTTTCTTAAAATTTTGAAATGACGTTCTTTACTTAGATTTGCATCACCACCCAAAAAACGAACACTAGTTATCGTATAAAAAAAATAAAAAAAGACCAATTTAAAAATAACTTTTTTTTTGATGTGGTTGATGGCAGATAAATAATGCGATAAACATCTTGCATTTTCGATAACATTAGCATTTTACTCTTAAATACGACTAACTGGGCCTCTATTCGGTTCGTTAAAACGATATCGTGTTTGACACGTTTCCGTATTGTCAACGTTTTGATAACTCTTATGTCATTTACAATAATGGCGACTGTGACATAAACGATTCTTAAACGTGTCAAACACGATATCGTTTTAACGCACCTGAATAGAGGCCCTGATAAGATAACTCAAACATAATCAAAGAGTTTGAATACTACATTGAAAAACACCGATTGAATACACAACTAGGTCTCACATTCTGCTGATATTTTGTAGGAGGTACCGCCTGGAAAATTTTGATATTTATGCAACTAGTAGGCCAATGTATGGCCTATATTGAGAAAAAAATGTAGGGGTGTCACTACGTCACAACCACATAAAAAAATGATAATTTTTAAATTTTTAAATGTTCTTTTTTTTATACGATAACTAGTATTCGTTTTTTGGGTGGCGATGCAAAACTATCTAAAGAACGTCATTTCAAAATTTGAAACAAATCACTTGAACACGTCCAAAAAAAACAAACATTAAAAAAAAAACTTGAAAACATCATAACTCAAAAACTATTGCAAGTAGGATGTTCATACTCGGCTAAAATATTCTTCATTACAAGAGGTACTGACAAAAAAATCCCCGAGCCCATTTCATGTAAGGGCCGACTTACTATGGAAACCCGGCTATAGCCTTTATATAGGTACTTACACTAACTATGTATGAATACCTATGACAAATACTGCAAATGCCGTTTTATAATGTCCTCATTGTAAGCAGGGGTATTATTATGAACTTCGAAACTTCGTCTATTGCTATACCTTTTGCTCTCGACGCGTAACTAATTTGCATGAAAGTGATGGGGCGATCCGAAGTTCGAATTTCGATAATGCCGCTGTGGCGGCCGGAAAGATTTTGGTATTTTCTTATTACATTTCTGATAAATCAATGCGTTGAAAAATTAGGAACTAGGTATTTTAATTTAGCCGGTTTCTACTGATTCGTTGACACGTTGGCCTAGTTGGTAGGTGACCCTGCCTTCGAAGCTAGCGGGCCCGGGTTCAAATCCCGGCAAGGGCAAATATTTGTGTGATGATCAAGAGTATTTGTTCCTGAGTCTTGGATGTTTTCTATGTATTTATGTACCAATATATTTCTCTGTGTAAGTTTATCGTTGTCTAGTACCCATACAAGCCTAGAGCTTAGTTTGGGACTGGGTCAATTTGTGTGACATTGTGCGTACACTGGGCAGGTACCTGGCGATCGCGGTAATGGGACCCGTAGAGCCATTCTACGCTCATTAAAGATGGGTATTCATATTTACCCAAATCTACCCACCCTGGTATTCCCCGGGTACATTTTGATGGCAAGAAAACGTGCTTATTTGGGTACCCAAAGCTTTTTACTAAGCCTTCGCTGTCCGTCCTTTCGTCCTCTTGTCTGTCAGCGGGCGGTATCTCATTAACCGACATAGGTAAGACAGTCGAAATGTTCAGATTGTATGTCTATTGCCGCTATAACAATAATTTATAAACCATACATTTTTAAGGGTTTGTAGTACTGTTAGGCGATGGGCTTGCAACCTATCACTAATACACTAGTAAACTTCTTAGCCTGATTGTGCAAAATGTGGTTACAGAATTATAAAAGTCATTTTGAAGTTGTTAGTATTTCTGTGGCTCTGCCTGCCCCACTCTGGGAATGAAGGCGTGATGTTATGTATGTATGTATAAATTTATAAAATGGTACGGAACCCTTCGAGTTCAGCTCGCACTTGGTTGGTTTTTTTTTTAATTTAGGTGTCTCTGAACTTAAACCTTGGACGAATCTAACACAATACGTTTACTCTTGGACAACCAGAAGCTACACAAACATACATACCTACCTACGTACACACAAGTCCAAGACGTCATTCCCTTCTTCGACGGTCGAGTAAAAAGCAGGTATGATTCCACTTCCACTTTCTCCCTTCTACCCCAGGAACTCTAGAACTCTGCGGGGTACCACCCATACTTAGTTGCTGTGCCTAAGATCAGAACCAAGCGCTTCGAATCGTTACATAATGCGCACAGCCAAGATTTGGAACATCCTGCCGACGTCCGTTATTCCGTGTGCGTGTGACCCGGTGTCCTTCAAAAATAGCATTAATAGGTACCTTCTGGGTAAGCTCGCTTCATCGTCGACCCTGTCCTGACTTTCTGATCTTGACTAGGGTCAAGAGCAAACGCTTTTGGTTTAAAAAATAAAGGTTCTGTGTTTAAGAGGCATTTATGATTTAAGTCGGTAGTGTTCTGGATCTCAAATGCCATAACGCCTGCGTTTTTATTCTGGTTAAGTATATTAAATTTGATCAATGACACGTTCCTTTTACGATCATAGCACGGTCATGGTGTGACACGGTGTAGTGAGCAGAAACCTTAAAGCCATTCCTTTTCATTCTCTCGTGGGCGTGGCAGCGTAATTATGTGGCCATCCTGTTCTGATTAACTAAATTAACCAACTGTCTAGTACGGTGAAAGAGTCAAATTCGTTTTAGGTGTTCTTGCGTGAATTACGGAGAGCTTTGAATTGCATACTTCTGTCAATAGCGTCCCCCCCCCCCCAGACAAAAACGAGAATTGTTAAAATTATATAAGTAAGATAAGATAAACGTAGTGTTTCTGTGTATCATTGCTTCTTTTGGAGAAATAAAGACCGGCCAAGTGCGAGTCGGCCTCGCGCACTGAGGGTCCCGTACAAACCTGTACGTATAATAAGTAAAAGTTCACCCATCACGACAATCAAGTCATAGTTATTAAAAATATTTTCACTATTATGATGTCATTTTTCCTTTATTTGTACTATAAGACGTTGCTTCGTACCAAAATGTCTCTAGATCGACTGGAAGTACCCTTTAAATTTTGATTCCCCTGAGAGTTTCGAAAATTTGTGGAAATCGCCGGCATAAACGGCTGTATCTTTTGATTGCGTTGGCTTAGAAGTTTGATTTTTTCACAGCTCCAAGGTACAGTAGACCTGAGTATTTGATATGAATTTCAGCTTGATACCTGCTCGCGTTCCTGAGAAAAAAGGTCTTGACAGACGGACGGACAACAGAGTGATCCTATAAGGGTTCCGCTTTATCCTTTCGAGGTGTGGAACCCTAAAAACGCCAAAATACTTCGCGTTATTCAAGGAACCTATTTCTAGCTTCCATGATTTGTTGGCTGTTCAGTTCTCACTCTCATAGGTTACGTATAAACGGACTACGCTGTTTTGTCACTCAGCAGTTAATATTGTAATGTAGGTTTGTCTGTCTATCTGTACCTTATTTGTGTTGAACATTTTTTATTTATTTACTAATCATTGTCCCACAAAACTATTTGCACAGTGACTGGGGCATCAGAGTCTCATAGAACTTTACTTTTTAAAAATTGAACAATACTAACTAAATAAGCAAACAGTCTTCTTTTGCCTCATTGGATGCTAACCAAGCTATCAAAGATGTAGAGGTTTCCACAGGAATCTGTCACCGTCTGTAATTATAGGGCTTGTTTCTCAAAACAACAAATCTATTCCATTCTGTTATTGGCTTCTTAGATGTAAATAGCACCTTGGACCTCCTGACAATGATCACAGTTTATTATTGTATGTATACTTCAGATTCATTGTCTTCTCTTAAATAGAGCATGACGGATCATGAGCGCAATATCCAATCCAAGCTTTATTGTATCCGGTTAGATGAGCAAATCATTTCTAATAATGTCATAGGTTAGGCACAGTATTACAATATACGTTAGGTTAAGGCGCGCAACAAACCGACATAACTATTTGAGTTGCCTTATGTTGTAGTTTTTATGAAAACGTCGGTTTTTAACATTCCGTTTTTAGGGTTCCGTAGTCATACTAGGAACCCTTATAGTTTCGACATGTCCGTCCGTCCGTCCGCAGCCTAGCGCAGAGACTCTCAGTACTGGAAAGCTGTAATTTGGCATGAATATGACTATTAGTCACGCCAACAATGTACAATAAAATGAAGAAAAAAAAAAATTACGGTGCCGGTATACGTTACGTGGGGATGTACTTTTATTTTCTCGTCTACCCTATAGAATGGGGTGTCGTTGGATAGGTCTTTCAAAAATATTACAGCTTTTTCAAAACAGTTTTTCGATTAAATAATCCGTTTATGAAATATTAAGCTTTAAAGCGCTAATTTTTGTGAGACTCAAGTGTCCCCAATATCTGAAAAAAAACTTAAATGAAAGAACATATAATAAATTTTAAAAGAAAACTATCACGACCAAGTAGACGTCATTGGTTCTTGAGAAATAGGCGATTAAAGTGTTTATACCTACTATAATCATCTAAGGCGGCACCAATTGACTTTAAATAGCTAAAATTTGTTACCTTTTAATTGTTGATTTTTAGTACCAATTTCACCATACGATGTTAAATTTAATTAATGTTAATCGACTGTTAGTCAATACATTTTGATATCTGTTAACGCTCTATTCGTCTGTTAAATGGTTAACATCGTATGGTAAAATTGGTCTTTATGTTTGTAGTACTTAACGGCTTCGGAACTCTACACTGAGCATGGGCCGACATGCTCTTGCCCATTTTTTTTAAATAATAGACAAGCAAACAAGCGTACCGGCCTATACCGTACACTTCATTGAGAGCCGAGCCCGCTCCTCCGTCAATTAAGACACCTAAATTATTCGAGTTCAATATGTTTGGTCGCGCGCTCGTAAGAATAAAATTCGCGCGAACTCGCGATAATCGCGTAGTCGCGTTAAAGGTAATTAGGACAAGGCCTTAATCAACCTAACAGATTAAACCACCCCAATTAACCTTTTCAACGCCATTGACGAATATTTCCATCATGGTTGAAAGCGTAAAATAGACCTCAGAATCTGTGACGCTATTAGCTCTGGTTTCAATCTGTCATTGGCGTGTGTGTGAGTGCTTGTACGTCTTCTGTATTTGACATAGCGTCGGTGAAACTGCAATAGCGCGTAACTAAAAAAATTAATAAGTTGAAAAATACTCCTTAATTAGTAAGTCAGTAAGGCACTTTTTTTTGAATTTCTTAGTTACGCGGTATTGCAGTTTCAGCGACGATAGGGTTGATCAGATTAAACTATTACAAAGGCGCCCGCGACTACGTACGCGTAGAAATTACCCACTGCTTAGTCTATTTTTTCCCGTTAGGGAGTCGACATTCAAAAAAACCTTTCTTAATGCACTCCTAGGATAACCAAGGAACACTGCCTCCGAAATTCATCGCTAGATGCAGCGGTACACGCTGATAGATAAAAATGTATGAGTGAGTCAGTCAAGGAAATCTTACATGTATAGATTTGTACCTGAATAGCCAAGTTGCCAAGCTAAATTCGGATTGATCTGGTCGCGTCTGCTGGATGTCGAACGACCTTTGGGCAAAATCAAGCAGCGGTGTAGGTACTGTCGTGGTTCGGTGTGGAAGTAAGACAGACAAAACAATGAATGCAAGGTTTTCTATCTTTAGTGAAGTCGAAATGAGATATACCTAATTACCTATTACCATCCTACTAAAATTACATAATTGTAAAAAAATCCGTCCGTTTTGAAACCACTTAACCATCTATACTATAAACACACAGACAGACAGACGTCAAACTTACATTACTTATAACCCTCTTTTCGCATCGGATTTAATAATGTTTCGTGCCCCACCTTAGCGTGCGAAAGGTCGTTAAAACATAATCCCCATGCAACTATTTAGCTAAAATAATGTCCGTGAAAGAGCTATGACCTCATACAGGCATGGAGCTGAATTTAATTACGGCATTTACTGATACACCCATTTATGTCATAAAAGTGACGAGTGCGAATTATGGCGCGTTTACATTATTCGATAGAAATTGGATCATTTCGCCAACGTCACTGCGAATGCGCTCTTAATTTTGCAACTAATTAATAGGTGAATAACGTAGTTGTAAGTTGTAACACATCTGTGGTGCTAGACAAGTTGCATTCGACAATCGTTAGCGATTATGTTTCGATTGAAAAATACATATATGGAGTTGACGTCAATTCCATACATTTATCAATCGAAACATAATCGCTAACGATTGTCGAATGCAACTTGTCTAGCACCACTGTATAGACCGTTTAAGATTCTATTATTTGAAATTTGAAATAAGTTCTATATTAACCTCTCGTATGCGGGAGGTGAAAAAAATACCAAGTTTAGTCTCTTCGGATTACGATATAGTCCGAAAAATAAGCTTAAAAAAAAAACAAAAAGATACTCAAATTTTGTGAGCAGATCTGCTTCTAAGCATATGAGCGGTTAATTTTGTACCCAACCACATAGCTACACTACAACAGGTCCTTTACTTCAGTTTTTCACCTACTTATAGCAACATCTTAACCCTTTCAACGACATTCACGAACATTGTCACAGTTTATTGCCCATGATGAATTTATTCGTCACAGTTGACAACGTAAAAGTAACCGACGTACGTACCCGTAAGATTAAAATTTGCAAATAATAAATAAATATTGAATTAGCGAGTATAATAAATAACTAAGTGACGACTTTGTATTCGGCATTTTTCTAAAAGAGTTGTATTATGACTCCTACGACTCCCTAACCAAAATCTGTGCATCATCTAATAAAGGATCGATCAAACCGAAGCCTTAATATACACCGAATAGGCAACTTTTACGCGTCTACTGCGTCACGTCTTTAACGCGTCTTTTACGCCGACAAGAAGTGTGGGTCACGTCCAAAAGAACGTCAGGAAGTTACTTCATGCGATATTGACGCAACTCAATTTTCGCAGCTTTAGTTTTATTATTTGAAGCTTTGATATTCTCGATCCTCCTTTCTTTTCGTTCGTGCATAAAATGCATTAAACCTGTGAAATTATTGAAATTAATCATAACGGTAACTAACTGAAATACCTATGCGCTTAACAATCCATCATTATGACATCCATGCATGATTAAACCGGTGACATTGGAATATAGAGCTATATCTAGAATATCCAGATCTAGACCAACGATAACGATTATTTTATTAACGAAACTTTGTTTGACCTTCGCTTTTGAGAATGGCCTCGATTTAGAGAAGCAAAACAAGGACTTTAAGGGCCTGATTGATTTGCATGTACGAGGTTAAATACCTAACCCTTTTTGGCAGTCGGGTAAAAAGGACCAGGTTCAAGTCTCTTTAGTTTATGTTATGTTTCTAGATAAAAAAGGGATAATCAAAAAGATGAAAATTAAGCGCTGATCAGTGCTAACATTCAAGGGGTTAATGCTTGAATAACACAGGTACCTATACCTACCAACCAATTTTGTTAGGTAAGTAACCAATTTTTTTTTTTTATGTTAATGAGTAGGCACACGAGTACTCAGGCCACCTGATGGTAAGTGAAATCTGAGACCCATAGACATTTGAATTCTCAGGTCAAATTAAATTAAAAAAAAAAAAATATATTAATAATAATAAAATTTGGACATTATTAGATGAATCATTGAATTTATGTAGGTACAGTCAAGGGCATTAACATCTATACAGCCATTGCGTCAAATATATGTATACACAGACCTCATTGCCAGTGGCATAAAGGTGTATACTTAGATATTTTTGACATCTTGGGAACGTATATATATTTATGTCCTTGACTGTACTAGGTATGTATACCTAAGATGTGATGACGCAAGTAAAGAAGGGTTAGAAAGAGTATATTAGGTATGTACACGGTCCCAAAAAAACAATTTAAACTTTAGTGTGTTATTGTATTAATCTCAAGTAATTCTATTTAGTTAAGTTAATGAAAGACATTTAATAAATGAAACGACTTTCATGGAGATTCTGATTCGCAAAACGAGACTTCAACGTAAGGTGTCCATACCGATTTTGATGAAATTTCGTATGAAGATACCGTTATCCCCGGGGAAAGACATAATGTTACTTTTATACCAGAAAACCGGACCAGTCCCAAAGGAAGAGCGATAAATTCCTTCAACACGGACGGAATCAAAAGTAACATCTGGCGCTTTTAATAATTCTTAAACAATATTTCTGGTATTTTGGGAATAAGCAGTGAAGATCCTCGGGTCCAGCAACGCTCCACCTTCGCCTAATTTGATGATAGTAAGTAGTAATAAAAAGGCTCAACATTTATAGGTACTGGCCTATTGTACTTATGTACAATATATTTGAAATACATCATAATATTTATGGTTTATTCGATTAATGTCTATATTGAAAAATGACGAGGAATAATAATGCCGATTTTCCATACATAAAAAGTCGAAGTTTAAAAATGTCGAGTAATAATAGAGACGAAATTAAAAAAATACGAAGTATAATAATGACGAAATGGAATTAAGACGGGGATAGGTGGAACAGGGGCTAGGTAGGTTTAGGTTGTGTTAGTTTTGCAGCAGGCTCGGAGAACCAAACCACCCAGAAATAGGAGCTCCGCTTGAGCGGGGCTCCGTCGACACTGTCTAATCGATTTGAAATAAGAGTGTCGACGGAGCTCAGCTACCGCGGAGCTCCTACTACCCACTGTCATCATTTTTATACATTGACAAAAAACAGATGGTCATTGTTATATGTCGACATTTTTATACATCGACAAAAATATTTCTAGTAGGGTGATCGCACCAGTGTTGGACACTTTAAGCTGACAGGCACCAATAATGGACACGTTACTCTTAATTCAAAGATCATAAGGTTATAAATTGATTGTTGCAAAACAAATGAATAACCTTTATTGTCTGTAAAATAAGAGTCAAGTGTCCATCACTGGACCTTGTCCATTACTGGTTCGATCACCCTATTTGTTATTTTTCGACATTATATAAGGTGTCGACATTTTTTATACCTAGTAATTTTTCACTATGGACATTAGTCGTCTAAATCATTATGCATTCAGATAGGTATGCACCCTGCCAAGCTTATAATAAACTGTAGAATCAATAAAAAGAAGTACTCACGTCCGCTATCCATGCTGTCTTTCTTTTCGGCCTTGACCTTCGAAGTGTCGTAGTTAAAGCAGGCTGCAAAAAACAAATGAATGTTAGAATAATACAAATAAACAAAATTAAATGTATAGACACCAATTTGGTACAATAGGGATGATCCTGGTTGAAAAAATGTTAATTCTCAATTTCTAATTATATATTTGCTTCATAGGATCAATCAAAATTGACAAAGATAACCCGCATCAACGTTCGGGAGTGGGGGCTCTTGACGTCTTAACGTGGTAAAAGATGTGCCACTCAAATAAATAGATTGTTCCAGGACACTTTAGCCTTATACTTGTACGTACCGGCTTAACCGATTTACATCATTCCTAAAAAAACGCGAGCTCCGAACACGAAGAATTTCGTACATTGACGTACCATTACTTGTCTCTATCTCTCGGATATTGCCATCGCGCTCACAGCGTGACAGTGTCCGCTGAAATCATGGATAGTAAACCTTTTCTCTAATACGGCACCCTACACTGCCCTATATAGTAAAGGTCAATGAACGAAATTCTTCGTCGTGAACGGCCGCGCTAATAAAGCTTTCTATTTCAAAAACGACGTCCGAATCGGTCAATTTGCTTAAAAACTGGAATGCCACAGACAGATACACAAATTCAACTTATAAATAACATTTGCCTTTTACGCAATAAAAGCTTTTTGCTTTTATTCATAAGTCGTTAAGTAACGATAACAGCCCGCCACAACCTATATAATATTTGCCTTTGTTTGCGTCGGGGGTTAAAAATTAAACAATCAAGCATCATTATGTCAGGTGGACGAGAGTAGCACAAAACCGACCTTTGTAGAGATTTAAATAACATCTAAGTATAACATATTCAATGATCGGACAATGTTAAGGGGAGAAAAACGTTGCCGCATTTTGTATGGTTTTTATTTGCTTCACAGTCCCTATAGCAAAATTACGTAAGAGGTGGCGGGAGACTTGGACGCGATCCAAATCGACGGGCGGGGGCAGCACGCAATCAATAGGGACAAATGGGAAAAAGCGGGAATGAGAAACTAAGTTAGGCGAATAAAAAAAACTAATTTTAAAACTTAACCTACAAATAGACGAAGAAAACAATTGCAACCGTAATTTGAATCTTAGCACATTTTAGAAAACACTGAGCCCAGTGCAAAACAGTTTTATTTTTAAATGTTAAATTGATAACTTTGCCCTAGATTCGAAAATCAGGACGAGCATTATGGACGTCGTACATTTAAACTGCCCTTTTTCGTTTGGACAGCAAAGTAGCGGACTTGTTCCACTTGTGCTTATTTAAAATCTTGGACAGATTTATAGAGCAAGTTACAATTCCCAAGGCCGTGAAGTTCCCTAGCCAAGACTTTTAAAATGATAGTCTGTGAATTTCCGTCTCTCGTGTGCGTATGTAAACTAGGTTTTCTGGCTATATCAAGACACTTCCGACGTTCTTACTGTGAACGTGACCTTAGCGTGTTGTCTCTTTTCACATTTATTTACCTTTGCGTCCCTGTCTGTGTGCAGGACACGAAACCGGTTAAAAAAATACCGGTTAACACGGGTTTTTCCGTTTTTGCTCTATACCGGTTAAATTGAAAAGAACTTATATTAAGGTTTCTCCAAAAACCGGTTATTTAAACCAGTTTTTGCGAACGGAATCGAAATGAAAAGGTTTTGCGGCAAGTACATGATCATTTAACCGGTATCCGAGCCCTGTCTGTGTGTAATAAAACATTAAAAGTCCCAGAGTATAGACATCAATAGGTACAAGGGCCGAAGGCACAACTCCGCGCTTCCTTTTTATGGTTCCGTACCCAAAGGGTGCCAACAAGACCTTATTACTAAGCGTCCGCTGTCCGTCGGTCTATCTGTCTGTGCTCAAAATATCTCAACCGTAATAGATAAACACATTAAACACTTGTAAAATTCAGTGTGTATAATTGCCGCGATTGTAGAGACAACATCCATACTAATATTATAAATGCGAAAGTGTGTATGTCTGTCTGTTACCTCTTCAAGCTTAAACTGCTGAACCGATTTAGATGAAATTCGGTATGTAGATAGTTTGAGTCCCGGTGAAGGACATAGTTTAGTTTTTATCTCAGAAAATTATACAGTTTCCAAGGGAGCAGCGATGAACGACCTGTACCCCAGTACTCTAGAGCTTAATTTGGGACTAGTTAGTAATTTTTTGAGATGATCCCCCGACATTTATTTATTTTCTCCTAAGCTCTGTAGTTGCTCGCTAAGTGGAATAAACGCATCCTAAAGGCCGAGCCACACCGGTTACGTGCGCGTAGACGTGCATACGTATTTGCGCGTTCCACTAAGCTGCGTTGTATAGCATGAATCCTCAAACAATATGTCACACCGCTTGCGTGACGTGCACGTGCACGAGCGCGTAGCGCGTGTCACACGCATTGCAGCTCTCATGAGACAATTCAGCTGCGCGCACGCGTGCAGAGAGCAGAGCGGCAACGTCGCTTCGATGCGTGCTGTGATGACGTTGTATTTAATAGGCGTTCGCTTTGAGACAGAGAATCGGACAAGTTCGTACACCGCACAGCAGGAGTGCGATTTTTGAAACTCACCGTATTTTGGTATTCATATCATAACGCCTATATCACATCATATCCAAAAGGTGGGCCCTCTCGTAGATCAAATTGCTGTACAAATTGATTTTAGAGCTAGTCAATTTTCGTCGGTTAGATTCAAAAATCGCCCCGGCTCGGTGCTGCGCGTGAGGACGCGCAGCTCCCTTGTATTTTTTTACAACAGTGCCTGTACACGTGGTGGTTTTGAACATGAATCTCGAATAATTAGAGAAACTTATTGAAATAGTGTGAGAATATACAAACAATCTACACAATCATATTGCATAAACAATCTAAAGCATAAAGATTAGACCTACAAAAGCAACTTGTAAAAATCGATTGTGGGAATAAATCAATGCATCGATTGAAGTACCAGGGTAGCTCTTTAATAATAAATAGGTACCTACGCAATTATAATAATGAACTAGGCAAGAAAATTAATATCTAAATTATTAGGCGAAGTTTGGCAACAAGATGGCTGATACTGTCCCCTCAACATTTTCTTTTCGTTTATAACTTCGACACGTAACTTAGAAATAAAGTAACAATGTCATTGATAGGGGATTAGTTTTAGGATATAATCAAGTAAAAAGTTAAGCATTACCTGTTCTATAGCACCACCACTAACTGAAGTTATAACACACGAACAATTAAACAGTCGTTTTAACCGGCGGAAAAAATGCACTGGTCACCAACAATGTGAAGTTAGCTACAAATTATCCGCGAAATGTTGCCATAAATGAAAAGTATTTGGTATTTAGTAGTTTTATGGGTCCTTCAAACTATTCTGGGAATTTCAACTTGCATAAAATTAGGCGAAATTTAATAGCACAGGCGAAGTTACGGGTTGCGACGGTAATTGTGCTTAAAAACATTTATAAGCAACTTTCTTTCGTTATATATTAATCGTTATATATTAATTACGTGTTAATTTAAATAAGCACAAAGTGAATGTACCTACATTAGCTTAGTCTATAGAATTAATTAATTTAGATAAGATCAAAATTCTCGTTTATATGGTTAGGTATATTTCAGGTAGGACGTGTTTACGACTGGTCATATTTCTGCGTGTTCGTAACGTAGAATAAGAAATAAAGCCATAAAAGGAGCCTTTAAAATAAAGCGTCAAATCTCCTGTCCCGATTTCAATATGAATGTTCAATAAGTTAAAAAGGAAAGAGTATAGAGTCCAGTTCTTGCTAAAACTAGCCGTACACACCAAAGTGTTGTCAACTCGTGTAAACTGGTCTCCAACGACAGCAACTGGATGCCATGGTAGATTGTATACGCAACAGTGTAAAACCATGATACTGTCTCTTTTTGGCACACTGTATCCCAATAAAACTGTGCATATCAGCTATCTGTATATTGCCTTTCATTTTATCGTTCCTTCTATGTCTTTAGTTCTTATTCTATGGTACGTAAATACAAATGGACATAAATATTATTTCAATCGACCTATGTCGTATCATATTGGACAATTTTACCATGGCTCATGCATGATACATTTGTAGGCGTTATTCAGATTGGTAAAAAATTCTTGTTGATTTTTTCTGTATTTACGTATAATGTCGAGTCGTCAATGTTCCTTTTAGCCCGAATGGCTGTTAATCGTTTAATTATCGAACGTTACTCGTTACTGAGTCTGCGTTTGAGGTGGCAGAGCGGTGTGCGAGGAAAATATCCACCAATAGAATTCCTATCCTCGGCTCCTCGCTCAGCGCAGCTCTCCTATTGGTGGAATTTATGCTCGCACACCGCTCCGCTCCCTCACACAGCTCTGGTGGAGACGCAGCCTAAAACTTGTGCGTTAAACTCCATGAATAAATAACACTTACTCATCTACTTCAGGCAGGCACAGCTTCAGGCTTTAACCCTTTAACGTAATTTTTAAATCGCAAACTTTGGTAGGACGCACAGTACCTACAGATATTTTTTTTAGTGATTTTTAAGAAACATATATACAAGACGGCAATATATTTGCCGCTGTCCGTCTACGACACTCGTGTCTAAGCATTGAATTTGTATTGAATTCCAATGGAAGTTCAATTTCAAATTGGTTTTTTTTCTCAAAACTTTATACCGCCTAAATTATCTCTGAAATAGGAGTGTATCAGTAAAAACTAACAAGAATATTATTTTATTTATAGACTTTTTTGTTCACTTATCGGGACATAGTAAAATACCTCAAATCATGTCGAAAATCAACCTTTTATTAATTAGAAGGAGTGAATTACTACTTTTATATTTGTTATTGGATTAGTAGGTAATAATTTCGGTTTTTAATTCTTAAAAATACACAAAACGGTGTTTTTTTGTTAATAAATTAAAATGTATGATGGCAAATATATTACCAATAACCACTAAAGGGTTAAGGGTGGAGATCATAGAGTCTGGCAAACATAAGCTGTCCCAGAGAAACAGCGGCAATTTCAAAAAACCTGCTGCTTTCAACACTGACTGTACCTACACTGAATAAACGGAGTTGATACTCCAACACTGATGTGAAAAGATCAGAAAATCAAATAGTATCAACTCCGTTCACTGTAAGTACAGTCAGAGTAAACAGCTGGGCCCCATTTTATTAACCGACTTCACCGATTACTCCGTCAATAGTGCACCGATATGAAAAATATTTTTTTTTGCTTTGATAGTTTATTTTCGAGGTGGTCCCATTGTCACCAAATCTGAATCTGATGAGGGGATCAGTGAGGAATTGAGGGAACTCCTCAAATATTGTAGGCAAACATATAGCGATTTTATTATTTCTAGTAACAAATCTAGCATTTGCATTCAGAAAGTATCATTTGGGGAAGTGGAACTGATGATGAAGACCACAGATGGCCATCGGAACTCCTCAACGGTACCTATTTTAAGGGTGGCGATCAGATATCTCGATTAAGATAGTTGAGCGACTACAACAAAGAATATTTACTTGTTGAAATATGACTATGACTTTCCGGCGGCGTTGCTTGCGGCGCGCTTGAAACTTAAACTTTCATATCAACTAGTAAGTGGGACTACGGAACAGCGCATTATGATCACTAAAAAGTATAAAATAAAATAAATTTTAGGTATAAAAAACATACATACATACATAACATCACGCCTTCATTCCCAGAGTGGGGTAGGCAGAGCAATAGAAATACCAACCACTCTAAAAAGACTTGTTGATAATTCTGTAACCACATTTTGCACAATCAGGCCAAGAAGTTTACTAGTGTATTAGTGACAGGTTGCAAGCCCATCGCCTAACAATACTACAGCCCTTATTCCCTGAGTCGCCTCTTACGACATCCACGGGAAGACATGGAGTGGCACTATCCTAACCCAGCAACCACACGGGCTCCAACAAAACCGCGTAATTAGCCATACAAACAACCACGGCGAAAAAAGTTCTGTTGTGCGATGAAAAGTATCCCTACATTATATGGCTAATTTTCGTCGTACAACGGTAAAAAACATAAAAAAATTAATTGCGTGAGTTTGAATATCTCTCACTTTTTGGGCCGTACCCTTAAAGAGATAGCTTTTAGGGTAAGTTCGCCTTTGTATGTTAATTTAATGTAATTAGATACAAACATTAATTTTAGAATGACACCGTAATATAAAGAGATCCATTATCATAGTGAGGTCAGTAAAACACGCAACGCTAATTATTGATATTACATAATATTATTAATTCCTGAGTAAGGAACATGGAGTACAGGCAAATTTGTTAAAAAAACCTTTTACGATATGGCTTCCCTATCTTTACTATGCTTAATCCTACTAATACTAATTATTATAAATGTGAAAGTAACTCTGTCTTTATTACGCTTTCACGTATAAAACACTGAACTGATTGAGATGAAATTCAGTATGGAGACAGTTTGAGACACGGGGAAGGACTTAGCGTACTTTTTATAACGAAAATTAGACGGTTTCTGAGGGAATGGCGAAATCTGCCTAGGTAGTTTATATTATAAATGTGAAAGTGCGTTGGCTTCTTCGTTCCATGTTTAAGGTTCGACGCCTGAAGCACATGAAGATGACGCAGCAGAAGCAAATAGTAAACATGACGCCAAAAAGTAATAACAAGAAAATACTACATAGTATAATTCAATTATATGTAGTTTATAGCCCGAAGACAGAGATAGCCCATATAAAATGAAAAAGTACTCCTCTGTTATTCCCAAGAATTGCGAATTTCTAATTTTAAGGCTTTTTATTATGTCAAGCAGAAGGCGCACGAGCGCACACGCCACCGGTTAGTAAGCGGGATCTGTGACGCATCTATAGACACTTGCATTCTCAAGAATCCTATCTTAAGATTGCAATCCTAAGACTGCAAATGTATTAGGTACCAACCCTGAGGACTAAGATAGAATTCCTCTGTGCTTGATATTTCTTATCCCCACACCGGACACAAACACGCGAACACTGCCGCTTGACGGCAGGTTTAAGGATAAGATGCGGTGGGATCCCGGACCCTGCACAAGGTTCTACCACCACTATATATTTTGGTACATTTTGTACATTGTATGTTGAGAGAATGTACTATGCGTATACTAACAGATTATTTATGAAGTTATCTGAATCGATAATAGGTACCTACCTACGTATATTTGCAATAAATTACTTGGCAAAAACGTAAAATATACGAGTAGGCACACTCACTATTTTGAAATTAACTGTGATAGATATTGGAATAAAATAAAGTGGAAATAAAAATGTTCTTTTACGGGTCGTTTTCAAAAAAAATGTACATAGTTAAGGGCTTAATGAAAACAAAATCACGATCGCGTCCTTTGTATAACGAAAGTTAGTCATACAACCTGTATGGGTAACTTTCGTCACACAAAGGAATCAATTAAGTTTTGTTTTAATTAAAGCCCTTAACTATGTACAATTTTTTTGAAAACGACCCTTACCGCATTTCCTGAACTGTAAATAAATGCACATTTTCCGTTCGATAGATACAATACAATACAAATACAAATACTCTTTATTGAACACCAAAAATAAAAAATAAAAACAGAACATGGAACAGTACATTTAAATCATAGGTATACAACAGGCGGTCTTACCGCTAAATAGCGATCTCTTCCAGACAACCTTGTAAGAGAAATAACTGAGGACACATATTCATGGCAGGGGGTGTAAACTAATTCGTTTAGAACTCAAACTAAATAACTACACGAAACAATTAAATTATTACTTACTTAAACTACTTAATTAAATAAGGAAAAATAAAGAAAATACCGATTATATCAAACTCAAACAAACTCAAACTAGAGATATTTGACAAAATACACACTCATATTAGACTAAGTTTATGATTAACATCCAATAGTAATGAAAATATAATAAAATTCGAAATTGTACAGTGTGTAAACAAATTACAGTTAAACCAGACTATTTTACCAACAGAAATAAGGGGGTTACAGGTTCATGCGTACTTGGTTTTTTACAATTCAGTGCATTATTAAACAGAAACCAGACACGGAGAATTTTATTACTGTACTGAGTCTTGACAGAAATGCGTGTAACCAACCCCATGTGCTTCAGTGCTTTTAAGTCCATCAGAGTAAATACTCTTTAACCAAACCATTGTCCTCGCGTGTTATTGTCTAAAACTCGACACTGGCGATATACACCTTGTGGAGGAAGTAGTGAAAGCCATTAAGTACGAAAAAAATAATCAATATGTACTCACTACTCAGTGTCCTGTGCAGACGGCTATCGGGGATGACCACAGGGCAGTCAGTGGCTCAGACAATAACTGTCACGCCCGTAGAAAATCGATCAACTCACTTCGTTAATTATGTATGTTATTATTAGGGCTAGAATGGATACCGTCCGTCCTAGGAATCAGATTAAAATATAGGTCACAATGTCATTTCAAACCAGGGATTGTAAAACCGGTTTTACTGAATATCTGTATTTACATTGTCAAAGTATTACCGCTAAATATTAATACCTATATTCGAATTAGAGGTATTGTTGTCATTCCGCTTTTGTTTTTATCGCTATGCATACACTATTAACAGCATTAAATACCTGTATTCAATACCGCTATTCATTGTACCTGATAAGTGAGATGTCAATTAGACTTTAATTAACTGTAATTTTAATTTGTCTAAGGCGAGTCTAAGTTTTTTGTAAGAGCACCGAAAACATTTCCATATACAAATAAACGAGTATAATGATACTGACAGGTATTTACTGGTAATGGTTGTCAATTGGCTAAACCGATAATATACTTGAATACCGGTATTCATTATACCGCTAATCAGAGCTTTAGCGGTATGAATAGTGAAAGTCAATTATAACCGGTTGTATCTTATTTAAAACCGGTAGACAGAATACCGGTAACGATCCCTGTTTCAAACTCAAACTCATGTTTGTATGACAAAAACACACTGCAACACAACAAACAATCATAATGTTGACAGAAAAAAACAAAAGGTAAAGAATAGAACATGAAGATATAGATCCTTATACATGTAGCGAAATTAGAGACGTTGCGCTGTAGTGTGAGGTCAAAAAGGACTAGGCTCAGCATGTGCTGCAGCTGGAGCCATAGCGCTGGATTTCAGCTGGTGTTTACCTACTTGGTAGCTGAACGCGAACACGAGATGAGAGAAATTAAACAATATGCATAAATAATATCGCGTGTGAAATGTATATGGTGTAATCAAAAGTGTTAATAAATTGTAATGAAAACAAAATCTACAATCAACAAAAACCTCACACTATCTCTTTTATGATCTCTGTCTTGAATGTCATCAATTAGTCATTGACGAGCAAAACTTAACCCTTTAGTGGATAACGGCGATATATTTGCCGTCATACATTTTAATTTATTAACAAAAAAATACCGTATTTTATTTTGATTTTTAAGTACTTATTAAGAACCGAAATTATAAACCTACTAGCCAAATTACAAAACATGAAGTAGTAAAATTCACTCCTTCTATTAATAAATGGTAGAAAATTTGGACATGATTTAAGGTATTGTGCTATGGCCCGATAAGTGAACAAAAAAGTCTATAAATAAAAAATATTTTTACCCGTTTTTTCTGATGGTCACTCCTATTTCAGAGATAACTTAGGCGGTATAAAGTTATGAGAAAAAGAAACAATTTGAAATTGAACTTCCATAGTAAATTAATGAAATTCAATACAAATTTAATGCTTAAATGTGTCGTAGACGGACAGCGGCAAATACATTGCCGTCTTGTAACTCGTAAATCGTAAAGTATGAGAACGATAAAGTTTTATATTTTTCAAAAATCCCAACAAAAAAAATACTGTAGGTACTGTGCGAACTACCAAAGTTTGCGATTTATTCTTGTAAAAAACTGGTCAAGTGCATGTCGGACCACGCACAGTGAAGGGTTCCGTAGCTGCAATGGGATGAACGTTCATGGTTGAAATTCATTGTTTTTTTTTATTAAAATCTCAAAAACTACACAGTGTATCGTGTTTTGGTTGGAAGTATTTCGTATGTTCTACTACTGTAATTTTTATTAGAATGTTCTATTTAACAGTTCAAAAGCTACCTACCCGGATATAATTTTTACGACTTTAGAAGCGTATATCTCGCCAACTGTTCACTTACGTAAAAAAGTCACTTAAAAACCTCCGTATCATTTTGGAAGCCCTATCTAAAAATACCCCACACGCTGATGAGCTGATGACTCAAAAAAATTTTTTTCGTCTCCTAGTTACATGTATGGAGTGCCACCCCTAAATATTTTTTTTTTAATTTTACTGCATCATTGTATAGCGGTTCATAGAATACATCTATCCTCCAAATTTCATTTATATAGTGCCAATAGGCTCTTAGGAAAATGGCTGTGACATACAGACGGACAGATGGACGGACGGACGGACGGACAGACGGACAGACGGACAGACGGACAGACGGACAGACGGACAGACGGACATGACGAAATTATAAGGGTTCCGTTTTTGCCATTCGGCTCCGGAACCCTAAAAAATGCATGTTAAAGGGTTAAAACCCGCTCATATATTTTCATCCGATTTCAAAAATATTTTAATTATAAGAAGAGAAAAGAGGAGTTCCTAGATTTCTCCGCCAAGGAAAAAGATAAAAAATGATTCTTTTTTATGATGATGGTTTTAGCGCAGGTGTGGTTTCATTTAAATTTTATCAAGATCTGGGCCCGTAGCATGGTTGCCTTTGTCGATGTGGATAAACGTGGATAACACATCTGTCACTTTCTGACTAGTATTTCTGACTAGTGTGAGAGTGACAGATGCGTTATGTTATCCACGCTGTGTGGATACATCGATAAAGGTGACCATGCTACGGGCCCAGGTCATGGGATCCGCATGGAAAGCCAACTGCACTACTTAATACTCTAGAGTCGGTCCATTATTTTAAACATTACGTTTTTTTACACAATCTATTTAAGGTGCAGTTAAGAAAATTGCACACATCCTAGAGCAAAAAGAGCCTGAAAAACTTAGTAATGACTATTTATTACTTACTAGTTTTTTTCCGCAGATGTCGTTGTTATATTACTTTACTTTCGTTGAATTGACCAAAGTTTTAGTCGATTTACGTAACCTCTAACTATTACTCAACCTTCGTAGTCCCGTTTTCACGTGAAAATGCACAACACACCGTTATAAAATACCTAAATAACTTTACATAAGGTCGGTTATGTTTGTTACAGTAAGAAAGGCACAAGAAATAAAGTCAGTCATAATTAGGAAAGGCTTTAGTTAACTTTCTTACACCTGCTTCAAACGAGATAAGTCGGTAAACTGAACTGAGTAGGTAAACCGATGCATCACAGCGCAATGCTCCTTCAAGTAACCTTGTTTGATACTTACAAGGAGTTTCTCTACCGCTATCTAGAACGAAAGTACGTTTGCTCTGGCTTCGAAAGATATTCAATAGGTAGTAAAATTTACACTTTTATAGAAAACTAGCGACCCGCCAGCGGCTTCGCCCGCCGCATTTTTTTTCTTGACAATGATATTTTTTTATTTTTGTAAAAAATATATTTTATGTTACTTCTAGTACCTCCCAGAATATGTGTACAAAGTTTCATGATGATTCGTCAAGCAGTTTTTGCGTGAAAGCGTAACAAACATCCACGCTTTCACATTTATAATATACGTAAGGATAAATGTTCCTCGATTACTCGAATACTAGAGAACTGGTAGAGAATGCCATTAGGCAGTAAGTTCACCTTTTTCACTCAAATTTTGTATTTATGTGCAATTAAGATTAAACAAATAAATACAGCTTAATTGTATTGGAAAATTTTAATTTTGTTAGGGGTCTTACTTCTTCCCAGCCCCCTATTTCGCCATACCAACAGTTACAAGTGACAGGTGACATTTCAGTGTACATGGCGCAACTTATATGAAACCCAGTGATATATTAGCGTATTAATCTTGCAATGTATACCGAATTGTCACCTAAGCTGTCACGTGTCATTGTCAAGACGGTGATATCGGGAGCAGATGGTCCCATTGTCATCAGGTCATGACCTGATGATAGGATTCCGGAGCAATCGAGAGAGTTCTTCAAATATTCTATACTTACTGTTAGACTGCTATAGTTTGAAATAAATAAACAGCACTATGTCTTCAAGATCTGCAGCCTCCTATTTTACCATTCTGACAATGACAGGTGACAGTTGACATGTCAGTGTACATGGCGCAGCTTACATGAAACGTAGTGATGTATCAGCGTGTTAACTTTGCAGCACGATGGTGAAATAGGGGGTTGATCTAAGAGACGGTAGCGAATACGTTACTCTGTTTCCTAACCCAATACTTCTAAGTCTGACTAGATCGTAAAATTTATTTTTAAGCATAAAAAATTTAATTTTCATATAATGGGGTTAATTAAAAAAGACGAAACCTGAATTCCATACTGCTAAATTTTACCAACTAACAGAGATCGCCAGAAATTCACCTATTAACCTTTTTGCATTGTCCATGACCAAACGTTGGCATTAAAAGTGTATTCTTATTTGGAAGACAGCCAAATGGCTGCCTCATGCTTAGCAGGCCTGTCCTTAGAACAGTTTTATACCTGTATGTAGGTATTATGTTGTTCAAACATAGGTTAGATTTGTAATCTGGACTGACTCATCGGACGTTCAAACTATGTAGGCGGTGACGCGACCTTGAGACAAGTTCTACGGTAATCATTAGGTTAAGAGGACGTAAATAACTCATAAACAAAGTGATTACTGGTTAGTGTAGATCAGTGTTTCCTTACGTTGCTCCGTGATAGTCTAGGGAGTGGTCCATGGCAAAGTCCATAGAAAATTAAACAATAAATTGAGTTTTGAAAGCAATTTGCTATAAATGAGGTAAGCAATAACGATAACGACGACACGGTGGCCTAGTTGGGAGTAACCCTGCCTCCGAAGCCAGCGGTCCTGGATTCAAATCCCGTTAAGGGCAGATATTTGTGTGATGAGCGCGAATATTTGTTCCTGATTCTTGGATGTTTTCTATGTATTTAAGTATTTATTTCTCTATATAAGTATTTTTATCGTTGTCTAGTACCCATAGTACAAGCCTAGAGCTTAGTTTGGGACTAGATCAATTTGTGTGAGATTTGTCCCCTGATATTTATTTATTTATAACTCTTCAATAAAGTGCTAATTTGTCGCAACTGTATTTGTGTTTCATGGGTTATGGTTGGACAGGGGGGCAATTTTGAAGCTCACTGACGAAAAATGACTAATTTAATCTACGAGCGGGCCCACCTTTTGGATTTGATATGATAAAGGAGCTATGAAATGAAAATCAAAAGGTGGGCCCGCTGGTAGATTAAATCGCTGCACAAATTGATTTTAAAGTTAGTCATTTATCATCGGGGAGCTTCAAAAATTGCCCCCGAAGAAACTCGTTCACTAAAATTCGAGAAATTATGTTTGGCCGTCTCATGTGCTTATCCACAACATAAGAAGCTCGTAATACGATAAAACTGCGTAAATTGAGCCGCGTCAAAATCGCAAGTTATTTTACATTACGTTTCTTTTG
Source organism: Acleris holmiana (assembly GCA_949316455.1). Taxonomy (NCBI): domain Eukaryota; kingdom Metazoa; phylum Arthropoda; class Insecta; order Lepidoptera; family Tortricidae; genus Acleris; species Acleris holmiana. The sequence goes on from OX438767.1 coordinate 3,993,799, forward strand.
GACGTTACCACACCGGTCAGCGTAAAGGACGCGTTAAAAACGTGACGCAGCAGACATGTCACTGGTTCAACGTGACGTCAGTGTATTGATGTGTTCGGTCCTTAATAGCTGTACCTACATGTCACTGGGTAAAGGTTGCGTCAATGTATTAATGTGTTCGGTCCTTAATAAGTTTAATATGAGTTATATCTCAGTTTATTCTATATTGACCCGGCACATATCATGGCAAAATTGACACAGTTCGTTTCCCCTAAGCTGAACATATTGGAAAACTATCCATGAAGGCAAGATAAATCAACGAACGACAGGTGGATTAAATCCCATAGACATTCCATCAAATATTCACCATAAACGATTATCCGTCAACACTTACATTAAAAATATACCATGTTACAGTACAAATGACTGTACTAAAGCTGCCTAATACAGGGTGACTTCAAATTGGTAATACAAAATCAATGTTTTACACAAATTTCCCCTAAACTTAGCCCCTCAATTAAGTCTCATACTTTTAAAATAATCAGAAGTATTTTTTTTTAATTTTTAAATTATCCCATTTTTGTTGGCTTAACATGGTTATCCTACCATAATAATTAACAAAGAAGTTTAAAGAATTTCAAATTAACACTTTTCTCTTTGGTTATCCGTCACCTGTCACAATTTATGAAGAAAACGTGTTTTGATTACTTAGTAATTGTCACTTATTCAAAGAAAATAAGATTGTATTGTAAATGTAGTGTAACCACACTCTGGGACTTTATTTGTTTTGTTCGAAAATTAGCATTAATTAAATACAGTTAATTTTAACAAAGGGGTCAATGTATTATACTGTGTGGCATTAACTAAGCCAAGTGTTTTTTATTACCAACTTGAAGTCACCCTGTAGGTATATTGTAATACTGTTACCTATATCAAGCTTTGTAACTTGTAAAATAAGCCTTGTTGCAATATATTTGAAGTTAAAAATCCAACCACAAAGGCTTACGAGCTCGCGGAAGCTAGCTATCCTTATCGTACAAAGGATCTAGTAGTAACAAGTTTAAATGTTAATTGATCGTATTATACACACGGCAGACTTTTGTTAGGGGAAAACGCGTCCATTTTAGTTTCCTACTGTAACTAACTACCATGACGATATTGAATTAACGATTATACAATAAACTGTACTCTATGTAGATATTATAAAATGATATTTGAACAGTTAGGTACTTGGGTTTTCCTTTTTAAGGAAGAATGTTAAAACGATCGTGTGTTCTTCAACTGAAACCTACACAAATTGTAGTTTCCTAGCTGTATGCCCTTGGTACCATCCTAGTCAAAGTTATTAAAGTAACGGACTTATTCTTTGAATTGGACAAATAGACTCCGGCACTCCGTCTTCATGGGTAATTTTCAAAGGAACGCATTAGTCAAGATTTTAAAAGCGGTTAAATTTCAACACAGACTTTACAAGACGTGGAGAAAAAAGCCGGTATCGAAGCGTAGGGGCCTACTTACCTATTGGATTCGTATAGCCACCAAAGGTACATAGTTCCTAGTCTTACCATATCACAGATATTGTAAATACGTTATTAGGCAATGATGATGATTCAATATGAACAATAGCTATAAAACTAGCTATTAACACAATGCTCGCAAACCCACGTGGCTTAACTTAGCGCACAGCAGTCCTATTGCAAAAAAGAAAAAAAAGAGAAAACAGTCTTTTAAAATTCAAAATCTTACCGGCCATTGAGGCGCTGCTCATTCTTCCGCGTGTGAAATCAATTTTGAATAATTAAAATCGACTTTTAAGATACCAATATACACAATATGCAGAGATAAAAACGATTAATGACACTGACGGTGAAAAAGTTTGTTTTCTTGTTATATATTTTTGGGTAACTTAGGCAACGTACACGAAACAAGGAGGTTGTTACTAATATGTCCAAAGATTTACCTTCTTGTAGTAAAACTCGTAAACATAATTTAATACTGTCAAATACGTTTTTTAAGTTAGTAAGTTAAATAGATTAAAAAAATCATTTTAGAGAACGTGTAATTCGTGAGATATTACAAGAATGCTTCATTAAAAGTACATTTTTATGAACGCAGCTGTCTCGCTCGTCTCCGTTGAAGTTGACACTGACCTGACAGCGTCACACACAGCAAAAGTCGGTCTCTTTTAGGTTATGTTATGTTATTTATGATTAATGGTATTAGTGATTGTGGTTGTTGTTTAAGTTTTTAACCTTTACATCCAAACAATAATCAATATAGGTATATATTAAACTTTTGCATATAAAACCTTACATACTAAAGTACAATACAAGCCAGTTTCTAACTGAATCATTATAATTTCTCCGTATTATAGTTTCGTTCTACTAAGGGTTTACTCTAAAATTTGGCTGTAGTATGTCGCGCTATCAAAACAAAACTATATTTTAATGTATTATTGCAGCAAAATGGCCCCTGGAAAGAAGTTTAACACACGCGGAAAACGAACATCCCAACACACAGAGAGAGACTATGCTGAGAGGTTAAATGATCTTACAGTAGCTTCATCCGATGACAGTGATTCCAGTAGCTCTGACGGCGAAGGGACTGAGGCTTCGTTCACTGTAGCGATGTGGGACTTAAACCACTGTGACCCCAAGAAATGTTCCGGAAGAAAGTTACTCCGGCACAAAGTTATCAAGAACTTAAAGCTTGGGCAACGGTTCCCGGGCCTTGTTTTATCTCCAGTTGGCACGCAGTGTGTCAGCCCTAATGACAAAGATATCATAGAAAAGTCCGGATTAGCAGTTATTGATTGCTCGTGGGCAAAAATTGATGAAACTCCATTTAGCAGAATGAAATCTCCTAATCCGAGATTGTTGCCTTTTCTAGTTGCAGCTAATCCCATTAATTATGGGAAACCATACCAACTTAGTTGTGTGGAAGCCCTTGCAGCAGCAATGTATATAACAGGGCATAAAAAAGAGGCACAGTTTTATTTATCAAAGTTCTCGTGGGGACATGCTTTCTTGGAATTAAATATGGAAGCGTTGGATCTTTATGCAGCTTGTACTGATAGTAAGAGTGTTTTAGAAGCACAGGTTAAGTTTCTGGAATCGGCTCAAAAGGAAACTGATACGAGACAAATGTGGCCACCGAGTGAGAGTGAAACAGAGTCGGAAGAAGACAAATAGTAATAAGTGCCTGTTACTTGATTATCTGTTTTTTTTTTACTGTATTTTTTAATTCTGTAGCTCTTGTTATACACAATATGGGTATTATATGTATAACTAGTAAGTATTAATGTTGCTCTGCATAGGCATTTACTACACTTTGATAATTTAGTTTTATCTGTGTAGAGCAAACTATTTACCTGCCCCAAATTCAACCAGACATTCTCTAAATGAATTTTCTTGAATTTAACAATATTCACACATATTTATAGTTAAACGGGACTGAATCGCATACAATAATCATTATGATTAATAACCAAGCATAGGGTGCGAAAAATGTTAGCAAAATTTCAATTCTTAATTATAAATAACTTATTTGTTTGATGTTAGTATAATTGAATTTTTATTGCCGTTGATTGCTAAGTAAGAAAGACTGGCTTGTGGATACCAATTAAATGTAACCGAATATATGTATATTATGCAACATCTGTATTTCACATAAATAAATCTTGTGTAAATCTGACTACATAATTAAGAGGTTTGTTGGCATTAACGACATCTAGTTGAAATAGCTTGCACTAGATGAGTTATTAATTAAAGCGCCATCTAGGTACACATTACTGAACTGGTGGCGTTCACAATGCCGAACAACCGCTCTGGCGATCCGTTGAAGTAAATGTTGCGCGCGTTAGCCACCAACTAGTAGGGCAGCACTTCATCTAGTTCAGACAGTTGAGATTACTAGATAGTTGCAACTTGCAATTAATAAACCTAAATTATTGACCCTTGTGAGATCATTATTTTGTGCATGCAACGTTAAACGAAGATCACACTCAAGAGGGCGCCGAGCGTCCAGTCCTCATTACTTTTAATTGTGTTTTAAAAATAAACTAAAGTAGGTTTTATCTTGAAATTTAAGAGCGCTTTACCATTATACAAATGAATACGCAATATATAACACTAGCGACCCGCCCTCGCTTCGCTCCGGATTAAAGTATTATACATATAAACCTTCCTCTTCCATCACTCTATCTATTGCAAAAAAACGTATCAAAATCCGTTGCGTAGTTTTAAAGATTTAAGCATACTTAGGGATATAGGGACAGAAAAAGCGACTTTGTTTTATACTATGTAGTGATACATGACACAGAGTAACCTTTAACCTTCGTGTAGTCAACTTAACGGAAAAGGGTGGCTACTTTTTAATTTGTGTATTGAGTTGTACAACAGTAAAGCGCTCTTTGATTTTTAGATAATTCTTTAGTTTATTAGAAAACACAACAAAAGTAACGATTTGTTCCCGATTCGTCGTATTCCTGTATCGTCGCATTCCCGATTCGTCGGATTCCTGACTCGTCGTATTCCCGTTTCGTCGGATTTATTTATATAAAATCATTACAAATAATGGTCCGTTATTTATCCGCCTTCCCGAAGAGCAGATATACATATACAATACATATAGTTCAACAAATACATATACAGGTGTTAGGCAGATGGTGTGCCAAAAGATTACGGCGGGTAGGTAGGGTCACTTGCAACACACTTTAGGCTAATTAACACTTATCCTGCCCACGGGTTTAAAAAAAAAACAAACGATATTTCCCAAAAGTTCACAGTTATCTTTACATATCTTTTTTTTTAAATGACGCAGCAAAAAGGTATTTGAATTTTTTCTAATGTTTGCTTATTCTACATCTTATTTGCATTCCCATAGTAAACAATAAAAAGATATGAGCCGCTAAAGTGTAAAAATTAGTAAATAAAAGTCGTCAAAATCAACTTTACGGCACAGTTAAAAAAAATAGGAGCTTAAATCCTAAAGATACAAAAATAGTCGATAATCAATGATGATTTAGCTAGAAAAGTAAATTGGGCTGGACAAAATTGTCTTGTCAAAATGAATAGGTTACATGACACAAATTACCTAACTACAGTATAGTTAAAAAAACATTCGAAGCAAAATGTGAGGTCATACTTACGATTTGAGTCACATGTTTTAAATGCAGCACAAAATTGCTCCTACCGACTAAAAGTTTTATTAAAATGCGCGATTTCTTAAGCCACCAAATGAGTGGTGGAGACAGAACTAGAGATAGTTCTGTCCAAAATGTGTGACACTAAAACCTCTTTAGGCCAATCATTAAAATATCCTTTTTCTAAAACACATCTGACATATCAGATTTCATGTCACAACAATTACCCGCAATGCGAGGAATGTTTTGATCATGGTTATTTAGTTTTATATAACCTATCTAGTCTTAGAATAGATTTAAGGTACCTGTGATTTTATCTCCAGGTTTTTAAACATTCACGGAACCACATGTTTTAATGTTGATTGGAAGTAATTTTGAACTGCGGATGGTTGGAGCGGTCTCCCATTCTGTTGATCCGTAACAAGACTAACAAGTACTAATTATTTTTTTGCCGTAAAATATTTTTATACTCTATACATATATAACTCTAATATAACTCTGTCGCGACCGACTGATTGACTGGCTGACAAAGGTCAGCCTAAGTCGCTGGACGTAGTGACTTGAATTTGGAGGGAATATTAATTCTAAGGGAAGAATAAATAAATAAATAAACGTCAGATGCCGATCTCACACAAATTGATCTAGTCCTTAACTAAGCTTTCGGCTTGTATAGATACTAGATAGCGGTAAACATACTTAATATACAGTAATATATACTTAACTGTATAAACAACATGTAAGACTCAGACTAGCTAAACATATACTATCTTACCGGGATTTGAATCCGGCACTATTAGCTTCGTAAGTAGGGTCACCTACCAACCAGGTTAACGTGTCGTGAAGTCGAATCAAAAAAGAGTTTTCAAAAACTGACCCCGAACGCGAAGAGGCAGTAAATAACATGAAATTACGCGTTAGAAGTCGCGGGCGCCCTTCAGTAGTTATATAACCAGAAAGATTATGCAGTAAAGTCATAATATAGGAATTAATGATGAAATTTTCTTTCATTTCTTTTTCAGATTTAAATTTTATTCTTAGCAAGACGAAGAGTGGATGGTGTGAAACGTAACTGAAGTAACGAATTTATCGATTCATGGTGACCAACTATGGGGTATAACTCCAACACAAAATACGTTTGTCTGTCCGTCGCTTCCTTGTTCCCACACGGTTTATTTGAATGCTAGTCCAATGGATTCTTAGCTAAATTTTATGGAACTCGTTTGGACCGGTCATAGAGTTAGGTATAATAGCTTAATACTCAATAAAAACTTATGGTATAATAGCTTAATACTCAATAAAAACTTTTGGGTGCAGGTACACATTTCTGTGACAGCATGTAAAGTCTCAACTTTGTCATTTGAAGTAATAACCGTCAAGACACTCTAACTGATATTCGGATTGTGTGTATATATTATAATGAAGCAACGCATTAAAGATGAAGCCTCAGCATCCAGCCCAAAGCCAGACACTTCTCAAGCATTAAAGCACTCAGCAGTAAGTATTTTGGAGCAAAAGGTTGCACAGCCTTGGCAAAATGACAAAATCCTAACGCCTAACGAAATATCTTTTGATGAAAGAGCTTTGCTTGACAGACAATCGTCGATAACGAAAGCGCAATATGATTTCGCAAAAGCTAATCGTCATTTCAAGAGCCGAATTAGTTTTGCCCATAAATCTGATTCGAAGCAACGAAGACCCGAAAAACTTCATGACAACAAAACAAAACAAGATGTTAAGAGATCACCAGCGACAATTTCACTTGCATGTAATAATTTGGCTGAAGGCAAAGCTGTGTTAAAGCAAGAATTGCTACAAGAAGATAATAGCTATTCTAAATGTTCAAGCAATTCAAATATAAAAGACAGAAACAAATATTTCCAGCACGCCGAAAAGCTGAAACTGAATGAAATTAACTTAACAAAATATCGCCCAGATCATCTTTTGGCGTTAAAAGGTCGCGAAGAAATTAGCTTAAGATACGTCCCAATAGTTCAACACAAGGTCAGTAAATGTAAGTATGGGCAAACTGTTCAATCACAACCAAAACAGATCGTTTGTCCAGACGCAAACACCCAAATCAGTAACATCAATGAATTTATCGTGCACCAAAATATGGTAACTGAAACAAAAAAAGCAAAGTCAACCATGCCATATGAAACTAAGCCATACAAATATAAAAACACAATCAAACAGCGTATGCAGAAAGAATACCATTTAAAAACACCTATCGTAACGAATATTAGAAAATGTGAAAATAAATTTTGGACGATGCAAGTCGTGACATCTGACACAAAAAGGGATATGAAGGAAATTAATAACTTTTTTCAAAATACCAAACAACATAAGCCAAACGGAACCAACTCGAGAAAATGTCACCCAGATCTTTTTGTTTCGGATTTTAATAATAAAATGCGTGAGGAAATAAGCTTTAAGTACGTCCCATTAGCACGACATACAGTTAGTAAATGTAAGCATGGAAAAATTGTTCAACCAAACGCCAAACGTTGCCGCTCAGATCCAAGTACCCAAATCAGCAAAATAAGTGGATTTATTGGGCATCATGAAATAATTAGTGAAACAAATGAAGCGAAGTCAACCATGCCATATAAAACTACGCCGTATAAGTCTGATGACATGGTCAAACAGCGTATTAAGAAAGAACATTTAAAAACACCAATTGGAACGAATGTTAGAAAATGCGAAAATAAATTTTGGACGATACCAGACTACAAATCCTATTACCTAAATAGGGATTTGAAGAAAAGAATTCAGTATTTTCTAAATACGGGAGAACAAAAGCCAAATGGAACCGGTTCAAGCAAATGCCATCCACAAGTTTCTGTTTCGGATTTCACTTTTAATAAACGCAAGGAAATAAGCTCAAGGTACGTCCCAATTATACGACATAAGGTCAGTAAAGGTAAGTATGGAAAAATTGATCGATCAAAGGCCAAACGTGTCCGCTCAGATCCAAGCAACCAAATTAGCAAAATAAATGGATTCATCGAACACCAAGATATAATAATTAAAACAAAAGAAAGGTCAACCAAGAAATATGAAAGTTCTTCGTACAAATCTAAAGACACAGACAAACAACGTATGCAGAAAGAAGAAAATATTAAAACACCAATTAGAACGAATGTTAGAAAATGCGAAAATAAATTTTGGACGATACCAGACTACAAATCCTATTACCTAAATAGGGATTTGAAGAATAAAATTCAGTATTTCCTAAATACGGAAGAACAAAAGCCAAATGAAACCAGTTCAAGCAAATGTCGTCCAGAAGTTTCTGTTTCGGATTTCACTTTTAATAAACGCGAGGAAATAAGCTCAAGGTACGTCCCAATAATACGACGTAAGATCAGTAAATGTAAGTATGGAAAAATTATTCAATCAAAGGCTAAACATGTCCGCTCAGATACAAGCACGCAAATCAGCAATATAAGTGGATTGATTGGGCATCATGAAATGATCAATGAAACAAAAGAAACAAAGTTAACCATACCTGATGAAACTACGCCGTACAAATGTAATGACATAGTCAAACAGCGTATGAAGAAAGCACATTTAAAAGCACCAATCGGAACGAATAATAAAAAATGCGAAAAAACATTTTGGATGATACAAGACTGCATATCCTCTCAGAAGGATAGAATTCAATATTTTCAAAATATTGAAGATCAAGAGCCAAATGAAACCAGCTCTAGCAAATGTCGTCCAGATCGCTATATTCCGAACTTAAATACTAAAAGTACTGTGGAAATAAACTCAAGGTACGTCCCAATAGTACGACATAAGGTCAGTAAAAGTAAGTATGGAAAAATTGTTCGATCAAAGGCCAAACGTGTCTGTTCAGATCCAAGCAACCAAATTAGCAAAATAAGTGGATTCATCGAGCACCAAGATATAATTATTAAAAAGAGAGAAGAAGAATCAACCATGAAAAATGAAACTTCGTTGAACAAATCTAAAGACACAGTCAAACAACGTATGCTTCTAGTAGAAAATTTAAAAACACCATACGCAACTAATGATAGAAAATGCAAAAATAAATTTTGGACGATACAAGCCTACAAGTCGTCTGAACTTAATAGAGATTTAAAGAACACAAATAATTATTTTCTTAACACTGAAACGCCAAAAATAAATGAATTCAACCAAAAGCGATGTCGAGATTGTTTTGCTCTTTCGGCTTTTGATGATAACAAACATAAGGAATTAAGTTCAAGATACGTTCCATGTACAAGACATAAGGTCTTTAAACGTAGTTATGGTGGACAAATGGTTCGATCAAAGGCCAAACATGTCCATTCCGAACCAAGCACCCAAGTCAGCAAAGTAAGTAGATTTATCGAGTACCAAAATATGATCACTAAAACAAAAGAAGCAAGATCAATCAGGCCCTATGAAACTTCATCGTACAAATCTAAAGACACAGCTAAACAAAGAATGCAGAAAGAGGATAATTTACCAACGCCAATCGAAAAGAATGTCATCAAATACAAAACTAAATTTCAGACGATGCAAGAATACAAGTCATCTCACCTAAATAGGGATTTGAAAGAAAAGTATAAATATTTTCAAATTATTGAAGAACAAAAGCCAAATGGAACCAGGTCAAGCAAATGTTGCCCAAATCTTTATTTTTCGGAATTTAATACCAAAAGTCGTGAGGAAATAGACTCAAAGAACGTTCCAATAGTACGAGATAAGGTCACTGAATGTAAGAATGGAAAAATTGTTCGATCCAAGGCCAAACGTGTCCGCTCAGATCCAAGCACCCAAATCAGCAAAACAAGTGGATTTATTGGGCACCAAGAAATAAATTCAACGATGCCATATAAAACTACGCCGTATAAATGTAACATGTATACAGTCAAGCGTGTGCAGAAAGAACAATATTTAAAATTGCCAATCGAAACTAATAAAAGGAAATGCGAAAATAAATTTTCGATGATACAAGACTACAAGTCGTCTGACGTTAATAAGGATTTAAAGGGCGGATTTAAATATTTTGTAAACACTAAAAAGCCAAAAATAAACGAACCCAATCAAAGAAAATGTCATGATAGTTTTGCTCTCTCGGTATTTGATGCTAACAAACAAAACGAAATAGGTTTAGGATACGTTCCGTTTACAAGACAAGACAAGGTCGCTAAACGTAATTGTGGACACATGGTTCAATCAAAGGCCAAACATGTCCATTCTGATCCAAGCACCCAAATTAGTAAAATAAGTAGACTTATCGAGTACCAAGATATGATTACTAAAACAAAAGAAGCAAGGTCAACCATGAAATTTGAAACTTCGTCGTACAAATCTAAATACATAGTCAAAAAATGTACGCAGAAAGAAAAAAAAATACAAATGCCAATCGAAGACAGGAATATGATTTTACAAAACACCAAAAAGCCAAAAATAAATGGAATCAACCAAAGGCAATATCATGATAGTTTGACTCTCTCGGCTTATGATGCTAATAAACATGATGAAATAAGTTCAACATACGTTCTGTTTAAACGACATGGTGCTAAACGTAAGAATAGTAAAAAAAATCGATCAAAGGCCCACCATGTCCGTTTTGATCCAGGGACCGAAATCAGCGATTTAAGTGGATTTATCGACCATCACGACATGAACACTAAAAAAGAAGAAGCAAGGCCAAGCATGCCATATGAAATTGCACCGTACAAATCTAAAGACACAGTCAAAAAACGTAAGCAGAAAGAAGAACATTTAAAAACACCAATTGAAAAACATTCAAAAAAATACGAAATCAAATTTCAGACGATACAAGACTACAAATCATCTGACCCAAATAGAGATTTTAAGGACAGAAGTAAACGTTTTCAAAATACAGGAAAGCAAAAAAATTATAAAATCAACCAAAGCCAATGTCGTGATAGTTTTGCTCTCTCGGCTTATGATGCTAACAAACATGACGAAACAAGTTCAAGATACCTTGCGTTTACACGTCATAAGGATGCTAAACGTAATTATGGAGAAATTGTTCGATCTAAGGCCAAACTTGTCCGTTCAGATCCAAGCATCGAGATCAACACAATAAAAGGGATTATCGAGGACCATGATATGATCACTAAAACAAAAGAAGACAGGTCAACAATGCCATATGAAACTAGACTGTACAAATGTGTAGATATAGTCAAACAGCGTATACAGAAAGAAGAACATTTAAAAACACCAATCGGAAAGAACGTTATAAAATATGAAAGTAAATTGGAGACGACACAAAACTACAAGTCTCCAAGGCAAAATACCAAAAAGTCTGAAAGTACATCATACAGAGAAAGAAAAGGGTTGACCGATTATGTAACTAAAGAAACAATAGATGATCAGAGATTTCTACTGCATTATTCAAAAAGTAAAGTTTATGGAGTGCCATTACTTTCTAACGAATACATGGATCACTATAGAAGTAGAAGTTATAATCAAAGTAAAGATAATATGGCGATGAGTACTATGTACACGAAAAACAAAAACCCCAGGTCTGGGCCTGAGCCACAAGTAAAGAAACAATTGCACAAAGAACCTCAAGTAGCTTATGAATATTTGACAAAAAAAAATGTCAAAACAGAGCACGGACTTAAGCGAAAGGGGTTGCCGTCCGGAAGAAACAAGAACCTTTGCAAAAAAACTGAAGATGATAGTCTAAAAAAAATTGTAGCAAACGTCCCATTGAAATCATTGATCAATAGGACTGAAGTTGCTTTAATAATGAAAAATAAAGCAGCACAACTGCATAGTAATCCAAATTTTATACCAAAAAATGCAATTACTAAACTTCAAAGAGAAAAAGAATCGGTAAATCGTATCCACGCCAAAATCTCCGAAAATTCCAGTAACTTTAACAAAAGTTACATTTTTGACAGAAAAAATAGAGAAATAGTCGTTACTAAACTGAATATACCTAATGGCACCCGTCCTTGGGGCAAATCTTATCTAAGAATAAGTAATAATGCTATACACCCTTTAATCACAAATAATGAAAGCCGACGCCAATTAAGAGATATATTAGCAGATTATTGTCTTTCAAGTATAATTCTCCTATGTGACCATTCATTGTTGCCACAAAATTCACAACAGAAATGCAAAGTGATTAATTGCAGAACTTCGATAAAGATGTTATCTCGTACCACGTCATTGAACAATAGATTAAAAGTACCAACTGTGATAAGTCCCCGACATTGTGAACAAAGACATGTTTCATTAAATAAAAATAGTCCAATGATTTTGCAAATGAAAATCTCAAAAATTGGTAAGGAAAAAGAACAGACACCGGACTCTAATTGTGATGCAGATGTAATTAAAAAAAAGGCAAGTCAAGAAATAGCGACGGAACTTCAAACTATAAAACCACTTTATAGAAACCAATACTGTAAAATCGTTGCAAGTGCGCGGTGCCTCTATGGCATACATTTGTTCAATAAAACTATATCGAATACAATAACCAAAAAATATAACGCTAAATTTTGTGATTTGAAATGTTCTGAGCCAAACAAATGGAAAAAATATAGTGTTAAAAAGTACCGTCATGGATATGGTCGTCGAAGTTGCTTGGATAAAGTAAGTGCATCGGCTGCTGATTATCAAAGCCTGCACAGTCATCAAGGACACATAAACAAAACAAATGAAACTAAACATGCGCCACAGAATCCATTCAAATCAGAAAATACAGGACCTTTAAAATTCTTTGCTAAATGTGCTAATATCATTAAGAATATAGTTTCTAAGGTAAAACCATCACAAGTAGTATCAAAGGAAGTTGGCACACCGAGTAGTAAACATAAAATTAACAAACATGAACCAAAAATATACATTAGCTCTTATAATCCTAACATAGGTGTCGAAAGAGTGGACAAAAAGAGAGTCAAAGATGATGAACGGAATTATTTAAAACTTCACTCAAGCGGTGTTGCAATAGAAACTAGGTTCTTGGCATTAAAGAAAAACGACGAATCTCGTGTTCATTTTAAAAAGTCTCGGAAAATGGATGGATCCAAATGCATGATTGAAAGAAATATAACAGCGCGAAAAAGCGCGAATCTAGAAAAAGGTTCTAAGAAAATTGAACAACATGTAAATCATTTTATTCACAATTCACCGGAAGGTAACAAACCGGAAAGAACTCAAATGCGATCTCCCTTTAAGGGTAGCACAACCTCTTGTAGGAAGTATCCAACAAAATCAGAAATGGAACATTATGTGGATCATCAGTTCAACAGAAAGGGGGTAGTGAGCACATCAATTACTGAAATCTATAAAAATAGGTATATACACCGAGGTACTCTCGCAAGAAAAGAAAAAAAAGAAAAATTGCAATTCAGTAGTAATATCAACAGAAGAAAACCACAAAGTAAAACAAAAAAAAACAATGATAATGTGATACAGAAGACACCATTTTTGAACCGGACTTTATACCCCCTTCATAAAGGATATCAAAAAAGATATAAAGAGGATCCAACAGAAAATGTTCATTCTAGGACACTTAATAATCGTTCAAAAGATGACGCTACTTATAGCAGAGTAACACACCCTCAATGTTCAATAGAGTCGAATGAATGCGATTACTTTAAATGTAAAAAAACTAATAAACAACTGCCGCCATACTCAGGGAGAAACTTTGAAATACTCTCTGTTCCCAGAAAACACACTAGGAGTGGTCAACATAGACACCAAAAGATAACTGATGACACGAAAATCTTTGCAGTTTATACCAATTGCTATAATAACAAAAACGGTCACTCCCAAAATGCTGTCAATCTGTCTTACACGGGAATGATGACTTGTAATAAATTTGCAAAAAATAACAAAGTAAACAATCAAAAACTTAAACAGAAAATCAAGCAAGATGAGAATCAAAGTTTAAAAAAATCAAATTCATGTGTTTTCATTCGCTTCTGGAGGTTTTTCTGTGGTTACAAAAAACCACCGTCTAAAGATGAATCGGGATCTCATAAGATCAAAAAAGGGGAAAAATATGCTAACGAACAAGTAAAACCTAAACTAGAAGTGTCTGCCAAACCTTACAAACGTAAAATTAGTGTATACAATGATTTACGTAAGACTGAAAGTGACCGACAACATAAGAAGTCCTTTAATCTATCATCCCTTAAAATATCAAGAAGTCTCAATAACGCAAAAGAATTATATGAACCGAATCAAAAGCGGGCACGAAGATCAAGACAAAATATAAGGAATATAATTGTTCGTTCGTCGGGAGATTGTGCTAAAACCTCGGAGAAAAAATACAATGAATTAATACGTCCAATTAACTTATACAAATATGATTCATTCTTCGTTAATCATGTTCAAGAGCAGCGCAATAAAAAAATACATAATAGATATATGAGACCGATAAATCGATCGAAAAGTGATAAAAAAACCGGCCCTGAGAAAAGAGTAAGTCGTAGCGTCGAAACTAAAAACCATGGTCGACACACTAATTCTAAAGTAAAAGGAACGCAAAGTTGTGTGTATAAAGGTTGTAATTGTGTCAAGTCTGCGTTAAAACTCGATACTTGTCCAAGGCTTATTGAAAAGGCACGTTCTTTTACCGAATCCGAGCGGCCTTCTAAAATGAAATACGGTTCAAATTTTGCATATCCAGAGTATTTAGCAGAAAAATATGATACCAATAATATTAGAAAGCGTTTAAAACAAACTGGGACTAAAAAAGCTCGATTTGTACCAAAGCGTAAAAAACCCAAATTAACAAAAATGTTCTCCGATATAGACACGTGTTCAAATTACTCTTTAACAAAAACTATCCCTGATGTAGCCATTAAAGCAGAAATACTATCATGTAGCAATAGTTTAAAATATTTGTATTATAGGGGCAAAAGGCATAATATAATTACACAAAACGATTGGATTAAGAATAATACAAGTGCTGCATCAAGAGTGAAGGAGCAGACTGACATAACAGCAGGTCGCCGTCGTTCAAAGTACTTATTAACAGAAAAGGTCCCTGATATAGCCAAGCGTTCAAAGTACTCTGTACCTGAAAAGTCCAACTATATAAATCGTTCAAAGTTATTTACAACAGGAAACCTACCTTGTAACTTAGATACAAAAGATTTGTATATTAAGCTCAAAAGGAAATTAAAAAACACACAAAAAGGTCGAATCGGAAAATTAAAATGTGCCTCAACAAGAATAAAAAAATCACAATGTAGAGCAAAAACTGACAGGTGGGACCGAAAAAAAACACGCAAATATATTCACCAAAGTGCCGTCCGTACACACTCGTCGAGACACCCCGTACATAAATACTGGTCTCGTGTTGTCTCGCCATGTCCCGGTCGTTCAAAGTACACGGTAACAGAACAGCTTCCTGGTATAGCTAAGCGTTCAAAGTATTCGATTACAGAAAAGCTCCCCCATATAGCCAAGCTTTCGAAGTACTCGGTAACAAAGAAGCTCCCTGATATAGCCAAGCGTTTAATGTGTCAGGAAACTGAAAAACGCTTTGATATACGCAAGCGTTTAAAGTCCTATTCAACACAAAATCTACCATTTCCCTTGGATCGAATACTACAATGCGCCGCCTCAAGGCTAAAGGGATTACAATGTGTCGTAACAGCAGTCAGATGGTACCACAAAAAAGCATGCAAATGTAGACAGCAAAATGCCATCAGCACACAGTCATCGAGACATTCCGAGAGGGGCCTAAAGCGAGTGTGTACCTTCTGCTCTCGTCTCGTCTCGCCATGTCCCGGTCGCCGTTGTTCAAATTATTTGTTAACAGAAAAGGTCCCCAACATAGCCAAGCGTTCAAAGTACTCGGAGACAGAAAAGCCCAATTATATACGTAATCGTTCAAAGTTCATTAGAAACGGAAACCTTGCATGTAACTATGATTCAAAAGATTTGTATAAATGGGGCAAAAAGAAAAATAAAAAAACACAAAAAGATCAGATCAAGAAATTAAAATGTGCTTCATCAAGCGTAAAGGAATCCCAATGTAGAGCAAAAGCTGACCGGTGGTACCACAAAAAAACATGCGAATGTATGCAACATAATGCTGTCTGCACAGAGACGTCAAGACATTCCAAGAGAAGCCGAGAGCGAGTGTGTACCTGCTGCTCTCGTCTCGCCTCGCCATGTCCTGGTCTCCATCATTCAAATTATTTGTTAACAGAAAAGGTCCCTAACATAGCCAAGCGTTCAAAGTACTCGGAGACAAAAAAGCCCATTTGTATACGCAATCGTTCAAATTTCATTAGAAACGGAAACCTCCCATGTAACTGTGAATTAAAAGATTTATACAAATGGGGCAAAAGAAAAGATAAAAAAACACAAAAAGATCAGGTCAAGAAATTAAAATACGCTCCATCAAGCGTAAAGGGATCACAATGTAAAGCAAAAACTGACAGGTGGTACCACAAAAAAGAATACAAATGTATTAAAAAAAAGGTTGTCTGTACACACTCGTCGAAACACCCCGAGACAGACCAAGAGCGAGTAAATAAATACTTATATCGTCTCGTCTCGCCATGTCGCAGTCATGGTCGTTCAAACTACTCGGAAACAGAGAAGCTCCCAGATATAGTCAAGCGTTCAAATTACTCAGTAGCACAAAAGTTCCCAGATATAGTCAAGCGTTCAAATTACTCAGTAGCGGAAAAGTTCCCAGATATAGTCAAGCGTTCAAATTACTCAGTAGCAGAAAAGTTCCCAGATATAGTCAAGCGTTCAAATTACTCAGTAGCAGAAAAGTTCCCAGATATAGTCAAGCGTTCAAATTACTCAGTAGCAGAAAAGTTCCCAGATATAGTCAAGCGTTCAAATTACTCAGTAGCAGAAAAGTTTCCAGATATAGTCAAGCGTTCAAATTACTCAGTAGCAGAAAAGTTCCTAGATATAGTCAAGCGTTCAAATTACTCAGTAGCAGAAAAGTTCCCAGACATAGTCAAGCGTACAAAGTACTCTGAGACAGAAAAGCGCAACTATATACGCAATCGTTCAAAGTTAATTGGAAACGGAAACCTTCAATGTAACTGTGATTCAAAAGATTCGCATACGTGGGGCAAAAGGAAAAATAAAAAAACACAAAAAGATCAGATCAAGAAATTAAAATGCGCTTCATCAAGCGTAAAGGAATCGCAACATAAAGGAAAAACTGACAGGTGGCACCACAAAAAAGAAAACAAATGTATTCAAAAAAAGGCTGTCTGTACACACTTGTCGAAACACCCCGAGATAGACCAAGAGCGAGTAAATCAATACTTCTATCGTCTCGACTCGCCATGTCGCAGTCATGGTCTTTCAAACTACTCGGAAACAGAAAACCTTCCAGATATAGTCAAGCATTCAAATTACTCAGTAGCAGAAGAGTTCCCAGATATAGTCAAGCGTTCAAAGTACTCTGAGACAGAAAAACGCAACTATATACGCAATCGATCAAAGTTAATTGGAAACGGGAACCTTCCATGTAACTGTGATTTAAAAGATTCGTATACGGGGGGCAAAAGGAAAAATAAAAAAACACAAAAAGATCAGATCAAGAAATTAAAATGCGCTTCATCAAGCGTAAAGGAATCACAATTTAGAGCAAAAGCTGACAGGTGATACCACAAAAATGCATGCGAATGTATTCAACAAAGTGCTGTATGTACACACTCGTCGAGACAACCCAAGACAGACCAAGAGCGAGTATATAAATACTTGTCTCGTCTCGTCTCGCCATGTCCCAGTTGTGGTCGTTCAAAGTACTCAGACACTGAAAACCTCCCTAAAATAGTCAAACGTTCAAAGTACTCGGTAACAGATATTAACAGAACAGACGAGTTATATTACATAAAAAGAAAAAAAAGAAACAAACCGATTAATCCTAAATCAAAGAACTGCCTCTGCAAGAATGCCGTTTGTACATGTAAAGCAGCTAAAATTTGCTATCAAAAACATAAAATGCAAAAGCAAAACAAATCAACTTGTGCTTACGGTAGCGCTATTTGCTCAAATGACAAGAGGGGAAAGAAAAATAACTCTCACGGCAAGAGGCTTAAATCGCCGGTAGTAAATGCTAGGCCTGTTCAAGAAAGTTGTAAAGCAACTAAGGCAAATAAATACGCTGTTAAGATCAACCCCAAAACAGTTGCAAAATTACGTTTTAAAAAAGGATACGCCGGTTCAAGCAATAAGGGTGAATTGTATATGGAAGATAAGACTTGTGCAACGTGCAATTTTTTAAAATGTGCAACAAATGTAAATTTAGAATACACCGTTGCTATTGATCCTAAAATGGTTAAAGGACCGTTTAGTAAAACATCAAATGATGATAATAACATGACGGGCGAGTTACATTATGTAAAAAGAAAAAAATCTAAAAGACAAATCAAACCAAAATCTTGCACAAAGCGTAAGGATAAAAAGGAAACGGGTTACGTACAAAAATCTCTTCGTAAGTATGCAAAAAATTATGCATGTAAACTCTATCATGCACATCAACAATTTAAGAATCTGATTATAAGAAAACACCGTGGTAAAACATTGCTTAGATTTATATACCAAAGCAGAAATCGAAAGCGTGAAAGAAAGTATAGAAGAGTAGCCAGATGTCAACATGAATATTATAAAAAGAAAATGAGGATGCGAGATAAATATACTCAAGAACGAATGAATGCTCCTTGTAGCATTCAAGTAGTCGATTCTATACAAGACATAGGGGCTCTAGGAGCAAGGTATATTGAAAGTGCAGCACAATTAACGTTTAGAACGGCAGTTGATCCCGCATTAATTTTCAAACCCAAACAGCGTTGTATATTGTGTAAAGAACGAGAATACAAAACTAATAAATTGGTAGCTCGTTCAAATTACGACAGAATAAAATTTCGAATAAAATCTATGCCTTGGATGTGGAAACTCAAAGGAGTACTTGAAAGAAACAAGTTTTTCTTCTATCTTTTGAACAGAAATTCAAAACCTCGCAGACCATACAAAAAACTAACTGAACCCAATTTGAACATCTGTCGTAACCTTTACGTGGCGTCCATGAGAAAAAGGCCTCATTTTTGGGTGCATGTTCTGTGCCCACGGTTCTATCCCTGCTGCCTTAGTTTACACCAGATTTGGAAACAAGTTTGTCACTTTTTAATATTCATAATGGCCATTGTAGTGTGGAGTCCATGCTTATTTTGTTTAGAAGCCTGCAGGGCCTGTTTTTGTTGCATTTTCTGTGGAGATTAATTAAAAATGGCTCTAGCGATCGTAATCTGAAGCCGGAATCCGGACATATTCAGAACGAAGTCAGAAGTAGATCAGTAGATCGCAGGAGTGGATGACGAAAACTTTGACAAAAATGCTAGATAAAAGAGACGAGTTATTCAGAAACTGGAAAAGTGACCCACGTAATAGCGGCCTTAGGTTGGAATACACCAAGTGGAGAAATAAAACTAATAAGCTTATAACTAATACTAAAAATAAATTTAAAAAGCATAAAATTGAAAATTGTAAAGGAGACTTTAGAAAAATTTGGGAAAATGTTAATGGTTGGTTGGGAAGAAAAAAATGTAGTCTTGATAAAACAATTACAAAATATTTAGGGCAAACAACAAATATTCAAAATATTTGTAACAATTTTGCAGAAACATTTACACAGGAAATAACGAATATAAAACACAACTGTGATATTAAGTTTCTAGACAGGTTATATTAATTTTCAACCTACACAAAAGAATTAGATAGATCTATGAGATTCAGAACGGTTACTTCACTAGACGTAGAAAAAATAATAAACAAAATGAATGATAAAAAATCTCCAGGTTTTGACAAAATAAGAATGAAGGATATTAAAGGAATTAAAAATTTAATTAGCCCAGTGTTAGCTTATTTTATTAATCTATGCATTCAAAATGAATGTTACCCAGACAATTTAAAAATATCTATTGTTAGACCACTGTATAAACAGTCTAGTCATCTGGAGTATACCAACTATAGGCCGATAGCCATTTTGTCTAGCATTAATAAATTGGTAGAAAAAGTGATTGTTAACCAGGTGTCAAATTTCTTATCGGAAACTAATGTCATCAACCCGGTCCAACATGGCTTTCAGTGTGGAAGGGGCACACACACGGCACTTACAGAATTTACAGATAAAGTAAATATAGAACTTGATAAAAAACAACACATAGTTGCTCTTTTTATAGATTTCAAAAAAGCCTTCGAAACCTTAGATCATAACACACTCTTGAAGGCCATGTCGGAGTGCGGTGTCCGAGGGCCTCTCCATCAATGGTTTAAAGCTTACTTATCTAACAGGCAAATCAAAGTTAAAATAGATAATGTTGTTGGCATCGAGAAACAGGTAACACTGGGTGTGCCTACTGGCTCCGTGTACGGGCCCATCGGATACATAATGCATGTAAATAGCGTGAGTAACGTAGTGCAAAAATGTATAACGTATATGTATGCGGATGATACGTGCATTATGTTTTCGGGGACCAACCCAAATCACATGCAACAATGTATTCAGGATGATTTTGACAACGTGGTGCGCTGGTCACATGACAATGGTATTATATTAAATGTAGCCAAAACTAAGTATATGCACATCAGATCACCGAGGAGTAAAAATAAAGATATGCCGATATGTATAGTGGGCCATAAGTATGAATGCTTGCACCAGCAGTTTTTAAATTGTAAATGTCAGCCTATAGATCAAGTTGCCAGTATAAAATACTTAGGATTAATTATTGATCAAGATATGAATTGGAAATCACACATAAAACAAGTGTGCACTAAACTTCGAGCATTGCTTACCCAATTTCATAACCTTAAGTATTCAGTCAGTAGGTCAGTGCTTTTTTGTGTTTACCATGCACTGGTAGATCCTGTACTGAGTTACGGCTTGAGTAGCTACGGCAGGTCGTTTCCAACTCACATGAATGAAATAAAACGATTGCAAATAAGATTCCTCAAATGTCTAGTTACTAAAAAAATTAAAGACCAATGTAACGAAGATTATGAAAAGCTTTTCGAGATTTGTAAAATTATGCCTGTTGATAGGAAGGTAAAATTTTTGCTGGCCATTGAATATTTTAATAAATTAAATTCTATATTAATAAAATTCCGGAGCTTCTCAAGTCGACCTAAAAAAGTTAAAACATATATTTTGCCTAAATTCACTAATTATTATGGTTGTAGAATAAGTAATTATTTGATTCCACAAATATTTAATGAACTACCGAGCGAACTCATTAATGATTTAGACGGAATAAAGCCAAATGTATTTAAGTCTAAATTAAAAAAGTTTTATATGTCAAACTAAATTTAAATTAACTAGCGCGTAGATTAAAAATGTGAGCGTTATTGATTAAATTAATTCCAGGAGTAAGTGCCGACAAACTGCTCTGTAGTTTGGCACGATTATAGAATAAGAAAACATGTAATGCTTAAAGTAAAAAAAAAAAAAAAAAAAAAAAAAAAAAGTATGTCTTGAAACTAGACTCATGCGGATGATGGCATTTTTATTGATACTCACTCAATTAAATTTTCTATTTAACTTTTCCGTTGTGACACGAAAATTCGCCATACATTTTGTATGGATAATTTTCGTGTCACAGCGGAACTTTTTTACTTTTGTTGTTTGTATCGTTAACATCGCTTAACGTACGTCCAACTATTTGGTCCTTACTCGTATACTTGATGTTTTGTTTTGATCCGAGCGGACTTAACATGTAAGTCGTCCTTTCGACTTGAGTGTTATTGCTAGAAACTGTGTACTCTGTAGGGCTAGACAAGGTGTATTCGACACTCTCTAGCGATTATGTTTCGATTGAAAAATAATAATATATGAAATTGTCGTAAGTGTCACTGTACTATCTTGGTGGCTTACGTAAATTCCATACATATATCAATCGAAACATAATCGCTAACGATTGTCGAATGCAACTTGTCTAGCACCACTGTTTTTATTTTTGCATTCAGAATAGCATGAAAATCCGAGGTTTTTTGAAGATTTTTGTTTTTATATTGTTTTTAAACCAACCATATGGACTAGGTACGAAAAAGTAATTACTTCTTCCAGTAGGTAATGCATTTTATAAATTAAATTGTATAAAAAAAATGCTCAAAGTATGCACGCCCTTTTGAAATGTACTTTTCGTTCTGATTTGTATATACTTTAACGTCACTTGGCGTAGTCCAGTTGGAAGATTTTTTGCAACTAAGGGGTTAATGCGTCATTTAAAGATTTTAAAGGAATAAACGGGTTAAAACTAGTTTGCTCACGTTTGTAGAAATTTAGGTAAACTACTATAACGGGGTGCTTATATTGTTCTTAGATGTATTATTCCCTTTAAAAAAAAATCGAATTTATTCTTTAGTTGCAACTTATTTAGATATGTTATTTCTTTTTATTTTTAAAACAAATTTGTTGTTTTTTTTTTTCTTAACAGTGTCTTAATTGAAATGTAAATAAAATTGATAATTTTGATGCGATTTGACATAATATTTAAATTAAGCCCTGCCCTTATCCTTCATTACTTATGCTACAAATGCAAATACAAATACAATGCGAAAGTCTGCTTATACGTTGGTTCCGTCACAGAATAAATGTTCCGTGTTCGGGTCCGTTCACATAGACCGGCTCGGGGAGCATCGGCCCACGCTCTTGTTTCCACACAGCCCGGAGCCGGTCGGCTGCGCGAGCGCAGGGGGTGATTCAACACAGCGCTGCGTCGATCTTAAAGGTGAAGTTTTACCAGGCAAGTTTAAGGAGTCCCGTCAGAGCGTAAAAACGCTATACTTAATAAAATCTAGGAAGTGAATTTCAACTTAATAGGTACTAATCAACAGTTTAAATTTAATAGAATAATTATTTATTCGCAAGAATAACGCCATTGCCATTACAGTTGGTAAATGCGCCTTCTTCAAAAAAAAATCGTTACGAAAATTTGCCATACATTTAGATACGTTAATTTTCGTGACGAAATGGAAAAGTTAGTTTGTTAATTTTTGTCCTTAACGATTAACGATATACAGTCAAGGTCATAAATATGTACACACTTTAGTACCTTGTAACTTTCAATTTCATATGGCAGTTTAAACATGACGTTAAATAGACAAGGTACTAAAGTGTATACATATTTGTGCGTTTTCCAAAAAAAGTGCATCGTTAAGGACAAAAGTTAAGAAAATTTAACTTTTTCCATTTCGTCACGAAAGTTAGCCATACATACGTTAATTTTCGTGACGAGAAAAGTTAAATTTCCTTAACTTTTGTCTTTAACGATTGTCTTTTTTTGGAAAACGCCCATTTATGACCTTGACTGTAGAGTTCAGTACAGAATAATTCTACCGACAATTCGGCGCATGTGAGTATGGTGTGTTTTTACTTACCTTATTTAAACTATGAACTGTGGATGGTTAGTTAGATATTTATTATCTATATCATGGGTGTGAAATTATAAAGACTGACATAAAGTGAATTTGGAAGGATTGTAGCAGGTGGAATGAAGCGGTCTCTGTCTACCCTTCTGGGAAACAGGGGCGTGATTGTATTTACATACCCACTTGCACCACGCCGGGTCATTAACGGATCATTAACTCAAGAGTTATATTTTAACTCCTGTCAGATTAACCCTAGGTTAAGACTTAACTCTAGGTTAAAAAAATTGTGCAAACCCGCCTACTGTATGTAATACTAGTTTCTGCCCGCGACTTCGTACGCGTATAAATCAGTTCCCGAGGGAATAGCGATATGAAAGGTACCTTATGAGTTAATCCAAGGTATAAGCTGTTTGCATTCCAAATTTCACCAAGATCCGTCTAGTAGTTTTTGCGTGAAAGAGT
Source organism: Acleris holmiana (assembly GCA_949316455.1). Classification (NCBI taxonomy): domain Eukaryota; kingdom Metazoa; phylum Arthropoda; class Insecta; order Lepidoptera; family Tortricidae; genus Acleris; species Acleris holmiana. The sequence goes on from OX438767.1 coordinate 4,017,737, forward strand.
AACAAACACCCATACTTACAAACTTTCACATTTATAATATTAGTAGGATAAAATTACCTATCTATATTAATTTCATTTAATTTTTACGCCATCTCTCCGTGTCAGTGTGAATTTATACAGCGCGTAACACTGCCATCTAGAGAGTTGATTCGGTATTAACTAAGCGTCCTTCACCTAACTGTGCAATCAAGACTTTAGAATGCAATGCAATAGATGGCGCTGCACGCTCTAAGCTGAGCATCAAGTTTACGGCTCCCATAACCGTTGGTAAAGCTTCCGTCATTTCCAGTTTAGTTTAGTTAGCTTTTGCGCGTGATCGTGGTAGCCGGTCTGTGACGTTTGAAATTAGCGTTCGAAACTCTCGTAATAACTTGTTTCGTACTTTCTTTGAGTGGTGAAAATAAGTGTGTGTGGTGTGTGTGTGTGTACCTTTTGTGACGAACCGTAGGAGTGTTGGAATTGGCTTATTAAACTTAAAGGTAAGTCAATTGTAAGTTAAGTTAAATGCAACCTGTCGCACAGGTGTCCTAAGTCAGTAACCTCTTTGATGATTAAAGTCACAGCTTTCCATTTGCGTATGATTGAGCTTGGGTTTAACCCTTTTACTTAAAGTAGGTATTGTTATTTATAACTTTATCGGTTCTTAGTTGGGCTTTGAGTTTGAACTCCAGATATTAGAGAACAATTTAAGGCTAAACTTTTAAGTCTGCTTTACTAACTTACTATGTATTACCTACTTAGTGTGTTTAGGACGAATCTAGCCAGTCAATAAATATTTCCGTCGGTTAGAGTTACTTGGGTAAATAATTAGGTAAGTATATTCGTTTCTGTTAGATGAACTCAGATAAAAATGTGCAGTAGGTAAGAGGGTCATTCTCAGTTAAGAGGTAAAAACGATGTCCCGGAGAAATAATCATACTTCTATTGAAAATTAAAAGAATATTATATCACAATCTCTTAATATAAGTGCTCAACTTTATGGACAATCAATTTCAAATAATTAATTAACTTAGTTTTGTCACAATTTCACCTCAAACATGCAAAACTTCTCTCCCCTGGCCTGTCCCCAGCTAGTATTTACAGTAAATCAGTAAGTTTACGTGATCTTAAAGCCATGGAAACATTTTAAGTTAGTCTGTATTAGAAAATAATATAAAGAATGATTGTAATGATGTAACCGAAGTAACTAATTTTTTTTATTTTAATAGAATATATTCACGATATCACGATACATTTTGTCGCCGGAATTTGCGTCTCTTCCCCTGGCATTCTTATAATCTAAAAAATATTGTATTTGCGATCTTAATTATTGTAATATTAATGCTAATCATAATTCATTTGATCCACAAATATAAGTCAACGTTGTAATAATGATCTTTTTTCCACATTTTGTCACTCGTATTGATCCCTTTGTTCATCAATTTTGATGGTATCTGGTGAAATAGTCTCTCCCCTGGTCAGCTTTATATCTGGATTAATTTTTCTAAATACTTAATTATATATTTATATTGACTTTAATTTACTTATAGATAACAAACATACTTCATTTTATTAACTAATATTAAATACTTTTGAGATATTATCGATTTTCTTACTGAAAAGTCTCTCCCCTGGCTTTCTCTCCCCTGGCACAACATTTGCAAAAATGTTCAGCAAACGTATAAATATTGATTTAAATTAACTATTACACTTAATTACACTTTCCATTATTCAGATCTGCAAAATAATCCGTCAATTTTTTATTTTTTTCTTGTTTTTCAAAAGGCCAGGGGAGGGACTAGACTGTGCTCAACAAACACTATTTTCTGAGGTAAAAAAGAATAATAAAAAAAAAAAAATTAGAAAATGCATATACATCATCTAATAGATTTATAAAAATCTGACAAACATTTAATATATGCATTTATTTATATTTTATGAATTTTTTTCATAAAAGTCTCTCCCCTGGCTTTCTGTAAAATGATAAAAAAATGAAAAATTGACTGGTCACCTAGCACATATTAAAAAACAAGTTGTTTTGATAAATCTGTAAAAAAATTAAATCAAATTTCAATTTTTTTTGTCATGCCAAGTTTTATCAGTAAGCTATTACCTCTTAACTGAGAATGACCCAAGAGTACTTAGTACCTACTTTAGTAGTCTACATTTTTTGCGTGTCGAACGAACTTTAAACACCTTTGCAAAGGTATACAGAGTGTTTTTTTTAAATGGGACAGTATGGGGAAATCCGAATCTAAAGGAAATAGAGGAAAAGTGTCCAAGGAGACATTAGGTGTTTTTTTATGTAAACAAATTTGGCTCATTAAAATTTTTGGTCAAGCGTGAGTTGTTCTTAAAAAATTATAAAGTTGGTAATTTTTTTTTTTGACGCGGGTCGACTCTGTTTCATGTAAGGATTATTTCATTGTATGGAAAGAAAAAAATCTGAACAGTAGAAGTTGGTCAAATTTAATGAAAACTAATCTTCATACAATTGCAGTATTCGCCTTTTAATATTGTCACAAGTGCCTAGGCGTGTAAAAAAATATTTAAAATTATTCCATTTTTAAATTTCGATAATCGATAAGAGCTCCAGATGATTCAAGAGAAGAAAATTTTTTTTAATCTTCGTAAACATCATGGCACGCGATAGTCTTGAAATTATAAAAAAAAGAATTCAAATTTGGAACGTAAGTTATTTCTGCAGCAAAGAATTCAAATTTGGAACGTAAGTTATTTCTGCAGCTGTGATTTTGTTTCCAATCAGTTCATGCTTGTAATTTTATTCATCATGGCGTTAACTAATTCACATAAAGTTGATTTGATTGAGGCGTATTTTCTTAATTATCGCAGTAGAGATAATGCACTTAAGTGGTATCAAGAACGCTATCCTGACCGTGTAGTACCGAATCGCAAGATATTTGATAGTTTAATAAAGAACCTAAGACAGGAAGGCTGTTTCAAACCTAAGCGTAAAAGGCCGACGATAGTCAATAGTGAGTTCATAACTATTGCCGTATTGGGATATTTTGAAGCATATCCAAAAGCTTCGTTACGGGAAGCAGCTGAAACTATCGGTATTCAAAAGGCGAATATTAAAAGGCGAATACTGCAATTGTATGAAGATTAGTTTTCATTAAATTTGACCAACTTCTGCTGTTCAGATTTTTTTCTTTCCATACAATGAAATAATCCTTACATGAAACAGAGTCGACCCGCGTCAAAAAAAAAATTGACCAACTTTATAATTTTTCAAGAACAACTCACGCTTGACCAAAAATTTTAATGAGCCAAATTTGTTTACATAAAAAAACACCTAATGTCTCCTTGGACACTTTTCCTCTATCTCCTTTAGATTCGGATTTCCCCATACTGTCCCATTTAAAAAAAACACTCTGTATACCTACGGTAATCAAATCAGGTATAGGTTGCGTGTCTCTCTGTTTGATACCTACCTATGTTACGAGTAGGTTAGGTTTTTACGGCATAACATAACGGCATCCCAGAAAGGACCCAGTTTGGACTCGTTAAATTGGTCTCGATAAGTTCCTACGGTACCTACCTACAATTGGCTAGTTAAAGCTTGTTTAGAAGAAAAATACCTATTTTGATAGTAGGCACCTATACAACCTAGTACCTAGTAAATAAATGAAAATTTAAAATTAACAGAAAATGTGACGCGTAGGTATTCTTTGGTAGGTACATTGATACCTACCTACCTGCTTAAATAATTGCGCTCGCGCAAGTTTCGTACCTAGTTGGTCTAAAAAAACGAAATAATAAAATTATACTTAAATAAATAAATAAATAAATAAATATCAGGGGACAATCTCACACATATTGACCTAGTCCCAAACTAAGCTCTAGGCTTGTACTATGGGTACTAGACAACGATAAACATACTTATATAGAGAAATACATACTTAAATACATATAAAACATCCAAGACTCAGGAACAAATATTCGTGCTCATCACACAAATATCTGCCCTTACCGGGATTTGAACCCAGGACCGTTGGACTTACATCTATAGACGCTCCTCAAAAATGTCCAAGGATTAAAAATATTCCTATAGTAGGTATTTTGATTTGTTGCAACGTGTGGCAGGTAGGTAGTAGGTAGGTAGGTACCTAAGTCACAAAATATCAAAATAGGTAGGTAGGTACATTAAAATATGTTGCAATGAATTTCCAAAAATTACTAACACGCGAAAAGGTCAGAAAAATGTCCTGTAACACTTCGCTTCAATTAGGTACATTTATGCTTGGATAAAAAATCAATAAAATGTATCAATGTACAGTAGAACGAAAAGATTTAAATGGACAAAAATTCAAAAAGATCTTTTAAACCACCTCTTTCCGCTAAATCCTTTTTTTTTACTTACTTCAGATGGGCTAGCACAAGTTGTCCGCGACAGCGGATGACTCGTGGTCACACCAGTTTGTCACCCCAGTGCTATTCGCTTTAGTCGGTTATTCGTCAGAAATAATTTTTATTCCGCAAAAGTAGGTAGGTTAGGTTCGTTAGGTATCTTAAGATGCCCGAAGGGCAAATCGCTCAGAAATAGGAGCCCTGCCATAGGCAGGGCTCCGTCGAAAGGCACTGGGGTGACAAACTGGGGTGACCACGAGTCTGCACCCTCCGCGACTTGTTGTCGCTCGGATCTCACTTTCTATCTAGTCCGTAACGATAGAGACGCACTGAGCGACCTAGAGTAGGAATATGCAAAGATTCTTCACGTTTTTGATTTGTACGGGCACGAGCAAATTTAAGACCCATAGAATAAGAACCTTTTTAACTTATTGAACATTCATATATTGAAATTCTCGAGACAGGTATAGATTTGACGCTTTCGTTTTAAGGCTCCATCTATGCCTTTAATTTTTATTCTATGATCCGAACAGACACTGCACATGGTCCTCTTGCTTCTTAAAAATCTTCGTTTGTCTACGACTAGTACTATACTGCCAGTGGCCGTGCAAGTTTCGTAGCGATTGCCAGCCGAGGCTTGTTGGATTTTCCCAAAACATTTTCGTCTCTGACGCGAATTTTCTAATCGCATTTTTCCCAATCGTAAACATTTTGTTGCATACTTCCCGATTCGGCTTTCTCATTGTTGAAAAATTTCTCACCTATCCTGGTTCACCTATTGAAAACTCCTTTAGCGAAAAACCTTTGAAAAAACTCTTATCTCTCAAGTGCTGGCCAATAGCAAATACTCTTGACATCTTAATAGTTGTCATATTATTTTTCTGAAATGTGAGCGCTGGTGTTGGCTTTAGTTTTTCTGTTTCGTGGTGACTTCCGCGAATTACCTACGATTTGGCCGCAGGCGGTCGCAGGAAAATGAGACTGTCCCCAACCTTAAATGATGTGTTGTAATGTTTTGTTGGCCGAACTCCCAACCTTAGCAGTGGTTGTGGGGTGACTCTGGTGTCCGGTAAGACGTTTAATTTTAGGCGCAATTCTATTTACTGTTCTATGAATATACCTAGTGTTTATCATGGTTTTTAGACCTGTGGGTGATTCTTAGGCGTTTTAACCGCCGTCATTGTTGTCTTTGCATATTATTTCAGATATAATTAACACTTTTTTAATTAATTTACAATAATTATAAACTATACCTGGTACTGCTTCTAGTTACATCAAAATTTGCTCGTCGTTATAATTATTTTGGTCAATATATTGAAGACAACAATGACGGACGGTTGAAACGGCAAAGAATTGCCTCTGTACGAATTGTACGATGAAAAACGTATCCTTCTTAATAGTATTTGTTAGGATTTGTTCCCGATTCGTCGTATTCCTGTTTCGTCGGATTCTTATTTCGTCAGAATTACCTTAGTTCACACTCGTCCTAATAACAAAAAAAAATTTTCTTTTTTATTGCCAGGTAAGTATATAGGTATTAAATTAAATTCTGCCTCGTTTGCTTTCCTCAGAAATCTGTAAAGCCTTCTTCTTCTATTAAAAACAACCGTAATACTAACTGCGACAGATGCGTGTATATTATATTATACTAAAATCTATTATTTTTTCAAAATGTTATGAACGATATTATAAGTGATTTAAGGTTGATAGACTTAAATTTAAAGTAACTTACATCCATCCTAAGAACATTTAATCCCATAGAAGAGTTATACTTTTTTGTATGTTATATATAATATAATAAATTAAGTATTTTTAGTCCAAAAGCTTGCAAAAAAATTGGGACACTTTCGTCCGAAGGGTTTTTAATCGATTTTGTTGCTTGAACTTGTTATCTCTTAAAAATGTTAATCCATTTTAATACGATTTTTTTTAAATGTATTGAAGATACAGTTTAGGTGGGTGTCATGTTCGGCTTTAGTCATAATCTGCTTTAGTCATATTCTGGTTTGGTCATATTTTTTCCCCTTTAGCCATATTCTGTTTTAATCATTTTCTATTTTAGTCAAGTTCTTGTTTCGTCATGATTTTAGTCCTTTAAGTTATATTCTACTCTAGTCATGCTCGGGTTTAGTCACGTTCTGCTATAGCCATATTCTGCTTTAGTCATGATCTGGTTTGGTCATACGTGAGGTATTAGTTTCAAATATATTGCCAATCAGTAAACAGCGTATTTCATTACAAAAAAATCAAAAGCTCTGTCTATTGGAGAAACTCATGAAGGCCATAAAATTATAAATATGTGCATGTCGCTACCGTTTCTGCCCGATAATAACATAGCCCAAGGGTGTTAAGAAAAGAAGCCATCCATTTTGACATTTAAATTCATCAGAGCAAATACAAAATATATAAAACTGTAACAAACATAAACAAAGATTTGATGCACAATAAAATCAGTTCTTCGCACATTGCATAAACAGCGGATAATTATTATCTGCTACTGATGCCTTAATTAAATTTACGAAGCTGTCTACTTATTTAAAAAAAACCTGTTAATTTAAGTTTTGTTAAGCTGTATTTTGTTTTTGTTGCTATGTTTAAGTAAGAGGTCAGTACTTGAATAAATAAAAACAATCTAAATTTAAGTTTGTTTTTTATTGCTGTACAGTTACTACGGTTGTAAAGTACAGTCAGGTTGACACTCTACTTTATAAATTCAAAACATGACCACAGCAGATCATGACTAGGATAGAGCATGACCAACACAGAACATGACTATGATAGAAAATGACTAGGGCATAACATGACTAGGATAAAACATGACCAAAGCGGAACATGACTAGGATAGAAAATGACTAGGGTAAAACATGACTAAAGCCGAACATGACACCCAACCCGTCAACCCGTTTTTGTCCCTTGTCATCACCCAGTGTCCAGTACTCATTAAAATATCTTGTCTTATATTATCTGGAAAATTTGGGTTTGGGTTTGAAATACATTTCTGACCAAAATTGGGGAGGCACGCGGGTTGATCTCGAGTCAATGACCCCATCGCCGCACCGCATTTAAACGTAAATATCTAAGGGCCTGTTTTTTGATCAGTAGTTAAACTAATTGTTAAAAATTGTAACTAATGGTGAAACTTCCAGGAAATGTGTCAAATTTTCGATGATTTTTTCGAGCTTTAAAGATTAGTTCATGGAACTACTGATGAAACAACTCGGCCTAACTGTTGTTTGATCAGTATTTAAACTGACTATTACTTAAAAATCGTAACTAATAGATGTAAAGGAATGCGTAAAATTTTCGATTGTTTTTTCGAATTTTAACCATTAGTTCAGTTAACTACTGACTTTTTTCAGTAAACACCTCGCCCTAAATATTAAAGGTATTGAAATGTAGTTTTTTTATTAAAATTGTTATTATTATTAATAGAGCAATTATTTATTATTATTATTTATTTATTTAATAAGTACAATATTAAAAATAAAATTACATACATTGCCCCATTGGCTCTGGCTCTTAAAATGCAAGGGGTAATATTTTATTACATCACATAATGATGTGATGTAATAACCTCGTAAGTCCCCGCGTACTTGTACAGTACAAATTAATGATATTAGTTCAGACCTGACTACTCACTATCGTACAAAATATTTTTAACTCCAATGTACTAATTAATAGACTCTACACATATTATTCAAATCACAATAATAGGCTTTTAAGAAAACACAGGACTAACGAGGTTAAAATATTGCCCCTTGCATTTTTAAGTTGATTAAATAAAAACTGGTGAAAAGCGAAAAATATATCGGAGAAGTGGGTTTTTTGTAGCAATTATGTATTTTTTGTACTTTTTGTTTCTGTCCATCGCTACCCTAATTAAAGACAGCAATGTATTATCCTCTGCTCATGCGCAACAGAAGTATCTACCTAAGGCGACACATCATGGACCCACCACGGCTAGCGCATGACGGCGCACGAGTTATGTCGCCCGCGAGATAGACTATCCGTCTTTTTCTGACCGTTCTAATTAGACATTAACGGGTAGTCTATCTCTACAACAATGGGCTGCCACAATAGATCATTAATAGCTGGAATTGGTGCAGACCGTAGAATTTTTAATATGAAAATTTAAGTGGCACCATCTGTGTTCCTAAGGGGTGACAGGTTTGCTGCTCCGGGTGAAAATCGTTTATTTTGGTCCCAATTCGCCATAACAACAACAACTTACCGACTATCATATGAGTCAGAGTAGAATCATCAAGTCATTTTTGTTATTATAAATGATAAATTTATTATTATTCGAAATTGCATAGTCTACCGACGATACGACGATGCAGGAACACAACGAAGCGTAGTGTTGTGCTCTAAGCGCGTTCACCGTCCATCTGGCCCAAATAAGAATCTCCAGACTCCGGACAGACAGAATGTTCATTCCGTCTTACCGCTGTTACTTTATATTATGAGGTTCGCAAACAAACATACAGGCCACGGGTTGCTCAGTGAGCGTTTGGAATGCCTCTATGCTATTTGTTTTACCGACTCTCCTATCCCCATTTATTTTGCACAGATCCCGCACAAGATCCTACCCCAGTATATTGTAATCGTAATGCATAATGTTCAAATCGTCCCCTTACTTTCTCAACCTCGTATCGTGTATTATTAGAAGAAAAGCACTCATGTTCCAAGAAGAATAAAGAGTACTTTTTCTATCAAACTAGGATTAGATAAGACGTTGAGAAGAAATGCCATCTTGGTCATCAGGGTAGGCAACGCAGTCTTGAGAATCCCACTCGTATCCCACTAACTATCAAGTGGCCTATGCGCTTGTTTGCCTTCTCTTTAAAAATAGTTATATTTGTAGATTGCGTCCTGTGATGTCACATGAATGGGAAGGCCACATTTCTAATATGAAATTCTTGTCCAATGAGTATTCGTACGTGTGTCTGTCAAATATATTGTTTTGAAATTGTGATGCCATTACGCGACAGAAGAGCAAGACATCGAAGATGAAGATCCGACATAATGATTCCGACAGTTGTTCCTGTATCTCATGTCTAAGTAAGAATGGTTCATTCGCTTCGCTAAAACGAATTATAAGAGTAGGTTCTAGAGCAACTAAATTGCATTACGGAAGTAATATATCCGCTAAAGAACGAAAACGTTTGGACAAGCTGGTCGCAACAAGAGCAGAATACAACAGACTAAGATCAGAAATTATATCCAGTAACGAACAAGAAGATCGCAGTCTAGGAAGAGATGGCGTTGAGGGGCCAAACGTTTTGGAGTTAGTAAGGTTAGTTGATAAGGGCGGGGCGTTGGGGCACAATGAACTCGCTGAATGTTGCAGCTGTTGTATTTGTGACCCGTTAATGAGACATCATACACATTCCAAAAAACAACGCCATGGCCACGCTGGCCGCGCACGCGCCCTCCGCGCAGAGTTCAGCTCGCGGTCCAGCGTTACGTCACGATTCATGGAGCCCCGACAGTATGTACGTTTCAATGCCAAAAATGTTCATTCCGATCCTTGCACTTGTACTACCAAGTTAAGCGCTGTGTTAAAAAGGCAGTCGGGAGAAATGGTTAACAGATTACTACAACGTGAAAAACAAAGATCAATGCCGTCTGGTATATTTGCACAAGAAGTAAATAAAAAAAATAAAAGACCAGTTCAGAAATATTTGCAAACAATTAAACATTCCGATACTAAAATAAAACAAGCTGTGCAAGATGGAGCCAGGAAGTCTTTAAAAAAATTCAAACATTCAAAATCCAAATTAATAGACCGACAACACTATGAAATATCCACTGAGCTTATAAGAGCGGCAAGAGACAGCATGAAACGGCAGAAACAGATTGGTAGTGAGAGTTCTGAAGAGTTAAAAGCTATGCTTTTGGAAGATAAAACTGATTTAAATCATAAAATGAAAAGTGAGGCCAGAAATACTTCAAAGAAAATAACAAAATTAGTTAAAAAATCTAAAATAAAGTTGAGACAAAGTGTAGATACGTTAGTTAAAAAATCAGCTGAAAGAATTCAAGAGTTAGAAGCAAAACGCAAACTAGGGCAACATTTATGTGAATGTCCAGGGATTCAAGCTGAGCTTACCAAAATGGCTAAACGAAATTTAGATAAGCAAAACAGAATCCCTGCAGACATTTTAGATTTTGATAAAGATATTCAAGAGCCTAAGGTAAGTTTCAACAGGAAAATGACGAATGAAATAAAAAAATCTGCTAGAAAAGTAGCAGATCTAGTTCAAGATTCGCAGGCAAAACTAAGAGAAAATGTTGAGGTTGTAGTTAAGAAATCTGTTGAAAAAATAAGACAATTGGATGCTCAACGTAAACTCTTTCAAAAAATAGTTTGTGAATGCCCTGAGATAAAAGCTGAGGTGGTAAATATGGCAAAACAAAGTTCAAACCGGCGAAAAGTAAAATCTGAAACGATTCCGGATGCGGAAACAATCGAAAAACCTTTAAAATATATATCAAAACTGAATGCTACACTACAATCATCTAAGGAAAAAGTTAATGCTTTGACTGATGCACTTAAAGAATCAACAACAAAATTAAAAAAAATCGGTTTCGATAAACAGCAAAAAAGTGGGACTAGTGCTAGTGAGACAAACTTAGAAAACACGAAAAGATTTAAAATAAAAAAAGATTCTAAAACAAAGTACCAGGAAGCTCTTGTTAAAAAAAAGGCACTAAAAGATTGGGAATGTGAGCAACCTTGCTTTTCTGAAGAATGCATACCACAAGAGTGTTATGAAAAGATAATTATCAGAAAGGCAAAATTAGCAGAAACGCGAAAAATTAATAGATTAGGTGATAAACACACATTGGTAGAGAAATCATTGAGCGATATAAATAGACAATTAGGCACTGTAAAAAGAAAATTAAAAAAAATACATAGATCAGAGCGTAAAAGAAACAGGGCTGTAAAAGCAACTAAGGATCTTTCAAAATCTTCTGGTATTGGAGTTAAAGCAAACGACTTAAAAAAAACCCAGGGCACGAACGTTAAAAATAAATTTTTAAAAAAAGGCGTTTATGGTAAAAAAGAAACGTCTCAAATAAAAGATCACGGAAGTAACCAAACGGAGAAGCTTAAACAGAATTCAGTCCACTCCATGACTAACTTTGTCAAAGCTAAGCGCGCTAAAACAAGCTCTAAAATTTATATGAGAAGTGTCTCAAGTAGTGCATCTGAAGCAGAAAAGCTTAGATCTGAGCCAAGAAAACCAGAAAAGCAAGTGAAAGTGATTCGTTCGTCGAGTAATGTTGCGAGAGAAACGGGCTTAGACAAGAAAGATGGACGACGAGTTCGTCGGTTCGGTTCCTCAATAGATTTTGGCATCCAGTTTTCTAGAAATACTAGCAACGATGGATCAAGGGTTGCTCAGAGAGCGAGACCACAAGCCAAACGTAGACTGAAACCGAAACACAAACGGTCAATGTCTAGTATAAAACATGCCAAACATACTCAAAGAGGAAAAGAAACTCGAGATAGTAAGCAACATGTAAAGAGAGTTTCAACTTTGGTAAAAATAAAAAATAAGACGAAAGCAACTAAAACTCCTAATAAAATAAATCGTCAAATGCAAGAACCATATCGTTCAACGTCAACAAGCACTATTGAACAATACAAAACTACTTCCACTGTTTCGACAAATTCTGAGCGCCCGCCCAGTAAAAAAACACATGCACTCGTCAAGAAAAAAGAAAAAGGGGAAATGAAACGATCTGAGCCAATTGATCGAGCCGTGGACCGTACATCACCAAAGAATCTTCCAAAATCGTTGCCTAGAAACGTTGTCCGCATAAGTTCCTCGTTCGATTTTAACATAGAATTTATTAAACAAAGTCACGCAGAACCTATATTTAAAGCACATAAAATTCCTAAAAAACAAAAAATATCTGAATATAAATTACCAAGTAATGAAAGCAAACCGCAAAGAAAAAGAAGAGATAACAAAGGTGCACTGAACGTTACTCAGTCTCATTTTACACAATCTCAAAGTAGTATGTCTGAAAAATCAACAACAATAAAAGGACTTAAAAACGGCTTACGTAAATGCCCTTGCTCGATAAAAATAGGGACCAATCGGTATAAAATAATGAAAATGAAGAAAAAAGGAACTTTAGCTTCTGACCAATCGCACTTGCAAGTATTTAGATCGTCTGGGACGGAAACAAAAAATGCGTCGTTTCAATTACAAGTACAAGATGGCGCCTGCGATCCTTCCGATTGTTTAAAGCAAATGAAAAAAAAGAAAATTAAACGCCGTTCTACGAATACAATACTTAACCGGCGTTCTGCGGGTTCTAATACTTTACAACGACATAATAAATCTACTTCTAGTTTTAATTCGAGATCCGCTGTTATTCCAAAGAGTAAAAAAGTGCAATCTGCTGCTGTTTTTCGTAAAAGCAAACGATCTGAACACAAATATCCTGAAGCAGCTATGTCACACCCCGGGGGTCGCGGCCGTCAAACTGTACGTATCGGGTCATCTTTTAATTTTAGCGTTGAAATATTTAAAGATACCTCACCAGCAACACCAAGATATATCGTTGAAAATAACAGAACATCGAAGTGGAAACCAAATGAGAAACAAAAGGGGTCGCAAGGCGATGAAAACCAATTACACAAAACATCGCGAGAGTCTCAGCATGCTACAAGACGAGATGCCAGCAAAGAGAAAAGTACTTTGGCTGTCGCATCATTGAAAAGATGTTTCTGTACCCTCAAACTACTCAAAAAAAGTGAAAATCATATGAACCAAAACAAAGCTAATGCGATATCTGGAGGCACTGAGTCATCGGTTACTCGAACGACTGTAAAGCAACATTTAAAAAAATATTTCAGCAAAAACCGGCGCAGCAAAATTGCTGTTCCTACTGTTTCCGTGTATAGGCAACAAACTTACACAATTAGTAGAGTAACAGTAAAAGACAATAAAATACCCGATGGTAAAACATGCTTACCAATCCCACAGAACCAGCAGCGACACGCATTGCAGCCTTATTGTTTAAATATACCACGAATTTTGTCGACTAGCTCATTTTCAATTAGCTCTATTACAGGCTTTCCACTGAACGAGTTATTGAATCTAAAGTATTATCAGGACGACAACAAGACGTCGATTTGCCTGATACCTAAAGAAAATAGTTCGCAGTTTAGTTTAGCGAGTTTAAAAAGTTACGCTTTTTATGAAAAACAATCTACAAACTCGATTGAACCACTTTTCTTAAAACGGTGTTTTTGTACTCTTCATCTCAAAGTGCCAGGTGAAGATAGTCGGAATAAACAAGAGGACAATAAATCCAAATCCAGAGATTTTGAATCTGGTGAATGTGTACCCTATAGTTGTAGGCCGTCTGATTGTCGTGAGGCAAGGTTAAAACAAACTATTGAAACTGGTTCTACAATATTAGGTGATAAAACTGAGCAAGTGCCATCAACCAGTATTTCGAATTTAGGCCTTCAAATAGTACAGTCAACAGAAATACATCTTCCGCGGTCAGTATTTGGTATCGGGTCTTTATCGGAAATGCAAACTATGTATCGTCAATCTGTTGAAAACCCTTTTAAAAATAAAAAGAGAAGACCAAAACTTTTACCGTATGAATGTGAATCAGGTATTTGTATACCTGGAGAATGTGACCCCTACGATTGCTTAAAGATAATAAGGAAAAGGGGAATTAAAGAAACTAAATCTCAATGGGGAGGAGGTGCGCAAACATCAACAGCTAGTACCGTAATGCCATTGGCCAGGCAGACGGAAGGCCAACAAATGTACAACCCACAGAAGAAAGATAGAGGGTGGCATCAAAGACGACATGCAAAAGACTGGATGACAAATTACCAAAATTATTCTTCAACTAATTATTCTTCAAAACCCCCACGAAGAGCGGTACGAATTGGATCAAAGTTCAGTTTCAACATGGACTTTTCCAAAATTACTACTTCGCCTCAACCTGTAAAAACAGAATATGTCGAACAAAATTACGAAGAAGAGGATTACGTAAAACCTAAAAAGATTGAAAAACGTAAACATAGACATAGACGGAATAGGGATATTGGATCACAAAATAAGAGAAAACGTCGTCACCAACTGTCTCAGAGTGATCATTCACTAGACACTTCGTCCTCAATAGCCAATAAGTTACTTAAACGTTGTTTTTGCACTGCAGAACTTCGGGGATTTAATACACCTGTTCAAAACGAGGGCAGTGCGATAGGAACAGCTACGGATATGACCAGGGTAGTAGATTTGCCTGGGGCTATAATAATGAACGAATCTGGAACACAAAGCACTTCGCAGGTTCGTAAGGGACCATTGCGAAACAGGGGATATCGTATTAACCGTCGTGCATTTGGTCTCGATCCCAATGAATGTGAACCAGGATTTTGCACGCCTGGATATTGTGATCCCTATGTGTGTTTAAAGAGAGTCCAGGAAAGAAGTACAAAGGTTAACACCGATAGGCGTAAATATAGATCAACAGGATCTTCGAGTAGATTTGGAAGACGTAGAGGCAGAGGACAACAAATACAAACCTCACGTGATATTAGAGACAAGATGGTAGCAAACCCTTCAGGTCATATTCGCCGTGCCCAAAAAATCCAGACTTTGCGTGATGGTAAGGATATGATGATTGAAAACGCTCCGCGTAATTCTCGCAACTCTCAAATGCAAACATTACACGGCATAGAGGAAGTGCCAATGCGACAACCATCGCCAGGAAAACAATCGGTTAAAATTAGCTCAAACTTTAGCTTCAACGTAGAATTTTCAAAAGGACCATCTTCACCTAGAACTGAAATAACTTACACACCCAGCAGTAATACAAAAGCAATTCATACTGCATCACGAGGAACTTTTACACCCGGCGAAGAATATCGGCATGGGTCATCTGGAATGGAAGAAGCGAGATATCAATCAAAAATGACCTCGGCGAGTCGTGGTTTACCATTAGTAAATAAAAAAAATAGCGAGGAGGCAGGAGTTAGTGTTAACTTGTCACCTGACGAAAATAAATTTAAAATTAGACACACCAAAAGAACTGGTGATACAAGGACAGGTTTAGGTCCACTTTTAAAACGATGTTTTTGTACATTAGCGTTTAAAAAACACAATCTTGAAAAAATTGCCAAAGTTCACACTTCTGCTTCGACAGACACGCGTGAAAACTTACAAGAGCCTCAAAATATGTCTTTTGCCAGAAATGAACGTACAAATACCCATAAAAAATACTTTCGTAGAGGACAGAAACTTATGCCGCACGAATGTGAGCCTGGCGTTTGTACTCCTGGAGAATGTGACCCCTATGAGTGTTTAAAAAGGATCGAGCGGCGGTCATTGTACTCGCGAGGAACGGAGCCTGATAGAAGATACTACCGGAATCGTGATTCGGTAAGTAGGCAAAACTCTGTATCAAGAGGTATCAAAGCTAATAGAAGACCACAACAAAAACATCGAAATGTTGGCATGGGTGGTAGAAGACAGAACACTGTTAGTACAGCAAGCAGCTTTAATTCTATGTCAAAAGGAACTAATGCCAGAAGACAAGACCGTAGACATCGACGTGCTAACACAATTGAAGGAGTCCATTACGATCGCCCTACTAATATTGTTGAATCCTCACCGGTCTCTAATGGACGTACCGTTCGAATAGGTTCAAATTTTAGTTTTAACATCGAGTTTTACAAAGATTATGGTGAAAATACAAAAAAGATGCGGTCTTTTCCGGGTGAATATCATTCTATGAATCTAGGAAAAGGTATGCAGTACGAAGGAAATAATATGAGAGACGCTGGTGTTAATGGCGGAATAAATTTACGTGATAGCTATTCTCAAGCAGATAGTACAGATAGCAAAAACGTAGGCACCTTTTTAAAAAGATGTTTTTGTACTTTAAATATTCAAAAAAATAAAGTGCGGAAACAAGTACAGACAAAAAAACCCTACGGCAAGTATTTAAGATCTGCGCTTACACAATCTAATCTCAAAACTTATGCTGATAACGTTTCGCGCGAAATAGGTGCTGGAACAAAGAACCAAATTTTTTCGTTGGAACCGTACGAATGTGAGCCTAATGTTTGCATTCCTGGTGAATGTGATCCATATGATTGCTACGAACGTATTCAAAGGCGGCTGAGAGCCCAAGGCGTGGCACCTAGGAATGTGTTGCGCGAGTTGGGTACTGGAACAGGGAACTTAGATACCGTATACACCCAACCATACGAATTCGAGCCTAGTGATCCGTATGAAAATGTTCGAATGCGAAATCGACGAAGTTATGGCACGGGATCTGATGGACCATCAGATATGTCCGTTGGAACCATGCCTTTTAATACAGCTTCTGCAGCCAGTCAGTTTGACAGGATGAGAAGACACGAGGAAGGAAGCGAAACATATAGAAAAAGTAACCGTGAATTTGGAAGTTCTCCTAATAGCAGTTATGACTTTGGAAGTTCTGCTATGGGGAACCAAGAGTTTAGAAGTTCTCCTAGGGACATGGACTTCAAAGAAAAAAGGATATATGAAAGCAAAGATATCAGTTCTAACAGGCAAGCTGTTAAAATTAGTTCCAACTTTGGTTTCAACGTGGACTTTTTCAAAGATGACGGTAGTGATGTTCTACCGACAGAATTGAAAAGGAGTAGAAGAACGAGGGCCGTTCATACAAAACGCAAGAAAGCTGAAAGAGGCATCGGAGAACGAATATATGGTCGTAATAATGAATCTCAAATGGATAATTTGAAAAGCAGTACTAGTTCACAGCATGACTCCACCTTAAAAAGGTGTTTTTGTACTTTAAAATTACAACAAGAGCAGCCGCATAAACGCCTAATGCCTCAAACAAGATACCCTAATGATCTGGAAGTATACATAGTTGGTACTGCTTCTAAAACAGAATCAACAAAAAAGCGAAAACGGCTGAAAATGGAATCGTATGAATGTGAACCCGGCTTTTGTGTACCTAAAAATTGCGATCCTCAGGTATGTCTGACTAGTGTGAAACGCAGAAATGCCCGCTACGCAACGATTGGCACAGTATATGATGGTGACCAAAGTAAACATCAACAAATTCAAACTGCTAATGTGGTGAAAGTACCTCGTTACTCGAATTATTTTGGAAAACCTAGGCAGGTTGTCAAAATTAGTTCTAGCGTTTGCTTTAAAGTTGAAATCCTCAAAGATGAACCCCATATACTTGAAGATCAAAACGAAGAAAAAACAATAAAGAAAAAACAATCAATATATTCTAAATTCTTTAAAAGTAGCAAAAAAGAAGATAAAAAGAAATCTTTAAAAAATGACAGTAAAAGATCAGGCACAAAACAGAACCCTGTTTATAGTAAAAAAGAAGCCGCCGTTAATACAAAAGAAACATTTAAAAATAAAGAAGAATTCACCAACAGTAGAAAAAGTCAGAAAAGTAAACATGAAATTAAAGTCTACAGGAAAAAAGTTCTAAAAAATAAACAAGCAATGCAAAACGAGAATAAAAAAGACTCCTTTGACAATACTATAGAAACCTTCGACAATAAAATAAATAAGCCCGTTGTAAATCCTGCCGGATTTTTCAAAGATAAGAATAGTCCCCGTGTTAGTACCGAAATCATAAACAAGCTATTTCAAAAGAAAGTAGAAAAATCTCAAAACATATACAAGAACAATTGCATTTGCAATGAATATCTTAATCTTAGTAACAAATCCATAAATAAGGCATCTCAAAAATCAAACCAGCATAGTTGCATTTGCAATGATTATCTTAATGTTATTAGTAAAAGCATGAACAAGCCATCTCAAAAGAAAGTAGAAAAATATCAAAAAACATACAAGAATAATTGCATTTGCAATGATTATCTTAATAACCAGCATAATTGCATTTGCAGTGATTATCTTAATCTTAGTAGTAAAAGCATGAACAAGTCATCTCAAAAGAAAGTAGAAAAAGGTCAAAAAACATACAAGAATAATTGCATTTGCAATGACTATCTAAATGTTAATAACAAATCCATGAACAAGTCATTTCAAAAAACAAAACAGCATAATTGCATTTGCAATGATTATCTTAATGTTAGTACTAAAAGCATGAACAAGCCATATCAAAAGAAAGTAGAAAAATCCCAACAATCATACACGAATAATTGCATTTGCAATGATTATCTTAATGTTAGTAGTAAAAGCATGAACAAGCCATCTCAAAAGAAAGAAGAAAAATGTCAAAAAGTGTACAAGAATAATTGCATTTGCAATGACTATCTTAATGTTAGTAACACATCCATGAACAAGCCATTTAAAAAAACAAACCAGCATAATTGCATTTGCAATGATTATCTTAATGATAGTAGTCAAAGCATGAACAAGCCTTCTCAAAAGAAAGTAGAAAATTTTCAAAAAAGAAACAAGCATAATTGCAATTGCAATAATTATATGAATGTTAGTAGTAAAAGCATAAACAATCCATCTCAAAAGGAAGTGGAAAAATCTCAAAAAATATACAAAGATAATTTCATTTCACGCGAATCCATAAACAAGCCATCTCAAAAAACATACCAACATAATTGTGTTTGCAATGATTTTCTAACTGGTGTGGGGATTAAGAAGAAGCGAAATAAAAAGAATGAGGAAAAAGGTGAACAGAAGATTCAACCTGAGCTTAAACCTAAACCGTTTCAACAACTTACCAAATCTTTCAAAGACCTAAAAAGTAAGGGAGACGACTTTTCTTGTGCTTGCTTTCGCAGTCCATTGTATGGCAATACCGAGAATCTGAAGAAAGTTAATCTAATGGAGAGTACTGCACGTGGTGAGACTTTAAAAAGATGCTTTTGTACAATGAAATTACAAAATCAGTTGTTGAAATTACCCAAGGACCGTAGAGTGATAACTGTTGGCAGAGTAGCCATCAAACAAATGCCAAGCAATTTTAAACAATCAAAGCATGTAAAACTGTTGGATCGAAATAAATCATGTTTTTCGAAGGAAATAGTGACAATATTACCCTATAATTCTAAAAAGTTAAATTGTGGCCTCCAAAAGAGACTAAAATCCCGCAAACGTTGTCATCCTTGTTTAAAGATTAATAAGTCTATCAATAGTAAACTTTCAAATGGGAATCCAGAATCAGTCACTAACTTAGGGCAACTTGGAGAAATACGTGAAATGAATATCAATACTTATCCAAGAGGCAATCCTCTGGCAGATGTTGAGAAGCAAACTAGGTCAAGTGGTATTAAGACAGCGCTGCATCGTTTTGCATGTTTCTTTTCACGTCAACGGTCAATAGCCAGTAGTACGGACCCGATTTGTAACGAAAGGACGATTAAAACTAATGCTAAAAATACTAAAAGTGACCGTCAGTCTCAAACAAAAATTTGTGCACCGTCTAAAGTATTTAAAAATCTAAAAGATTCCTGCTCACTCGAAAAGCATCAGAGACTGGTCCAGCGTCAAAAACAGTTGGCAAAGTATGATTCTGGTGACTCGCAGCTACTACCTAATGAAATCAAAGATACTTCAAAGAAGCGCAAGCATGTCTTGACAAGTGGTTATCCGTCGTTTCATAATGAGAAAAGTAAGACAATTAGCCCTTATGCTAAAGATTACATAGTTGGATATTGCATGACGAAAGTCGGCCGTAACAAAAAAGACGGCGTTTATAAATGTAAGTCCTGTACATCATTGAATTGTAACTGTAATAGAAATTATTCTGTGATCAAACAAAAAATAAAGTCTAAAATGAAGAATAAAAACAATGATCGTGAAGGTGGATCAATTGTTACGCTGAGAGTTCTTAAACAACCGCCAAACATAAGCAAATGGGACCATGAAGAGAAAAGGCATCCGAAAATAATGACGGGAATGAAACTTGGCCAAAAGAAATCCCGTAATTCAGTATGTCAATCGGACGAAGACTTTATATACAAATCGAAATTCCAGAAGAAAAAAGCTAGACATTTCAAATCAGATCAACCGCATGGTGAATGGTTGACCCATCTAAAAACGAATCATGATGATTGTCTCGACTGTGTTAGCTGTTGTGAAGAAAATAACGCATCCTCACTACCATCACCAATCAAGTTAAAATCAAATAAACTAATTATCAAGAAGAAAAACTTTTCTAAACCTCTACGATCTAAATTGAAAAATAAAATGAGTTCTGATTGTTTAATTTGCCCTGGATGTGTTGGAATGCTCGACTCAAAATATCCAGTGCGAAAAGAACCCGAAGCATATAAAACATATCTGAAGAAGAAAACAAAAAAAAAGAATATTTTCAGATTTTCTGAAGCTAACAACACATGTAAACCTTTAAAATCAGATCAAGAATGCCCTAACTGTTATGAAACAATCGACGCGAACTCTATGCTAAAAAAAGAACGCAATATAAATAAGTCAAATATGATTAAGAGAAAAAAGCGACTGGACTGCGGGGACTCACTAATACGAATGAAGTCAAGATCGAATAAACCGATAATCAAGAGACAAATATTTTGCAAACCTTCACGACCCGACCATCAACCGTATAATTTAGAAAATAAAATTAGTTCTGGCTGTCTACGTTGTCCTAACTGTCGCAAAATATTCGATAAAAACAGTTTAGAGAACCATAAAATTAGTTCTGACAGTTTACGTTGTCCTACTTGTCACAAAATACTTGACGCAAACTTTGTGCTAAAACAATGCAAAGCAAATAAGTCGAATATGACTAAGGCAATTAAACCATTGGACTGCGGTGCTAGTTGTAAAGAGATAGTCAAAAAGAAAGTTCGGAAACCGGTATTAGACAAACTACAATGTAATTGGAATATTAAAAGGACTTCTGACGGTTTACGTTATCCGAAATGTCGCGAAACACTTGAGGAAAACTTCGAACCTAAAGGATACAAAGAAAACAAAACAAAAAATAATAAGAAAAAAAAACAAAGGGACTGCTACAGATTTTCTGAAGAAACTAACACAATGTTACCAACACCAGATTTTAAAAGAAATTCAGACTGTTTACGTTGCCCTTCTTGTGGTGAAAAACTCGACGAAAACAGTTTTCGGGTAAATAAAGTTAGTCCTCATGTTTTAAGTTGCCCAAACTGTCGTCAGTTACTTGATACAAATAAACCAATTATTGACATTAAAGTTAACAGGTATAAAGACATAACCAAAAAGAAAAAACTTCCGAAACTTTTGACATCAGAAAAGTTACGATGTAATTGGGATATCAAGAGAAATTCTGACTGTTTACGTTGCCCTCGCTGTCGTGAAATACTTGATGGAAACTGTGTTCAGGAAAATAAAAATCGTGCTGACTGTATAAATTGCCCTAACTGTCGTGAAATACTCGACGAACACTTTGTGCCTAAGTGTATCAGAACAGCAAAACAAAGTCAAAAAATTCAACGTAAAAGGCCCAAAGCAAATGGCAAGTGTAAACAAAATGCTCTGCTTGAATTGCGCCTGAATAAATCAACTTATAACATCTTGAATAAGGCAGATACTACAAAGTTTTTAAAGCAATTGAAAGACAATCCTAACATCAAACCATGCGATCAAGTAAAAAAAGAAGAGCCAGTAAGTGACAAGTTAAAAAAGAAATTTATCGAAGTAATGGCAAACGTAAAAAAAGTTACTGATATAGTATGTAATACGACCACAAAACTAGAACCGCTTGAAGTTCGACTAGATTCTAATGAATATTGCATTTTAAACAAACAACAAACTAATCAAGGCCTAAAACAATGGAAAGAGCAGGAAGCACAAAAAAACGAGTTTGAAAAAGCTAAGGGCCAGCTTCGATCATTATTTTCGAAAACTCCCAACAATATATGCGTTTGCAAAACGAGAGTTTGTGAAAAGGAAGTACAAAAACTTCGCAAAAGACGAGGTTTACGACCCGAAAAACAAGTGCCCTGTACTTGCGGTAGTCCGATATGTAGAGCTCGAGCCTTGCACGCAGAAAAAAGAAAACGTTACCAAGAGTTACACGGTAAAGGAATCCCAAGAAAGGAATACGAAAAAATAATGAAATACATACGTGACCATAAGAGGCAGCCATCGTTTGAGATTGCCACAGCTCTGTTACTAGGCAAGCATCGCAGTGGCAAAAAAGTTAGTTTACGTAAACTCGGTTTGAAAAAAATGGACTTGTTAATCGATAAATTTTACGAGGAAAGAAGACACCGAAACATCGCGTCAAAGTTACAAAAAGTGGCTAGACGGCGCCATCGATATTATAAAGAAAAGATGAAATCAGCTGATAAAACAGTATCAGATGAAGATTCTAATCTGATTATACTAGGTGAATCAGCGCTAGATTTGCTGAAACTCGGTTCGACGTTGACGGAGAGCGCGGCGCGATTAGCATACAGAACTGTAATGTATCCATCGCGAACATACAGAAAAATTAAAGACGCGATAACTTGCAAACCAAAGCGAATAAAAAGCAAAGATTTTAAAACCGCCGAATTTGTAACGGAAAGTACTCTGAAACGGATTGGTAGACGAGTATTAATGACGTCATTTTTTGGAAGAGTCATGAGAGCTTTGTACAGGTCCAGGCTAGGCAGCTTGGTCGTTTATTTGCTTAATGTAATTATACATCCTAACCGGAAACCAAAGCCTACTCCTAAAGTTAAACCTGAAAAATACGACTTTGGATGTAGCCTTTTTATTGGTAGTTTGAGACAAAGACCTTGCTTGTGGGTGTGGGAATGCTGCCCGTGGTTTTACCCACATTGCATTGGTATTATTACATTTTGGAAGCAATTCGCTGACATTCTTCTCTTCTTGCTGGCGATTGTCGTATGGAGCCCTTGTATCTTTTTCGCGGAAGCTTGTAGAGGCCTTATGTGTTGCACTATGTGTACGCAATAATTGTTGATAGGTAATTGTCTGACATTTTGGTGATTGTTGCGTTTTTAAGTTTTTTCGTATGTTTTTTACAATGTAGATTTTACTTCTCCAGCATTAAAGCGCTTCGTGATCGTATTCATTATTTTATGTGATTTTCATTCTTGCTATGGTTCAGTAAAAGGGCCCACAGACTAAAATTTGATCTACAGAACCTTCCCTAGTCTGATCAGGCGGCCAAGCGACCAAAGTCAAACCCACGCATTAAACTGTTCACTCCTGCCGCGCCGACCATATTTAACCTTTTGAAAGCCTAGCACAGAAGTAATACGACGTGTCTCAGACGCCACAAGGTCTTTGGTCAATAAAGTTCGACGGCAATTGGGATATCCCAAAAAAAACTCCATGTTTTTATATTTACATACATACATAACATCACGCCTTCATTCCTAGAGTGGAGTAGGCAGAGCTACAGAAATACCAACAACTCTAAAAAGACTTGTTGATAATTCTGTAACCACAAAACCACCATTTCGATAAAATTAATTACAGACAATAATGTCCATAAAATAACCACTGCATTACTGCATTATGGTTTATTTGATCACAGATTAGATACAACTTACCAATCAAGATCGTGACGTCACTACATTAGAAGTCGAATAATGTTAAATGATATATTAAATATAGCTATTTAATTCTTTTTTATTAAATAATCTGATTACTGGGAATAGTTCTACAACCCCAAAAAATAAATAAATAAATAATAAATCTCGAAATAGTTTTTGAATCACCTTAGATTATAAAATTATGGGATAACCCATTGCCGACGTTTCACGCCAGTGCCACGAGTTTCCGATAACGTGATTTGCCGGCTTTGGCGTTCAAAAGGTTAACGATCGGTTTTACAACGGTCACTCTCTACAGTCTCTGCAGCCAGTAGTTAAGGATTTCGTCAACTTTGCAATATGCCTAAATGACATCACTGTCACCTATCATTATCAGGTGGGGGCGGACTATCCGCCAAAGACCTGTCGTTACTGGTCTGCATGTCCCTACACGGGATCCTATCATTTCATAACCAATGTTTCACAAATGATTCATTTCACAAACATATCATTTGACAACCCGTGTTTTTTCCTAATCTGTAAAGAATTCTGGATTTATTTCAAGACTATCGTGTAGAACCCTATAGGTTAGGTTAGGTTAGTTTTCTGAAAATCCTGAGAAAAAAAACGGTTTGACAAATGATTAGGTTGCGAAACGATGCATTTGTCAAAGATTTGCCGGCGAAAAGGCAGAGAACTTAAAGAGAAAGTGGTTGTGTTTAAATCTAATGCGATTACCTGATAGGTCAATGTCAGCCGACGAACCATTAGTCAGTGGGGCCTTTTATGCATGTAATACACAAAAAAAGACGGCTTTGAAACTAGTGGTTTAGTAGCTATCTTCACAAAGGCCTAGCCAAGATGCAAATGCTGTTGTAACGTTTCTGTGCTCTATCGACTCCAAATGAATCAATTTAATATAAGTGGTTGACATGGTCGATATGCGAAAAACGCTGATTTACTGTTATAGATCTTGACTAGGCCCTCAGTCAGACGCTGTTGGGTGTATTTGATGGCTCTCAGTGAGTTGCTAACTACCCCGAGCCTAATCTGTCATGCTATCCACGGTTAGCAGCTGCTAGCACTGTTGTGTAAGCTGAGCGTTGATCGGCAAGTACCTACACTCTATTGCACTCTGTTTACGAATAAGAAAGAAAGGAAGAAATAAACAACAGCTTAACAGTTGTGTAGGTAAAAATAAATAAATATTACATATAATGGTTTATAGCTGTTGCAAAAGGGTGTCTATCATTTCATCGAATGTATAATTTCGGGCTTACCATTGAATTGCCGACAAACTTTTAATCGAATATTATTTCAAAGACAACGTTTCAAGTATTTTCATTTCATCGACAACACATTGCGTCGAGGACTCAATACTAGGTAATTTGAAACGAGGTCTTTTAATTGGTAGTTGACTTATTTCAATCAAATTCATGTCATGACTAATCATTTCGGGTTTTTTTATTTGTTTTTTTTTTACTTGTAATAATATTTATTCCGCATAAAATTATTTCAATTGGTAATATTTTGCTATCAAAACTAAACGCAAGCACTCTGTGCGATTATAGCTATGTGTGTTATGATTGACCATTGATATAATTTAATAATAGTAATGTGTCATGCTATCTGTCAACAGTTCATTTTCTTGGGGGTCGCAGTTCTAACCTAACCTAACCCACTTCTGTCAACAGTTCATTTTCTTGGGGGTCGCAGTTCTAACCTAACCTAACCCACTTCTGTCAACAGTTAATTTTCTTGGGGGTCGCAGTTCTAACCTAACCTAACCCACTTCTGTCAACAGTTCATTTTCTTAGGGGTCGCAGTTCTAACCGAACCTAACCCACTTCTGTCAACAGTTCGTTTTCTTGGGGGTCGCAGTTCTAACCTAACCTAACCCACTTCTGTCAACAGTTCGTTTTCTTGGGGGTCGCAGTTCTAACCTGAAAGCCTCATAGGACATATAAAAATTTATTGAAGTAATACGTCGAAGAAATGAATTGCAATGTTTTGTAGCTGTACCAATTAAGATAATTTGTAACAAATCAGCGATTAAGTAGTATTCGTTGATTAGTATTTCCACGTAGTAAGATAAATTTAAATAAATAGTAGTTGAAATAAAATTACGCCAAACAATATTACTAGTACTAAAGTTTCGATGAATCGTTGTCGATGAAATAATATTCGATGAAAAGGTTGTCGACAAAACAAGGGTACACCATAATTTCGTCGAATTTCATTATGATACGAATAGAAGATACCCTGAATACATTGTGGTTTTAGCAGAAGATAGCGTTTGATGGAATGAAATTCGATGAAGTGATGAGTTACCGTTGCAAACGGGTCAGACTCGGCGTAAGCTGGCTCCTGCTGCTGCAGAGGACACAGCGCTTGTCTTCAGTTTGACCCTTTTGATGAACTTTTTAAGGTAAACTTAATTTGCTACAATATGAGACTAGAATTGTCTCTGTAGATGCAATGGTTTTCGAGTAACGTATAAAATATTTTTAAAAATTGCGAAGTTTGAAAATATGATAAACTTTGAAAGGCTTTATCTCATATATTGGGTCTACAGAGAGTATTCTAGTCTCATATTTTAGCAAATTTTGTCCACTTAAAAACATCCTGAGAAGGTACTACAAAAACTAATCTCCCTTAACTCTAAAAGACTTGTTTATAATTCTGATTTTTATATTTGTTTTGTAAAATATAACTCGAAAGTAGAAACCAGTATCGCCAGACACTTTTCGATGACCACTACTTCGGACAGACGACGCTTTAAAGCTCGGAGAAAAATTATAGAACATCATCTATTTTTAAATGCTTGATTTTCATACATATTATTCAGTCAACTATACTTGGGAGCAAAGAAATCGAGTCACTTTCTATGGAAATTCAGTACTAAGTGGGCCGATTTCTTTGCTTCCGAGTGTATTGCAAAATTATATTTTAGCAGCCAGACTAATGGTAATGACCAAACATCCCCGTACGTAAAAAAATTACAGCTGTTGTTAGTATGATTGCGGGAGTTGTCCGGTGATACTGGATTATACTAGAGCCTCGTGCCGCCGCCGGATTCAATCAAGGACTTTAATTGTTATGCCACTATGGAACCTTCTCATAATGACAGCGTCAAACCACATGAAAGAAAGCTAACAACAACGCTGTCATTATGATTTAACAATTAAAGTCCTTGACCGTACATCACATTGTATAAAGTGACACTTAGCATAACTGCCCAGACTTAAAAAAACAAAAAAAACTAAACGCCCAGTGTACATTACATGTCCAAACTGCCCATGAGTCCGTACTTATAGTATAATAATGTTTTGGCTTAAATATACATGGCGTTTAGCTGATCTCGCTTTTTTTTTTGGGCGGCATTAGGACAGTCATATTTTAGGTTCGGACTTGTGGTCACACCAGCCACTATTTCACCATCCTGACAATGATAGATATGATGACAGGTAACATCTCAGTGTACATGGCGCAGTTTATACGAATCCCTGAGATATGAAAACTAAATGGCTCTGCATTGTATACCGAACGGTCACCTGTCACCGGTCATTGTCAGGATGTTGAAATAGGGTGCAGGTTGCTACACCACTTGTTGTCGCTTTCGTTGGAAATTCATCAGAAATATTTTTTATGCCGCAAAAGTTGGGGTTAAGTTCGTTAGGTATCCTTAAATGCCCGAAGGGCAAATCGGCCAGAAATAGGAGCCCTACCGCAAGCTCCGTCGCATAGCAGTGGTGTGACAACTTGGCGTGACCACGAATCCGACCCCAATAGTTTACAAAACATGTATAAACCTCACCCATACAAATTTAAATAATTTTTAGTCAACGTTCTCCCCTGGTACCTGGATACTTGTCACAGACTCATCTCTGTAAGTGCATGAGTGCTCTAAGGGCCTTATTAATTAACTCATTTCGACTGTAAAGCTCGTCTCAAGATGCGCCAGAAATGACAGTTTTCTATGGCTTGACGTTAACTTTAACGTATCTTGTGACGGGCGTCTCAGTCAAGATGAGTCTATTAATAAGGGCCTAAGTACATTGAACACTACTCGGAACGTAAGGTTTCATCTATTTAAGAATAGGTTGTGTCTAACGGCTCTGGGATCTACTCTGTTAGATTATCCATTGGGCCAAAGGCACTTTTAGTGCCTTGCTTGTAAATAGTGTTTAAAATTACGAAATACAGCTGTCACAGAGATAATTTCAGATTGACCGGACAATAGTTTTTTTTTTAATTTAGCACACCAAAAACCCGAGTCTATAGAGCAACCCGAATGCGTACAACCGTGATAAGGGTAGGGATACACCGCGAGGGTCCTCCCCTCTGACTCATAAAGAGGGTCGCTCTTTCCCCCTCACTTTTGAGCGTTTGGTCGATATTGCCTTTTGTTTTCGCACTTCGAACGCACACACTATCAAATTTAGTAAACTTGGAGTGAGACTTGCAAACTTTAAAAAAAATATATCATTTATTATTATGAATCAGTTTGATCCCTTAGTTGTAAATTATTAGCTCTAATGTCCCGTGAGGACCTTTGTACCTTTTTGTCTTTAATTAATGGCTTTCGCTACTTGTTTTAACAAGGTGTATTCCGCCAATGTCGAGTTACACGACCACCATGAACTTATTAGAGACATAAGTCCATGGATATCACATGCGAGGACTGTACTGTGAGGCCGAAGCCAAGTCTTCAAAAGTAATAGTCAAGTTTGTAAAAACTTGTCTTGAATAATACGATGAAAGGGTATACCCTATAATCCGGTAAAAGCGTAAAACACATAGTTCACAAAAGGTCAAATGTCATTAATTGTATTACAAATAAAGTCGAAGATAGAAGAATATACTTCAAAATTCTTTAAAATGTCTTGGATACAGCGCGGGATGTTTTCGGGTCTACCATAAACTGTTATAAGTCAGCGGATGTCACTTCCTTATTAGGTGACAGCAGTGACAGCACGCGACTTAGGCTGCGTTTCCACCAGATATGTGCGAAGGTAGCTAAGCGGTGCGAGGCTGTGTAACGAGGACGTGTAAGTATGTGAATGTTTCCACAAAAGATGTACCAGATAGCTAAGCGGTGCAGGATGCGTATCGAGGGGTGCAGACCCACCGTACCCCTAAACCGTACCACTGACCCAAAATTTGTATCATAAATATGAGGTAGGTTTAGGTTATGTCAGTTCTTCAGCAGGCCCGGAGGGCCAAACTACCCAGAAATAGGAGCTCTGCGATAGCAGAGCTCCGTCGACAACGTTAAATTCGATTTGAATAGTAATAATTGGTCAAAGTACCACCAGTGGTACGGCCGAGGGGTACGGTGGGTCTGGAAGGCGTATCGAGGATGTGTAGCGGGCTCTTTAGGTATACATAGCCAGAGGCCGCCTCGCAACACATTCCTGGCTCACATCTTTCACTTGTTTTGCATGTACGAAAACCTCGCTCCGCTGAGCCGTTTCCACCAGGGCTGAGCAGAGCGAGTATAGGTAAATGGGGTCGCGACCCGTGGTCACCACTTCGTCCCACTACTCTTTTCGACGGAGCCCTTCCTCGTGGCAGGGCTCCTATTTCAGGGCGGTTTGCTTTCGGGCCTTTGAAGATACGTAACGAACCTAACCTACCTATTTTTGCGGAATAAAACAGATTATTGACGAAAGCGAATAGAGCAGTGGTTGAAGTAGTGGGACCACGGACCACGGTTCATGAGTGGTTGGTTCATGAGTCATGACAAACACATCCCTTTTGTGAATTAAAAAAGTAACTAAATTAAAAGCGTACCCCTAAATCTTTAGGGGTTGTCCGGTCAATGACCTTAGGATGCATCGCATACGCAACAGACAGAGTAGCTACTGCGTCGTCGATCGATGAAACATATATTTTTTTACAGTTGCTAGCTAACCCAGCAAAAGTTGTTAAAAAAAAACAATTAAAAAAAACGGTAGGACGGTGAAAAAAGGTTAACGTCCTATTTTCAGACCTACAGAATATTTATACATAAAATTTTCATAACAATCGGTCAAGCCGTTTCGGAGGAGTTTTGTTACGAACACTGTGACACGAGAATTTTATACATCGTCGGCTTACTTACTCAAACTCTTATCTGGGCTGCGATTCTATACGGTAATAAAGATATCGCCTTTGATGTGTTTCCGTATTGTCAACGTTTTGATAACTCTTATGTCATTTACAATAATGGCGACTGTGACATAAACGATTCTTAAACGTGTCAAACTCGATATCGTTTTAACGCCGTATCGTTTTGAATAGAGGCCCTGCATATTTTTTTTGCTGTTAGATAGATAGATAGATAGATAGAGGTAGATAGATAAAAGCTTTATTCATCCAAAAACACAACACAGGTTGGCTCTTAAGATTAGATTTAAAACAAAAGCGACCAAGAAAATACCAACACCAAATTAAAAAAAATAAGATACACAAAACAGAAAAAGAAAAATATATGAGTCGTGGGAGGAAAAGGCGCTGACTCAGCATAATGCTGCAGGGACTGCAGCGCTGGTATTCTGTCAGTACCATTAGAGACAGGTCTGTGGCGCTCGCAGGCGCAGATCATGTGCCGAGCTACTACCAACTGCACAGTAATAAATAGCAACAACATTTTTAGTTAAAAACTACAACAGGTTACGGACATAGATCAGGAACTAAGAATTAAAAAATAAATGAAGAATGAAAAAAGGAGGGGGAATACAAAAAAGGAGGGGGAATACAGGGGCTGTTGGTATAGTTATTGCCTGTAAGTAATACTGGATTAAAATGTAATTACCAACAGCAAAAAAAGTATGCAGAAACGAGTTTGAGTAAGTAAGACGATATTATATCATGAACCGTGATAGCTAGACAGTTTAATTTTTCACAGATGATGTATTATTTCTGTTGCCGCCATTAACAACAAATATATAAATATTTAAGTGAGGCTCCCATACAACAAACGTCATATTTTTTGCCTTTGCTTTGCTCGATTAATAAAAGTAAAATAAACAAGTTAATAAATATTAACCCTTTGAGCGCAAAGAATACCTAAAGGCGTCGTGTACTGTCGTGCCTACCACGCCATCGACGCTTATAGTTGTCACAGATACAGTGACAAATAGACCCGAGTATTTGTGACGTAAGGTTGAAATTAGCTGTGGTTTGCAGCTGTCATTGACGTGTTAGGACGACTTTAGTATGAAGTCAATGGCGGCGAAAAGGTTAACTTTCCCATACAACAACGTGTTTTATGCCGTTTTTTCTCGATCTTAATAAAGACGCCGTGGTAATAGTACGGATTGAACCAACGGAATTGCCGGTATTTATGGGTTGTTAATGAGATTTTTATGAATTACATACAACTTTACAGCGATATCGTTAGCCCGTAGTTGATGATTGTAGCTACACAAGTTTTTTACGCGACTGCCGAAGGAGACTAATATTGCATAATACGACGACTTTTATTCCCCGTGGTCCCTTCCAGCTACGAAAGGGACTATTCCATACCGTCTGAGTTGTCTTATTTAGTAAATAGTTTTATATCCTCAAAATGACACGCTAGCCTAGTTGGTAGTGACCCTGCCTTCGAAGCTAGGGGTCCTGGGTTCATATCCCGGTTAGGGCCGATACCTATATTTTCCTGAGTCTATGTATTTAAGTGTACATTTCTGTATAAAAGTAAGTTTACCGTTGTCTAGTACCCATAGTACAAGCCTAGAGCTTAGTTAGGGACTAGGGCAATTTGTGTGACTTTGTTCTGTGATTTATTTATTTAAAATGCATTTTCGTCTAAAATAAAACATCTATGATGTTAAATCAAGAAAATAGTGCGCAAAATTTGGTCTCTAGTTGCTTTATTCACCAGAAAATGGCCGTTTTGAGTTAAGAACTATGCATTTTGAGGTTATAGAAAGACAAGTCATTTGGTATGGACTTTACTTCTGCCATTTTTATTTCCAGTCTAAACCTGGCTTTAGATATACGTAATCTTCTTCTTCTTTTTTATTAATGGCGGTTCACCAAGATATACGCAGTGATTTCGCCAATGTCAAGTGAGTAGAGTAAAACAGTAAACAGAATAAAACAAAATCAAAAGCCGGACATCTTTCAATCGGCCATCTTCCCTCCCCGAAGGTTACCCAAAAATGTAATAATGTTTACCTATCAAAAAGAAACCAGGGCCCATATTCAGGTGCGTTAAAACGATATCGTGTTTGACTCGTTTAAGAATCGTTTATGTCACAGTCGCCATTACTGTAAATGACATAACGCTGTAACTAAATTATGTTCCTTAAATACTACTAATATACTGGGTGATTTTGGGGTCATGGTACGGAATGGTCAAAAGTGAATAAGATGGTCATACTGAACAAATTTTCCGATGGGACCAACCACGAAATCGCCAAAAAAAACAGGTATTCCATACATTAACGCTGAAGAGTTATCAAAACGTTGACAATACGGAAACACGTCAAATACGATATCGTTTTAACGCACCTGATATACAATACAATACAAAACACTTTATTGTCCACCAAACAAAAACATTACACAGAATTTGCACAATTTAGAAGACCCAGGTAAACAACAGGCGGTCTTATTGCTGATTAGCGATCTCTTCCAGACTACCTTTGAAGGGATAAGGTGTCGAGTTAAAACAATTTACACAGTATGCTAGCTATAAAATACAATATACCTATAAATACACGCTGATATACGTAATCTAAAAGGTAGAGGGTGAGCTGTTTAGTTCAAAGTTCATCTGATAGTCCGGCTTCTATGGTATATACTTATTGTATGAAGTAAACTGCTTAAGTACTGTCACCGACATAGCTGTAAGATAGCTTATCTAACCGCATATTTTACCAACATAAAAGTTAAGTGCGCTGCACCGCTCGCTTCCGTACTTCGGTTATGATTCCAAGCCCCTCTGAAAGTTGCAGAAAGCATGACTGTTCGAAATAACCAACAACCATTTCTTGTCAAAGTAGGGAGTGAGAATTGCCTTATGTTCTGTTTTACTACACTCTCTTGGCCTTTTAAGAAAGATATTAATGATATTATGGAATCATTCTAGCTATATAATACAGGGTGTTTTAGAGGTAGTGACTTTCAGTTTGAAGCGTAGAGCGGCACCCCTAGCGGCGCCGACGGGTTAGTGAAGTTATTTTTATTTATCTATATAAGTACACGTATGTATTTCAACCCTTTATTGTACATTAAAAAAAACACAAATATGTACAATGACGAGCTTAGCCTTTTTTTTAGACCTTTCTTTACCTTAGACCTTAGTTTGTGACTAGGTCATATTGTGTGGGATTTGTACCTAGATATTTATTTATTAGTCATGTAAGCTCTCGACTTGTACTATGGGTATTAGAAAACGATAAACATAATGATATAGATAGGTACATATTTAAATACATTGCAAACATCGAAGACTCAGGAATGAATACGGGCGGTCATCACACAAATGTTTACCCATACCGGGAATCAAACCCGGGACCGCTAGCTTCGTAGGCAGTTTGCTACCAACTAGGCTAAACTATTTATTTGTATACTTAATTTTAAATGACGAAAAAAACGAGAAACAGATATATGATCACCCCTTTATCCTTTAGTGTAAAAATGTATAAATCGGACATCCTGTGTAGACAAAAGAGGGGCTTCAATTCAGGACCGTATTTTGTTTTATTGAAGCGAGTAACTGATTTGAAGTTCCTCTTTGCCAAGTTTCGTCAAGTTTTTAGCGTCTCAAAGATGTGAAACGAAGTGGCATTAATGTGGAGTTAATTCTGAGCTTCTGAAGCCCTTTGGGAATTCTTGTTGGAGTGAGAGATGAAGGTTAATTGTATAATTAACTGGAGCACCTGTTATTAAGGGTTCTGATATATTTAGACGAAATGACACAGTTATGAGAATAGTGACAAGTGTACTAAGCCGTCTAAACTTGATTGAAAGCAAATAAATTTATTTTATTATATTATAGGCAGTACTGTGAAATTAGTAAAAATATAGAGGCGTTTCATCTTAATCTTCAGGGTTGGCAACGTATTTGTGGTTTTTAGGATTGCAGGCTTGAGAATTCCAATGTCTATAGGTCCCAAATTCCTCTTAATATCAGGGGACTTAAGTGCTTGTGTACCTTCTCCTTGTCATAAAAAGAGGTTTTGAAAAGCCTCTGTTTTTTTTACTGAATACTTTTTAGATTCCATATTTAAAACGCTTTACTGCTCTATTGATGTATGTAACTAGATATTAAGATAATAAATGCGTAGAACCGTATTAAAATGTCACGCTCCGCCGCCTGTGTCACGTCGATACAGATAAAGCATCCCCCTGTAGACGCTAACACCTCATTTGAATATTTTTACCTCAAGCGTTAACCATAAATCAAATACTAAGCTACAGTGTGATTAAAAATCAAATAATTGTTTACACTTTCGCTTTGACGTTTTGAGAGGTTTAAATGAAAGCCCGTTGATTCCCATATTTTTTTTGGTCATAATGTAATTGTGATATAATTATTGATAGTCATAATATTTATATCTCTGGAATGGAACAGTATTTATGAAATATCTGACGTATAGATAAGGCTAAGTTAAGTTAGGTTTGATATATAAAATCTTGAAAAGTAATAGGTTCATAGAAATTACGTTATGACTTGCGATAAATATGACCTAAACACATTATGACTAATAATAATTTTCGCAGGCGATATAAACCCGTCCAAATACTAAATTCGTGTGACACCAGGAGGTCTACTTTGAAATCCGTAATTTGAAATACATCTACTGCCATCCCTTTTGCTCTCGATGCGTAACTAATTTGCAAAAAAACATGGCGATGCGAAGTTCGAGTTGCGGATTTCAAAGTAGAGTCGTTTTGGGGTATGAGAACACAAGAATAAAGGTTAAGAATTAGTTACATCGTAATATCCATAATCTCTCTACAACTAGGTATTTATTAAATAATGGAATCTGTCATACATGATTTTTGCGCAACTTTAACCGTTTACGCAGCGCACGCAGCGGAAGCTCTCAAAAGGAAAAACAACCCGATTTTGAAACATACTTCTGTGCTCCGCGCCTATTGGTCTTAGCGTGATGATATATAGCCTAGTCTTCCTCGATAAATGGGCTATCTAACACTGAAATATTTTTTCAAATCGGGCCAGCAGTTCCTGAGATTTATAACCTTTTTGATCACAATGCCTACGCCGCAAAAACACTTTGAAGGATTACTCCTAATCAGCTATATGACTACGAAGCAAAATAACTAACATGTAAAACGGCTATAAAGCAAAATGCCTCAAATTAAAACCACTTATCATTACTTTGCCTCTAATGCAAAAGGACTTTGTATTAAAACTTTTAAACATTACATTGACTATGAACTTAATAAGACTCAAATGCAAATCATCTCTGTTGTAAAATGCCTGGATATAAAGATGCCTAGGGATGCAAAATACTTCAAATGCAAAACAACTCAGTAGTTTTATGACCTGGGGTGCGATTTTTGAATCTCACCGACGTATAATGAATGACTAACTTTAAAATCAATTTGTGCAGATATTTAATCTACGAGCGGGCCCACCTTTTGGATTTGATATGATAAAGAAATCAAACAAAAACGATATGTATACAAGCAATTTTAATGGTTCGTCAAGAATTGTTTACTATTAGGTCATTTATTCAACTTAAAGTGGCCAGTATCTAATCTCAAAATAGGGAATTCGCATAGAGTTTTCTATCTCACTTCCTTTTCACATTTATAATATTAAGTAATTGGATATTATTAATTTGAGGCAATTTGCTTTTTAGCCGTTCTTTATTGCGAGTCATTTTGCTTCTTAGTCATATGGCGTGTTACGTATAATCCTTCAAAGTATTTTTCTTTTATGAGACATTTTGCTACCTGGACAAAATTAAATGTAGGCGTAATGCAACTTAGGTAACCCGCTTTAGAGGTATTGATTTGAGGCATTTTGCTTTATAGCCGTTGTGCATGTTAGTTATTTTGCTTCTTAGTCATATAGCGTTTTAGGCGTAATCCTTCTAAGTCGTTTTGCGGCGTAGGCATTGTGATCAAAACGGATTTATAATATTAGTATAGATAATAAAAAGTGCCGTGTGGTTTCCGGGTTAGAATAGTGCCACTCCATGTCTTCCCGTGGATGTCGTAAGAGGCGACTAAGGGAATAAAGGCTTGTAGTATTATTAGGCGATGGGCTTGCAACCTGTCACTAATACACTAGTAAACATCTCAGCCTACTTGTGCAAAATGTGGTTACAGAATTATTAACATGTCTTTAGAGTTGTTGGTATTCTGTAGCTCTGCCTACCCCACTCTGGGATTGAAGGCGTGATGTTATGTATATGTATTTAGATAATAAAAAAACAGGTCAAGTGTAAGTTGGACTCGCGTACCGAGGGTTCCGTACTGCCGCATAGTACCTATGTATTATTAGATTCCATTTTGAATTCGATTTTGAATAGAATCAATGAAAGCCCATCTCACACTTGACTATTTTTTATAACCATACCAAATTTAACGCTTAGATATATGTATAAAATTTTTTTTTTTAAATAAAAATACGTTGAAGAAAACGTATCTTGTATGGGGAACCCCTGTATATTAGTACTTTTCTTAATTTATTAGTAAATTGTGGAAAAAACAATCCGCTATCTCTTACAGTTCAAAAGGTACAACTCTCTAGAGGTAGGAAGGACGAACAGACACATAGCGAAGGCTTAGTAATAGGGTCCCGTTTAACACCCTTCGGAAACGTAACCCTAACAATAAGAAATTAAATGCAACATTTTTTTGTTGCTGACTGATTACTTCTTACATTGATGTTATCCAGATTCCCAAATAAATACAATTTAAACGAATACAAACGTATAGTAGTCGAAGCATTCTATACTCTATTGGTAACCACATAAAATTTAAAATGCTTACATTACGGTAGTGTGGCCATCTGTCTACATCATATCAACTTAATAGTGCAATATTATTTCATAAGCATGCAAAATTCTCAGTCATTCCGATGCCTATTAGTAGGTTAAAATCGACATCCTATATTTGTTTACATTGTTAGTTGGTTAGTTTATTCGTTACAAACGATGCTAACATAAATCTATTAAAAAACATCGACACGCTTAAGAATCTCAATTCTGTCGGGGCATTTTTACTGCTCAACTTTTTACAGCTTCTGCCGATCTTGATTCGAAAGCGTTAAGCGCAAACATTGTAATTGTAATGCCAGTGTTGCCAACAACAATTACATAGCAAAGTTTCCCTATCAGTGTTGCCTGTTTCGGTGTTATAGTCTCTGGCAGTTATTAAGCGACAGCATAATAGTGGTTCTTATGGTAATTTATAACGGGTATAACGTTTGCACGGTTAAGGTGATTAGATTTTCTCAGGTGTTATGTTTTATGTGGTTTTAATTATGTCTTTTATGATGCTTGTGAACATAAATCTTGATTTGAGAGATGTAAATTGAAAGAGAAATTGTTAACGGTATTTTTTATTTTATTGTATGCTTGTTCTACTTTAACCAAAATTATAATTTTTAATCGTTGTAATCATATTGCTTTGCTTAAGTATCTATTTTTTTTATTATAGATATTGCAATCGAAATTAATATTGTTTAGAAAGCAATGTCGAATATAAACCAAGAACATTTTTTTAAGATAAGAAGAAAGTACAGTTAATTTCACCAACGCAGTATATAAACAAGCAATTTATTTGTTTCTAAATCAATACCATTAGGTAAGGTAATAGGTTGTCTGGAAGATATCGCTATTTAGTGGTAAGACCGCCTGTTGTATAGCTATGATTTAAATGTACTGTTCCGTGTTTTGTTTTTTTTTGGTGCTCAATTAAGAGTATTTGTATTGTATTGTATAAGCAATCAATTAATTATAGAAATGAAATAATTTCACCACACCACACAACAAAGAGATTCTTTCACACAGGTGTTTAAAATTGCCCCAACTCGACGAAGCAGACTTAATACGCTAGCACAAAACTCAGCGCACCATGTTGTTACAAAGGAAAACAAACATTGGGGTTTTCCCGCCAAAACAAGCGCCATGTTCATTCCAAAATGGCGGCGGCGTCTCTTTACGACTTCCGTGAAAATTATGGCTGCGTTCGTATGTTCAACTTTTATATCCGCCGTGTTTACTACGGGCTATATTAACATTACTGCCAAAAAGCACGAACTGAAAATTTTATTTTTATGTAGTGTACGGCAGTGTAAGATTTTTAGTTTTTGAAGCAGATTTATATGTGTTAACAAGACAATACCTACTGTACTTAATAACTAATTTAAAAGTAAGTTTTTTTTTGATATCATTAAGTTAGGTAGGTACTTAGTTCTCTTTAAAGTGACTGTGTATAATTATGATTGTATTTCCTTAAAAAACCCTTCGTCGTGAAGTCCTGCTGACTAATTTCAAAGATGGCACAAGTCACAACTATTTCCATTATCCGAAATCTGAATACTAAATTAGTTTGATTCCAGACAACCTCCACATGTAAACATACAGGAAACTGTCTGAAGTTATACTGTATCTTGTTATCTAGTAGGTGCTTACTAGCGTATCAAGTTAGAACTTTGCAGTTCTCAGAGCACGATACGGCGTGGCATCGATCGCGTGATTCATCCATGGGACTGCGCCAGTTATGGATTCCTAGTAGCAGCGCGTAGCAGAAAATGTAATTTATCAGTGTATGATGAAATGTTTTTATAGAGTCTGTACGGTTTAATAAAATGTTATAAGAACAGCGTTGTTGCAGCACTCAAAAGTTTTTTAAAATATTAAGCTCACACAGGGTGCCTATATTAGTGGGTGAAACCATATTGCCTTTGACGTGTTATCGTATTGTTTTTAACTCGGCTCGATACTTTCAAAGGTAATATGGTATTTACCCAATAGAACAGAGGAGTCTGTGCAGTTTATAGCTTGGGAGAATGAGGGTGCTCTAAGAAGTGAACTGGCATTCTGATCTACTTTTGCTCTAAAACTGCTACCTACTGTAATGTGGTCATTAAATAATTCAGGGTATTGTTCCACCTGTCGGCACGTCAAACTCTTTTCACCCGACTACTCGCATAAATAAAGTTGTAAAGGTGAAAATCGGGATAATTATTTCGGGTGCAGACCCACCGTACCCCTAAACCTTACCACTGACGGCCGAGGGGTACGGTGGGTATGGAAGGATTATTCCTTCCATCATGACGAGCATCGTTTGATTTATCTATTACTTAAGCATAAAAAAACAAATGGTTTGATACTCTTGACAAATCAATAAAAAAAAAACTAAAATCTTTATTTACTCTCGCAAGGGTCTGATATATACCTACTTAGGGCTACTACATTAAATGACAAAAAATATTGAACCAGTGGGAGAGCCTGGTATCCGTACTAGGATATCCTGTATGACAGATCGCCTTCGTTTGTATGTCTAATTATCTATGCAAAAGTCAACAAACTACAGTATTTATTTGTAAACTTATACTAATTATTCACAAGCTGTCTAGTTTTATGGCATCGCTTCCGCCAGGCGACCCTTAATAGCGGAACTTCTGCCAAAATAATAAAGTTCGAACGATTCGGGGTCCTGTGCTGAGACGCATCCACTAAAATTGCTCTTAAGAAAAATGCCCGAAGTCTGAACCACAGACAAGATACACATTTAAATTGTTAGTACATGTGAGTCGCTTTAGCTTTGCGTTTGAATTCTTGTCATTCGTTCTTACACATGCATAGTATTGTAAAGGTACATTGTGCATCAAGGGCCGTAAGAAGGAGAGTCCATTAGAAGCCCGACGCCGAAGGCTTTTAATGACTTGAGTTTGTAATCCTCTTACTACCCGTGATACACATATTGTTTTCATCACATCTGCGAGGAAAAAATGGTTAGACTATTAGAGAAAACAACAATCACTCAAATGTTATGGCACTCGACTCGCTAAAAGAGATGACAATTTTTTTCAGTCTCCCGCGTGTTTAGTTTTTAAACTTGAAAGGCTACTGACAGATTGTACCAATTTTCAAAATAAAATGTAATAAAATAATTACTAATGTCTCTGAAACAATTTCATGTTGTTCTTGATTTCAAATAGATTTAATTATTACTAAAATACGTAACTCCATATTGTTACAACCCGTTACATGCAATGATGTCGTCAAAACGTCGTAACTTCCGACGGTTACAGAAGTCGTCACGCACGAATACAGTCCCGAGTTTTCGTATTTATCACCGTAATTGTGGCGTCAGACATGAATTATTGTCTCCAGAATTAATGGAACCTATATGTTTTGATCTATTGATATCTCCTGTGTAGTCGGTATTGTTTTTTTTATGTAAATGCTTATCGTGATAACGAAAACTATTGTTTGGCCATGTCATCCGATAGTATTTCTTCCTACCTACCAAAATTCGTAAACGAAAGAGAAATGTTAAGTTTTTAATAATTTTGAACTTACGGACGAAGGAATCCTCCTTTTTAACCACCGACATAAAATATCTATCTATGTAACATGCGTGTATGTGTTAGTAAGATTTTTGTATTGGTGTGTCTGTCGTTGGTATGTATCCATCTAAACGCGGATTTTATGAAAACTTAGGTATGGTAATGTAATGTTTAAAACAAAACTTAATTGATTCCTTTTCGTTACACAAAGGACGCGATCGTGATTTTTGTTTTCATTCAGCCTTACACTAAGAACAATTTATTTGTAACGACCCTAATATCATATTTGCTAAACATGATATTCGCAAAACAAGATATTCGCAAAACATGATATTCACAAAACATTATTAGCAACACATCAATTAGACAGGTGTCGATGGAGCTCCGCTACAGGTGGATTGGCTGTCCGGACCTGTTGTAAAACTATCATAACCTAAACCCCCCTACAATTATATTACCTAATTCCACTATTTGCAAATATCATGTTTTGCGAATATCATCACGTTTTGCGAAAATCGTGTTTTGCGAATATCATGTTTTGCCAATATTCATTTAATTTCAATTACTTCTCTTTTTCCGATTACGTATACCATCCAATATGGCCGCACTCCGTAATGAAATGTTTTAGACAATCCCTTAGGTGAACCCGTGGAATCTATTAATTTAAAATCAATTTACAAATGGCAAGGAGGGCTCGAGGTTCCCCCTCTGAAAAACGTTGAAATGAATATTTTAGTTTCAGGCTTGCGGATTGAAGAAGTGTTTACTTTGTTTTAAAAAGATTAAAAACAAGAAAGAATGGAACTTGTCTTTGAATTCTGAACACGTCTACATTGTAATTCTGATTAGGTTAGGTTAGGTAAAAGTTTGAAACAATAATATTAAGAAATATAAACTATTTCTTATTATTAATAATTCAAACTTCTTTTTAGGTATTCTATAATACCTGTCCTTAGGAGACACCGCTGTTCCTTAGCAACTATACTTTTTGTAATCTTGCCAATTTGTACATTATTAAACAAAATTAGACATCGTAAACGTCTTAGGACCAACTTTCTTAAAGAAATTGCTAAATTTCGTTCTGCTATTCATTTAAAAGCTAGTTTCAAGAATTAAATTATCCTCGTATGTTACTTTGTAACAGGATTTCAATGTTGCAAAATTCCTGGGTATACTTATCAATCCCATGAACAAAATCAAAGCCTGGACCCGTATGGTCGCTTTTATCGCGGTGCATCCATCACTCTTGCACTTGCAAGGTCAGAAAGTCACAGTGAACATACTGTGCGATTAAAAATGGACGTCACCAGATAAGATCTTTTGTAAGCAACTTTATTATTAAGGGAAGATTTAAATCGAGGCTGAGGAAGTACTGGCTTGACCCTTGTTCCTGATATAAGGCAGTATTTCCTTCTACTTTGTATACTTATATTGTAATCATTTGTTTTATTTAGTATTGTATTTAATTAGAATTATACTAGTATATTTTTATCATATTTTATATACTCGTATTTAAATGTATTTATTTGATATTTTTATTTTGTTATATTCTCTCTGGAAGAGGTCTCTTCAAGGAATAAGTTCGCTTTTGTTCATACAGCCAAGTAGCAGTATTCGCATTGTTGTGTTCCGGTGTGGGGATAAGACATTCTGTGAAATTACTAGCATAGAGGCTTTCCATCTTAGTCCTCAGGGTTGGCATAACATTTGAAGTCTTAGAATTGCAGTTTTGAGATTGTAGTCTTGAGTATTCAAATGTCTATGGGTCTCAGATTCCACTTACCATCAGGTGGCCTGAGTGCCCGTGTGCCTTCTCCTTGCCCTAAAAAAACCCTAGATCATGCCCCGAGTCAGCACACGTCTGCTTATACATATATTTTATAACCTTGTACATAATGGCCATTGATATAAAGATCCACTGCAAAGGAAATAAAGTGGAAGTTCCCTTGTTTTTATGTTTGATACTTAAATGACGAAATTTTCTCTATTGCATCCGTAATACGTTCATGTTCCATTGGCAAATTACGTTGTATAGTGGGCCTTAGGAGGTAACATTAAATAGATACCCCATTATGATGGGAATCTACTTTCGGAGCTCATAACTCTTAAACGGTTCAACCGATTTTGATCAAACCTAGCTAAGATCCAACCCGATTATACCAGCTTTCTATTTAAAAAAAAACCGGGAAAGAGTTTCGCCATGTCCGTCCGTCCGTCCGCAGCTTAGCGCAGAGACTCTTAATACTCGTACTAGAAAGCTGTAATTTGGCATGAATATTCATATTAGTCACGCCAACAAAGAGGTACAATAAAATGTAAAAAAAAAGAAATTTTAGGGTACCTCCCCTATACGTGACTTGGGGATGTATTTTTTTCTCGTTTACCCTATAGTGTGGGATGTCGTTGGATAAGTCTTTCAAAACTATTACAAGTTTTTGAAAACTGTTTTTTGATTAATTAATCCGTTTATGAAATATTAAGCTTTAAAGCGCAAATTTTTGTTAGACTTAATTGTGTCCCCC
Organism: Acleris holmiana; assembly: GCA_949316455.1. NCBI lineage: Eukaryota > Metazoa > Arthropoda > Insecta > Lepidoptera > Tortricidae > Acleris > Acleris holmiana. Next base: position 4,060,584 of record OX438767.1, read on the forward strand.
CCCCCCCCTACAGCCAAAACTACAAGTAATAAAAATCTTAAAAAAATCTTAAATGAAAGGGCAAATAACTAATTTTAAAGGAAAACTATCACGACTAAGTACACATAATTGGTTCTTGAGACACAGGCGATTAAATTAGTTATTACTTGTTGATTTTTTGTTTGTAGCACTTAACGGCTTCGGAAACCTACACTGAGCATGGTCCGACATGCTCTTGCCCGGTTTTTTTTACGTAAATTTAGAAGGTTGTTTTTTTTCACAATTTCAAGGGAATGTAGACCTGAGTATGGTCTTAATTTCAACTTGATTCCTCCACGCGTTTCCGAGATAAAGGGTCTTGACAGAAAAACGGACGGACAGACGGACTTTTTTAATCACAAAGTGATCTTACAAGGGTTACGGAACCCTAAAAACTCTACGTCTACTTCAAAAGAAACACTTCTAAAATGCTTCTAAATAAAGCGCTCAAATCGCTGCAATACAGCGCTGTCTGCATCATAAAAGCATTCTAAAATGGTTCACTTTTCACCAAAACTTATTTATTTCCCAACAGGCAGATTACTTGGCTTTTGCTCGCAGTATATAGAAGGTAATAACTGTCCAATAATATTTATTTGCACATGTTACAAGTAAGCGTTAGTGGAATTTGCGTTAATTATGATTTTAGGTTATTTTTCCAGCGATGAAAGGCCGACCCTTGGTTACATGGAAGAGACAATATTAATGATTTACGATAACGTTGGCCGTGATTTATCGTAACGATTATGTTGCGTGTTACAATCTGCAGCCCTTGTTTATATTGTAGTTTGATTAAAGTTGTACTTGAGAGGTTACGACGTCACTGAGAAATTGGAGTTACAGTGTCTATTAATTATGCCGTGTATTTAGATTTAATTATTAACAGTTAAAACTTAAAATAAAACACAGCGTGACAAAATGACATTTACGTTTTGGAGTACGGTGGCTCCAAACGGTTCGTGTAAATAACACACGGCTGCGTTCGCCACTCGCCAGTTCCTTTTGGCGTGAACTTGACTGGAAACGCTGCCGCGTGTCTAGATAAAAATGTGTAACAACAGTCGTGGCAGCAGCCATTTTAAAACTCTTCAATAATGTACTGATCAGAAAAGGGGATCCTATCATTTCAATACAGACGTTTAACAAATAATTCATTTTACAATCATATCATTTGACTACTCGCGTTTTTTTCCGAAACTGTAAACAATTCTGGATTTATTTCAGGACCATCGTGTAGGACCCTATAGGTTAGGTTAGGTTAGTTTTCTAAAAATCCTGAAATAATTGTTGTTACAGAAAAAAAAGCGCGTTGGCAAATGAATAGGTTACGAAACGATGCATTTGTCAAAGATTTGTCGGTGAAAGGGCAGAGAACCTCATAAAAGACCTATCAAGGATTTTCAGAGAGATGCATGTATCTTTGATAAAATGGTCAATGGAGTTAAAGATTGGATGGCAAATAAATGTAAACCAACGTCTGCTAGGTGACAAAAGAAAGGCAGTGGAAGGATACTGATGTTGTCTCAAGTATTTCATAAAGAATAGCCATTGCCCGCGACTCCGTCCGCGTACAAAGTTAAATCATAGCCTATGTTGCTTAGTAATAATGTAGCATTGTACAAGTGAAATATTTTTTGGGATCGGCCTTGTAGTTTTGAGGTTATTCGTTACAAACATGCATAAATACAAATAATTCTTCGTAATATTAGTGTAGACCGCGACTTCGTACGGTCATGGCACCAGTGTTGGAAACTAAGTTGACACGCGCCAATAATGGACACTTAACTCATAATTTAAACACGTACAGTCATAAATTGATTGTTGCAAAACAATTGAATAACCTTTATCTCCTTTATAAGAATCAAGTGTCCATAGGTCTTTGTCCTTTACTGGTTCCATCACCTTTTGCGTATAATTCGTATTCCCCCTGTTTTTGGTAACGGTAACGTTCTCGCAATGCATCTCGTATAGGACCACTCTAAAGACGGAAAATACGATCGCATTTATAAATGCATATGCAAAGAAGGGATAAGATTTTTGTTACAAGTGTTGTATGAAAATATAAAAGCTGCCAGCATCTTCGGTACAATGCCGTTGGGGCTTTTTTTAGGTCTAGTTTTTTGTTGTACAAAATGGGTTTGCTCTTGAACCTAGTCGAGACCAGAAAGTCAGGACAGGGCCGACGATGAGCGAGCTTACCCAGAAGGTACCTATTAATCCCATTTTTTAAGCACACCTGCTCAAAACGCACATGGGAATACGGACGTCGACAGGGTGTTCCAAATCCTGGCTGTGCGCATTATGAAAGTAGATTCGAAGCGCTTGGTTCTGATCTTAGGTACAGCAACTAAGTATGGGTGGTACCCCGCGCAGTCCGTCTAGAGTTCCTGTGGTAAAGGGGAGAAGGCGGAATCATACCATGCAGCTCCTATGCCCACTCTCCGAAATACAGCCTGTAAAACACGCACAGGCACGCGACCCTACGCCTATGATCCAGGCTTTGTAGCTTATTTTTAACCAGCCTTTTATCGCCCACAAGCTTCCTAGCTCTACGCTCAACCGAGTCCAGCATAGCAAGCTGGTATTTAGCGGAGCCATCCCAGAGGTGACAGCAATACTCCATGCATGGTTTTCCCGTGGATGTCGTAAGAGGCGACCAAGAGAATAAAGGCTTGTAGTACTGTTAGGCGGTGGGCTTGCAACCTGTCACTAATACACTGGTTAAGATAACTACTTGTGCAAAATGTGGTTACAGAATTATCAATAAGTCTTTTTAGAGTTGTTGGTGTTTCTGTAGCTCTGCCTACCTCACTCTGGGAATGAAGGCGTGATGTTGTGTGTGTGTGTGTGTGTGTGCTCTTTTTATTCCATTCTATACATTTACAAATCAAATCAGCTCGTTCCATTTACTGCTTTTCGCGTTCCTATTCCTATATAGCAATTGAGTTAAAATGACTAGACTGATTGGCATGAAGCGCAGTGAATTGGGCCCGTTTGACCGTGTCGGGTCGGGCGGGAGGTCGCGTTGTGATACAGCGGTCAGTGCACGGGCGGCTTAATAGCTCAAGTTTAATATGGAATGCAGTATACAAGAAACAGTCTGATTTTTTCCGGACATAAACTGTCCGGAAGCATTCAGTCTGTTTATTGTAGACAAAACTAACAAATTTAAACCTCCGATCTAGTCTATTTCAGTAGCGTAGCCTTTCTTTTCCTAGGCACTACTGCGTGGCACAACTGACCAATGATTTCTATTTCAAAATCAAATTTAATAGAGTCGACGGAGCTCTGCTATCGCAGAGCTCCTATTTCTGGGTAGTTTGGCCCTCCGGGCCTGCTGAAGAACTAACATAACCTAAACCTACCTCATATTTATGATACAGATTTTGGTCAGTTGTGCCATTGGGAAGTCGCTTAGCGTAGTTGTCTAGTACCCATAGTACAAGCCTAGAGCTTAGTTTGGGACTAAGTCAATTTTTGTGACATTTTCCCGTAATATTTATTTATATTTATATATTTATGTATGTGTATCTGTATGTATTAAACCCATGTAAGATCCATCCCGATTAAACCAGCTTTCTTTAAAAATAACCCCTTCATTCGTTGAGGAACTACGATGCCTCAGACAGGCACACGGATAGACATCGCAAGTTTAAGTTATAACTAACCCCTTTCTATGGGGTTAAAAATGCACCGCAATGAACTCATCAAGCAGAAATGAGTACAAAATATCAAATAATAAATTAGAATCGTTAACAATAAAGAAGTGACAAATAAAAATGCTGAAAAATCAACACGTTCTTAATAACTTCAGGTTATGTTAAATGTATATCCAATATTCACACAGGTTACTCGAAGATTTTATTTTATTTCTGCTAGTTTCAATAATTATGGTGTTTAAGCTAGTACGCTGGAATAAACTGCTTAGTCAATAATAACTTTATAAAAATTTAACACCTCACGATCCAAAATTGATTGTCGTAATAAAATAAATTAGGTTTCGTTTCTACATTGGGTGGTTTTAATTAAAAAATATATTTCATTGTAATTTAGTAATCTGAATAGAATTTATTTATTTATGTACAATAACAATGTCTTGATGTAAGGTCTCTGTAATGTTTAAAAAGTAAAAGCTAGAGTTTTTATTATCTGTGTGGGGTCTAGCGCTCACTCTGTGTGTCTGTAGTCGGCGTCTCTAGCTATGTTCTAACCTACGACTTAACACTTTATTACATTCTTTTTATGTCGAATGGGGGCTTTCATTTAACACTCCAAGAATATTTCCTATCATATTTATCAATCATCCCGTCACCGTCATTATTACTAAGATTTGTTACTTTATTACATTGTTGCCTGTTTGTGCAAAATGTGGTTACAGAACAGGGACCGGAACCGCTTAATGCTAAGCGGTTTTCGATAGGGTATTTGATAGACTTGTTTTTACAAACCCCAAGAATGAGCTAAGCCTATCGTTGACATAGTCCAATGAAAGGGCAACCAAGCAATACAATTAATTCGACTAAGCGCTAACCCATTCCCAATACCCTATCATCTATTACCCTTTTTAAACTTAATCGAGCGGTTTTAAGCTTTTTTAATCGGGCCCGCAGTTCCTGAGATTTATAATATTAGTATAAATAATAAAAAGTGCCGTGTGGTTTCCGGGTTAGAATAGTGCCACTCCATGTCTTCCCGTGGATGTCGTGAGAGGCGACTAAGGGAATAAAAGCTTGTAGTATTATTACAGAATTGCCAACAACTCTTGTTGTAGTTATTGGTATTTCTGTAGCTCTGCCTACCTCAATCTGCCTACCTCTGGGAATGAAGGCGTGATAGTTTGTATGTATTTCCTTGAATGTAACTACATTTTAAGCAATACTGTGTTTTATGAGTGAAAAAATGACCTTTTGCTGGAGTTTCTTGCGGCGCTCCTTCTCCGCAATGATGGTCTTGTCCGAAGCACTAGTAGGTTCATGTGGCCAATTTACTGAATAAACATTTTGAATTTTGAACGCCATGGTTTGTGAAACAGACAGCAGTGTTTTATATTCACTATGTTCAGTCGTTCCTTTAAATACCGTGGCTAACTTTGTTCTTATTCCAAAGCTCCGTGGAAACTAGAGCTTTAAAAGTCGGATAACTTTTAAAGTACGGCTCTAAAAGCTTTAAAGTTTGCAAAACACTATATTTCCACTTAAGGTATTTTTAAATAAAATACTAAAAAGACATACTCACTTGACTGGCACTCATCTCACTGATTTACAAAACGGTATTGCATCCATCATACCCCACGACCATCTCGACATAATTAAAATGGTACCATCGCTGAAAAATAACTACACCTATCCAAGGAAGACAAAGGTGGAGGGTACTCTGTCATTATCGTTAAAACCTTAATAACTCTTAGGCGAAGGCTAGACGTACAATAAATATTGTTATCCATCAATATTTATCTCATATTGTGATATATATTGTTCGTCTAGTCTGCTATATTGATGGATGACAATATATGTCACTAAAATCTAGATTTTTGGATTCCGGTTTGCCAATTTCTGATAAATATTGTGATCCGTCAATATACTGAACTACACGTACAAAAAATATTGAGAAATGTCAGTACGCATCGCTAAAATAATAGCGAGACCAGCTTTAGTTTTTGTCTCCATATCTACACACACGACTGAACTGCACGAAACGCGTTATAATACTGGCGTCAAAAATATTGCACGTGTAGCCTTGGCACTCTGAATCCATGAACAGTATCCATCAGTATTTGCCAATTGACGGATAACAATATTTATTGTACGTCTAGCCTTCGCCTTAAAATAAATAAACACATTGGAAACTTAAATCTATATTCTGGACCGGGATAGAAGGGACTTTCATATCCCTTAATATTAACATCAAGTTCTGTAACATCCTGCATATATACATGTTTGTAGCAAATATAGCTATGTTCTTACATAAAATTAATTTCCCTATTCGTGCTGTATAACGTATTGACAGAGCGGCAACCAACATGATTACATGTTCAGTGATTCGGCGCCTACCCAAGCTCGGATTAAGCCCCGTTTATAACGCGCTACACGAAGCATACTCGAAATTTGTCGCATGCCAAAATAGTTCTTTGTGCCACAAGAGAGCAAAGTTGGTTATTGCTGCGAGTGTTGATTTTGAATCACGAGCAAGTGGAGGATTCTCGGTTAGAATTCTAAGTACAAAGAGAGTACATAAAGGTGTAACGTAGTTTTATAACGGTGAATTCCTTTTTTAAACATAATTCGCACCTTCGGTAGAACAAGGGCACAATTGCCCCTTTAGTCACATTGTACATTATGCCCTTTGTTCTATTGTACAAGGGCATAATTGCCCCTTTAGTCACATAGTATATTATACCCTTGTTCTACCGAAGGTGCGAAAGATGGCGTACAAATATTTAATTAAATAAATTCATTAACTTATACATGCATAGGTGAAGCTAAAAAATATTTACATGATTTAATCCAATGTTATTTCACAATAATATTTAAAAAAATGACTAATAAATTAAACAAATTACCAACATGATTTCACGCACACTCATAATTGACAATTAGACATGAACTAGCTATTTTCAACCAAAAGATGAAAATTGTTTAAAAACAAATTTAAAGGCACGAGATGCAATAACTTTGGTCTCGTTTTGCACATACAACTTTTCACCTCAGCAGCGAGAATATATTACCTAAAGGTCAAGAAGACATGGTAAAAATTAAACGAGATTTATAATGGTCCCCCAGCCGCCCGCGTGAGGCTAAACCACGACCATATTGTGTAAAAAGTTACTTTGACCCACGCTCGCAGCAAAATCGAATTTCGCTCACGGTCTTTAAACAGCAAAACCTGCCTTTTTGTGTTGCTAAGGTGAAAAAGTTCTAGCCAAGCGTGAAACAACGGTTAGTTCTCCAGTTTAGAACGCGTTGATTGAAACCGTGTTTTTGACATTCGAACGGCATGGAATGCAAATTGAGTTGTCACACGTGGTTTTAAATCATGCCCACAGAATTCCGGTGATCCGATAAGCGATGTTATTGAGTTAAAAAAATATGTGATAGCAGCAAAGAACTGAAGTGAAGTTTACCGAACTAATTTTCTTATTTTTTACAGGTAATTTGATGGGATCCCGAGGTGCCTGACTCCCGTGTTTAGTAAAGGTAGAACTACGCAAAGTTAATAATAATTACATAAATAAATTAGAATTAGAGAAAAAAAAGCAGTTTTCATTAAAGAAACTTTAATTTCGTCTTAAGGTAAAGCCTGACAAGTTTCTGTTTGGCCCTATTTCAATACAAACTTGTATTGAAATAGGGCCAAATAGAAACTTGTCAGGCTTTACATTTAGCATTCATTAGTTCATTACTAATTAGACCTAACCTAAATATAGTCAACAAGAATATAACTTTTGAACAGACGGCCAGTGGCAGCACACTTTTGTCCTTTGTCGGTTAACGCGTTTTAAAAAATAATGCAGTATTTCAAACATGACGTTAAAGCGACAAAGTACTGAAGTGTGCAGCAACTTTATAAGGCCGACAATACCTTTACCTTGTCGCTATACAAAACAAATACAAGCGATAAAGCTATTTGAGTTACACTGTCTAAAGAGGAAGTAGATATGTTACGAAGATCCATAAAATACCCAATTAAGCACTCTCGCTCTGCTTACGCCAAACGAGTTGACGATAGCTATCTCTCTTACTCTCGTGTTTTCCGTTTCTGTCCATCATTCATCAGTGAAACAAATTAACATATTTTAGTTTGTCTCGGGGCTCGGAACCGGTTTGAAAAATACCGGTTAATACCCGTTTATTTCAGTATTGCTCCGAACGTTTTCAGAACTTTATTTTAATCTTAATTAACCGGTTTAATCCACGAGCGGCTAGTCGAGAAACCAAAAGTTTTGCACTGAATAAAAACACTAAGGGGCGCTTGATTATGGTGCGTGACGTGCGTCTGGTTAAACCGGTTTTTTCAGCACGATACCGGTTAATTGGTAAATAACTTTATATAAAGGTTTCTCCAAAAACTGGTTATTTAAACCGGTTTATGCAAACGGAACCGAAATGAAAAGGTTTTGCGGCTAGTACATGAGAACTTTTTAAAAATTTAACTGGTATCCGAGCCCTGGTTTGTCTATTTTCAAACGCAATAGGAACGAAACACTCATACTCTGTTGTAATATCATCGCCGGGTATTCAAATAATAACGAAAAGTAGTCGTCGATTTATATAGTTAATTTTCGTTACTCACATGTAAAAGTTACAGTTTCTTAATTTCAATCCTTAATTAGGTACTTTTTTTAAAAATTCCCTGCCGGTAAGGTGTAAAAGTAATACTCGTACATTATGAAGTTATAACGTTGACTCTATAATATAATTTTAATAGCTGCGGCAAATTCCCGCACCGTATCACCCTGTAAAGCGTGTACCTCAACTAAGCCGTTTCAGCGGGCAAAGCACCAAAACGCCCTTTCAGGCCCTAATCCTCAGCCTATACGGGCCCAACAAAAGGCACGGGCAGTAAAGGGATTAAAATTTACAAAATTTATAGCCTTAGATGGTATTAAAATTGTTGGCGTGTGAAGATATTTGATTCTGGCTGGATAGTCGACCTTTTCGAGGAGTTGGGATTGTTTGGGGCTCGGCGGATTTTTGCCCTCGAAAAGACGTAACTGTTGTGGAAGTGCCATAGAATTTTCGAACTTATTAGGTATATTACTAAATAAAATCATCATTTGATGTTATTATAGATTTCATATTTCAAAGCGCTGAAAGAATTACAATTTGTGAGTAAAGTGGATACTTGTGTAATATCGTTTTATTCGACTTAATTGTGATATATAATTGTAATATTCGGTAGATTACTTTGAGAATTTTGAAAGCTGTTTCATCGTCAGTCCGTTCAAAGTTATTATATTATCTCGGACCCTCTCTCCAGCGCGTAATAAATGGAGTGAAAAGGACAGTTAAAAAAACATATTACCTTATATTATATTATCTTACAGATGGGCTCTTTCGGAGGCACACTCAGAATCAGCTGTTTTAATGCAGGTTCCCTAAGTTTTTCCTTCACCGTAGGAGCATCGAGTGACTTAAGTTAGAAAAACTCACGATGACCGCGGGGGTTCGAATTCGGTACTTTGCGAGCCCGAGTTGACTTCCTAAGAAAGACTAGGTATTATTTATTCCAAAGAAGACCATCCGTATAATATCGTTAAATAAATTTTACGCGGATTAATTAAAACTAATTCACTCATAAATGATGGACACTTCACAAACTCAAAATTAATATTCACCAACATCCCCCATTTAAGTCTATAAACTGAAATGTCAAACGTTATTGTTGCCCCTCAATATTCAATTATCCCTAGGCCCTATCAAACTTCAAGCGCTAACGGTATGCGCTTAATTCGAAGTATCTGTATGCCATGGTCCAGATTGTCCCGACCCTTCGGATTTACCGCAAACCGTCCCTTGTAATCCGAGCCCCGCAAATTCTGAATCTAAATATAGCATGCATGCACACGTTGAGTGCCGAGTACGCCACGTGGAGTCTTATTCTGTATGGAACTTAGTGCCGTATTACTTATATCATCTTGGCTGTGACTCCCGTCACAAGAAACCTCAAAGAAAACCTCAAGGCTTAGGAATCTGCCATTTTTGACTTACAAGATTACATTGATTACAGTCTTTCCACTAAAACTCCCAATACTAATGCCACTGGCTGGAGGCAATATAGCAAGTGGATAGCTTAAGCGCGAGTTACGTCGCGCGCGAGATAGAACCCGTCATTATCTAATTAGAACGGTAAGCACGAGTAGCACAAGTTGTATTTTCTCGCTTGTCGCTCAGTGCGTCTCCATCGTTACAGACTCGATCGAAAGGGAGATCCGAGCGACAAACAAGTCGCGGACCACTTGTGCTAGCCTTCCATAAAAAGACAGGGTATTCTATCTCGCGGGCGACATACCTCGGGCGCCGTTTGTGCTAGTTGGTCTGGCACATCGTGGTGGGCCTAGGGTTTCTCTGCCTTTTCGCCGACAAATCTTTGACAAATGCATCGTTTCGCAACCTATTCATTTGCTTTTTTTCTGTAATTACCCTACACGATGGTTCTAAAATAAATCCAGAATTATTTACAGTTTCAGAAAAAATGCTGGTTGTCAAATGATATGTTTGTGAAATGAATCATTTGTGAAACGTTGGTTATGAAATGATGGGATCTCGGGGCTAGGGTTGTTATTATGTTGAAATAAAAAGTCCTGAAAAGACTGCCACTGGGGAATGAAAGCTTTATGTTATGTATGTATTTAGAAGTTTTATGAAAGTGAACTTATCCCTTAATAGATACAGCAGGGCCCCTAACCAAGATGCAAACGCTCCTAACGTTTTTCTTTTCTATCTCTCAAAATGTATGGAATGACAGTTGACCACGTGGTTTATCGAAACGCACGAGAATGTCATCCTATACATTTTGAGCGATAGAAAAGAGAAACGTTAGGAGCATTTGCATCTTGACTAGGGCCCCAGGTCAACTTTTGAGAATTGATCACTCTAAAAGTAACCTAACATGTTATTATCGTAATTTTATAAGTTCGGGGTGGATTGTAGCGTTAATTTACGATTTATTTTCTACTTTTGAGCACTCGCTTCTAAAAAATTAATCCGCTGGGATTATAAAGACACGTTGACGACACGGTGACCTAGGTGGTAGTGACCCTGCCTCCGAAGCTAGCGGTCCCGGGTTCAAATCCCGGTAAGGGTCGCTATTTGTGTGATGAGCACGAGTATTTGTTCCTGAATCTTGATATTGTCAATACATATTTCTCTACATAAGTATGTTTATCGTTGTCTAGTACCCATAGTACACTAAATCTTAGTTTGGGACTAGGTCAATTTGTGTGACATTGTCCCGTGATATTTTATTATTTATAACAGCTAGCTGTCATCCATCAGACTACAATTTCTAAACTCTCTACACCCTTGCCCGCAAAATTCGTCCGTCAGTTATTTAATGAATTATATTTGCGTATAGTTAAACTTAGTCCAGGCTCAAAATCTTTATTTAAAGAGCTGGGTCACTATTGTGAGCATGTCGCGCTATTTTTTTTAAACGAACTTATCTTTTATTTAAGCCTACTGCAGTCAATTTATACATTTGTTTGGCGATAACTCTTAAAACCTGCTAAGTTGCTGTTAGTGAAAGGGATGAAGCTATAGGACTCGAACTCTGTCTCATTAATTTCCTGGAATTTGACAGAATATGACAGCACATAAAACGGCCTCAGTTCTTAACATAACTTCGAATAGAGCCTCAGGTTATGTTTAGTCATTAAGTATGAAAAGGGTCAGAAGGTGTTGCTTCTAAAACACCTATAAACATTTTACCTGAACTCAAAGGGATTTCATAAAAAAATAATTGCCTCTCGGATTACTCGGGTCCATTTAGACGCGAGTAAAAAAAAAACAAATTATAAATATCGGTTCAGTTTTAACAATAATGATTTATGGAGAACCTTTTGAACTAGCAATTATGTTAAAAAATATCCTCCTAAAATATTATTGTGATCAGTAGAACAGGTCCATGAACATTTGTAAAATGTAGGTATAGACTGAACCATTGCAGTATTTGGGTGTTATTAAAAACTTTAGCCGACTGTAATTTTCTTGCATAGTCATCAGGGCATTCAAAAGTTTGTACCTAGTCAAGGACTAAAATTAAGAAACGTTAACTTTTCCGCTGAGTTACGAAAATTAGTCATCCATTTATATACTACTCTCAACGCCAATTACCAGTAGGTATCTCAAATATATGAAAATATGTGAACAAGATTCAAGCCTCACTCGTTAGTATATGCTTGCACTTTCTACAGGAGTTTTGTCTGACATACCACCATGTGTGTCTGATATAACAGTATAGCTTATTTTCGTAACTCAGCGGAAAAGTTAACGTTTCTTAATTTTAGTCCTTTACTAGGTACAAACTTTTTAAGAAATGCTTATCAACTATTTAACCAGTACCTATGCCTAGCCAAGATGCAAATACTGTTAAAGTTTCTGTTTTGTAAACACTCCAAATGAATGGAGTTGACATAGCGGTCGACGCGATTTGCCATCAGCTTACGTCATTCCTTTACACTTTGTCGATTTTCGAAAATCGTTATCGTTATGATTTCAGACTAAGCCCCGTGATTAGTCCAAACTTGAATAGGTCGACGTTGTGTAAATATTAAACAGAGATCCGGGTGACATCATTAAAAATTTTAGGGATAAAAGTACCCTATGTAAGGACATAGGGTACTTTTTATCAAAGGGACATAGAATACATATATCGCTCTCGCACTTACATAACTACTTATATATTGTTTAGAAAGTAACAGATGTTTCATCCAAGTTTATCCTCATCGATAAACACTACCACAGTTGACTGAGAAATGTACAAACTTAACTTTCGGTCCAACTATTTCCAACAAACTAAACTATTTCAACACGTAGCGGCTTCTCGTCTTTATATTCATAAAGGTACCTCTACTGTACTACTTTGACACTAATTACTAACCCCTTTTAGTGGTCAGGCTTAGGTTCCATTAGCCTTTAGCCCTTTAGGGACCCTAAATTAAGCAGATTAACTTACATACATAGCCGTGTTCATGGTACGCACAAAGGCAGTTGAATCGGGTCATTCCACGTACAAATTTGCTGACAATATGACCCGTTTCATTGCTCTTGAGCAATAGGACTAGTGCCAGTCTTGGTGATTTTGATACAAAACGTAATGAATGATGTAGTTCTTGGTACTGATTGTGTCAAGCAAGTTTCTCAAAGGTTAATTGGCTTGGATTTGGGTCTAAGAGGGTTCAAAATTAAATAAGTTACCATTTAACTCACTATTCAGTTCCGAGACTTTAATCCTTTGTTCATAATTACTAATTTTATAAATGTCAGAGTAACTCTGTTTGTCTGTTGGTTACGCTTTCACGGCTAAACCGCTGAATCGATTACCTACTATAAAATTTGGTATCGAGATAGCTTGAGTCCCCAAGAAGGATAGGATACTTTCTACTCCGGAAAATTAGAGTCACCCCACACTAGCGTATTTTGAGCGTGTCGATGTCCTGCTAGCGTTCGCGCAACGTCAGCGCCTAACGCAGCGTCGCCGCGAGGTCGTTCGAACGCCAGCGTTGCCGTTACGCCGACGCCCAAAAGACGCTATTAGTGTGGGGTGTTTCTTAGACTGTTTCCGGTTGCGTTAAACGTCTTATTCGCGGACGGAGCTGCAGGCAGCAGCTAGTTACTACATACATACACATACATAAAGTCACGCCTTCATTCCCAGAGTGCGGTAGGCAGAGCTACAGAATTACCAACAACTCTAAAAAACTTGTTGATAATTCTGTAGCCACTACACCTAGCAGCAGCAGTATTCTACAGTAGTAGTAGTAGTGCAGGTAGTGCAGTATTCTGTACCAGCTAGTTACTAATCTTATTAAATTCAAAAGTTATTTATTTGTTCCGTCCTCATAGCTCAACGACACAACCAATCCACTTCAATTTGGGACAGAGATAGTTTATATTATTAGCCAGAGATGGACACAGGGTACAGTCGAATTCAGTTTATAAAAGTAAGAGAATAGTTTGAATTATGAGTAGCTGCGACAAGGTAGAATCGTACAGTATACACGATTCTGTTGTATCTACATATATAATAAACTAGCGACCCGCCCTCGCTTCGCTCCGGATTAAAGTATTATACATATAAACCTTCCTCTTCAATCACTCATCTATTAAAAAAAAACCGCATCAAAATCCGTTGCGTAGTTTTAAAGATTTAAGCATACATAGGGATATAGGGACAGAAAAAGCGACTAGTAAACATGTCAGCCTACTTGTGCTAAATGTGGTTACAGAATTATTAACATGTCTTTAGAGTTGTTGGTATTTCTGTAGCTCTGCCTACCCACTCTGGGAATACAGGCGTGATGTTATGTATGTATGTAAAAAGCGACTTTGTTTTAGGTATACTATGTAGTGATGAATCACTGAATGTGTTGCTAAGCGCAAATCTCGAGAGCAGCTGAACCGATTTCGCAATTTTTTTATTGTGTTTGATACTGTCAGGAGAAGGTTCTAATGAAAGAAAAAACAGATAAATCCACCGGAAATGTCAGAAATTTGCAGCGGGGCGAAGCCGCTGGCGACCCGCTAGTATAGAATAAAAGCGTGTAGAATTTAATTATGAGCTCTCTGACTTTACCTACTAACTAAATTGTACCGTTACTTAGGTTTTCGACCGTAAGTAGGTACTTTGTATTCTGAAAAATCAGCTCCCGAAGGAATATTGGTAGACAACTTCTGCGCGGACGAAGTAGCGGGAAAACTTACATCAATTACCTTAGTTATGAACCCAGAAAGTAGGTAATGATTAAATTCTGCCGTAATATCAAAAATGGCGGCTAACAGTAATGTAGTAATTGAAGAACTCCATACTGTATTGCTTAACCACATTTTTAAAATGCTTAGTACCTATTTCACCATACGATGTTAACTAAGTAGTTAGACAGACGATTAGAGCGTTAACAGTTGTCAAAATGTATGAACTAACAGCCGATAAACATTGATTAAATTTAACATCGTGTGGTGAAATTGAAACTTATACCATGCAGTTAGCCGCCTTCTTTGATATTACAGCAGTAATACCGCTCTACTTAAAATCCAACAGTTATTTTTAAGCATCAATTTGAGCATTAACAAGGTGGTCATACGGGTTAAAGGTTGTGTTAGCGAAATGAAAATGAGACAGTAATATAAACTCATTTTTTGTAGCACTTTCTCCTCCACAAAGGCCTTAGCAGATGAAACGCTGGTCGTGCGCAGCGGGATTCACGACAGTGCCCGTATTATGGTCGCCTTTATCACGATGGATAAAGCATCCGTCACTCTCGCACTTACACACTGCTCAGAGAGAGAGAGACAGGATGTTTTATCCACGTTTATCCACATCGATAAATACGAACAGAAACGTTATACCAAAGGGGAATGTGTTTCTTGATAAGCACAAGTAACTGAAGTTTTCAAAACATCCTCCGGTACCTGCAAACACACGCGGCTTCTTTTCAAAGTTGCTTGGCACAATTATTTTCATTAAATTTAACATACAAAAAGCGGCCAAGTGCGAGTCGGACTCGCCCATGAAGGGTTCCGTAGCAGCAAGTAACATAATATAAAAGTTCGTTGTAGCTTTGATCAATGTTTTTATGACATATTAAAAAAAAACTACTTACTAGATCTCGTTCAAACCAGTTTTCAGTGGAAGTTTGCATGGTAATGTACATCATATACTTTTTTTAGTTCTATCATTCTCTTATTTTAGTTACAGGGGGGGTGGACACACATTTCAACACTTTGGAAGTGTCTCTCGCGCAAACTGTTCAGTTTAGAAAAAAAATGATGTTAGTAACCTCAATATTATAAAAATTATTGTAGAATACTTAAAAAAATTATTTATACATCAAAAAAACTTAGCAACAAACATATCTTTGCTAATTCACAAAATAAAACAAAATCTATGTGGCAGATAATAAACAGAGAGACTAAGAAAAATACATTTAAAAACAAAAAAAATATTCATTTAAAATCAGATAAAAAAACAATAATCGATCCTCAAGAAGTAGCTAATTACTTTAATACTTTTTTTACTTCAGTTGGGAATTCAAATTTTAACTATACCAATAAAATCCCCCTAACCAACACTATGAATAAATCATTTTTTCTGAGCCCGGTTGAACCTAAAGAAATATACTTACTGCTAAAAAATCTCAAAAACAAATCTTCCTTTGGCATTGATGAAATCCCTCCTACTTTAATTAAACGTTGTGCTGAGATATTAGCTGTGCCGTATACACAACTAATAAATCAGTCTTTTTCGGAAGGTATATTCCCCGATGCATTAAAAATTGCTTTAATTAAACCTACCCATAAAAAAGGGGAAACCACCGATGTAACTAACTACCGTCCCATTGCACTTCTACCAACTTCTGCAAAAATATTCGAAGCTGCAATGATAAAGCGCCTGTATCCCTTTTACGAAAAGTTTAAAATCCTACATGACAGTCAAAATGGCTTCAGGCAGAATCGCTCTACGACTCTAGCAATTTACACTTACGTCCAACAAATCATAAAAGCAATAGATAATAAAAAATATGCTATAGGCCTCTTGCTCGATATGAGCAAAGCCTACGATAGAGTCTGCTACGAAACATTATTAGATAAATTATACAATACGGGGATTAGAGGATTGGCTCATCAGTGGTTCAAATCTTATCTGAGCAATCGTTCACAATACGTTGAAATCGAGTCCACAGATTTTGAGTCAGGGAGAATTCAACACATAAGATCTGATAGAGTCCCTGTTTCTGGCTCTATCCCTCAGGGTAGCGTCTTAGGATGTTGTCTATTCCTGATCTATATAAATGATCTCCCGAATATACTGGATGACCATTGCGTGCTCTTTGCAGACGATATATCTGTACTTCTGCCATGTTCAAATATTATTGAAGTCGAAAATAAATTAAATTTAACGCTACAGAAAATTATAAATTGGCTAGAAACTCACAATTTAAAGCTCAACCTAAATAAAACTAAAGTCATTCAATTTAAGCCACATCAAAAATCTGCATTACCAATATCCATTAGCCATAATAATATTAAACTGGAAACCGTAAACTCTGCTCCTTTGTTGGGCATAGATCTGGACACAAACCTTAACTGGAAATCACATATCCAAAAGCTTTCAAAAAAACTCTCCTCCTTTATATACGCTCTCCAACATCTCAAACGCTGCACCGACTTCCAGACGGCGCTGACTGCGTACTACGCTTACGGGTACTCTAGAATGTCATATGGTCTCATATTATGGGGACACAGCACTGATATTGATAAAATTTTCATCCTACAAAAAAAATGTATTAGAATACTAGCTAATATAGATCAAATGGAGTCTTGCCGGCCACATTTTATCAAGTTTGAAATGCTCACCCTAACTTCTATGTACATATTTGAATCAAGCAAGTTCATAAGAAAACACATGGATCTATACACGCAAATAACAGATACAAGAAGAAATGATAGGAATCTTAACAAACTAAAATTACCCTTTTCCAGATTAAAAATAGTAACGTCTAGTCCTCACCACAATATGATTAAGATATACAATCACCTACCTAATTATATAAAAAACCTAGATGAGCCAAAGATGTTTATTAAACAATTAAAAACATTCTTAATTAACAAATGTTTCTACAACTTAAACGATTTTATTAATGTTAACTACTATTAACTCCATACTTACATGGTGAACCTAGATTAAGAATACGTAGAATATAGTTTTAATAATTGCTGCAATAATGTGTAATACCTCTGATATTATAACAACTAGTGCCTAAATTGTGATAAAGTGCAATAATTAGGATCTAGAATAATTTAAATTGTTATAAATCTAGTTAGCCCTCTCATGTTGCTGTGCCCTTGCAGGGCGTCACATGCATACCTAAGCTTTAGCCTATAGTTCCATCTGATGTTAATGAAATGTGATACGCAATAAATGATTTTGAATTTTGAATTTTGAATATCATTTTTGAAGACCTATCCATAGATACCCCACACGTAAGGGTTTGATAAAAAAAATTTTTCGAGTTTCAGTTTTAAGTATGGGGAACCCCCAAAATGTATGTTTTTTTTTTCTATTTTTGTGTGAAAATCTTAATGCGGTTCACAGAATACATCTACTAACCAAGTTTCAACAGTGTAGTTCTTATAGTTTCGGAAAAAAGTGACTGTGACATACGAACGGACAGACAGACAGACATGACGAATCTATAAGGGTTCCGTTTTTTGCCATTTGGCTACGGAACCCTAAAAAGGGCTTTGGTAGGTCAAAAGAGTAATTACTGACTACTAGTTATAACTATTGACAATATTGAACTAGTCCTTCACTTACTTTCAAATCCGCATCTTATTATTTTTTAAATGAACCATGAGTTACAGTGACCGTCCTCGCTAGAGATTCGAATGCTCTGTCTCTCTATACTATACCATCGTATTTCAATACTGTCAGGGACAGAGCATTCGAATCGCTAGCGAGTGCGGTTACTGTAACACATGAAAAGGGTACAAAGCTGCACTTTTATGCCAATAAACAGTATGTCAGATTGATTTGCCAAAGTAGATTCAATCATCTTCTCTTAGTAATAAGGTTGTGATTGCTACAGGAGTTTTATTTGAGATACTGCTATTTGAGTTAGCAGGGCAGAGTGGCCCTAGAGCATAACGTTAACAAAAACGATTCTCGAAAACTGACAATATGTATGAAGTTGGTATAAGCGTTCGATAGCAAAGTTCTCACAATTGTCTCGATTACTGGAGTTCAAAATTGACACAATTAGCGTCAAAAACGAGATTGTTTACTAAAAATGCATGTTAATTGACCTAAACCCGCGCGGAAATCGCACCGCTACCGTCCCGCGTTTTGTGTGTCAGCCTGCAAGTTAAACCCAATACTATGTTATTACAAAGGTCTAAATTACCTTTTACTCTGTACCAATAATTACAGAAGAATGCGCCGCCGGACGCGCCTCTTCATTATAATGAACCGTGGAATTAAAGTGGCAAGGTAAAAAATGAATTAAAGACATTAGAACCAATTATATGACCATCAGGAGCATACAAACTGGTTCCCGTCCGAGGTTTTATTCTGTAAAAACAGCTCTCCGTCGAACGGTCGATCGAGTTAACGAAGTCATATTAAGCACTCGGCAGGTAAAAGGGTGGGTAAGCTAAGAATGCATGCCCTTAACCTCTTGAGCCCCACCATACTACAATCCGGTAGATTTTTGTGAGTAGGAATTTGACTCTACCAGCAAGGAAATAAAGTTCAGTTACCTTTGCACTTAATTGACATTTTCAATTTTGAAACAAATAAAAATGAACTTTATGACACTTGAAAAAAAGTTTAAATTGGATTGCCTAGATTATGTACTTTCTATAGCACATCGGGTCTTACGAGGCTAAATGTTGTTTTTGCGCTCCGACGTGACAACTTTACCTCGCCGGTTAATAATTAGTCGAGTTCAGTAACGAGTTGGTTAAGAGAATCACCTTGAACGGGTAGCAAAAGTTGTCTTGGTTGTCGCTCGGATATACCTTTCTTACTAGTCTGTAATGATAGAGACGCACTGAGTGACAAACCAGCTAACCTGACTCAGGGATGACAAACCTTCAAACATATTCAGCACTTGAAAAACTTGAAAATAAAACATGTTTTTTATCTTAAGATCTTTAATATTTTCATTTTATTGATTCAAGTATAGTATATTATTTCCACTTTCTCTCATAAACATGATAGATAGATAAAAACACGCAAACACGAACTCACACACACACATACACACACACAGTGTGCCACACTTTTGTTTCTTTAATGTCTGTCCCCCCTAAATTTCTCCTTCAGTTATTATAAGAAAATCTCGTAATTGACCTATGTGTAAGCTTTCTATATCATACCTATATTTTATCAATATTGTGCTGTAGTTTCACTACATAGTATAAAACAAAGTCGCTTTTTCTGTCCCTATAATTATCCCTATGTATGCTTAAATCTGCAACGGATTTTGATGCGGTTTTTTTTAATAGATAGAGTGATTGAAGAGGAAGGTTTATATTTATAATACTTTAATCCGGAGCGAAGCGAGACCGGGTCGCTAGTTAATGAATAAATAATATAAAACCATTTATTTTGGCAATTAAGGTAAACTTACAGAAGTTATCAAGTTAGTTGTTTCAGTGCATGCAGAATGTGAAAGTGAATGCAATTATTGCCATTGAACTTAAGTTTTGCAAATTGTTTGATTCAAATCATCATCATCATCATCGTATGAATTAAACCCATCTTAGCCCGAAGGCCATTTCCTCCCATTGAAGCAGATACCCTCGCAGGTACTGAACTCCGAGTTAAATAGAATAATTAAATTTAATAATTAAATAATTTACACATTTCTTGGAATATATAAATAACAAATATGTTACAGAAAAAAGTTTTGTGATACTAGTTTCTGTGGTATATGTAATAATAACTAATAAATGTATGTATTTCGTTCATAAGTATGTTGATGTATTGTTAATGCCATGCCCTAAATTCTTTAATTCTGGTGCTAGAGGATTTAAATACAAACTCTTAATTTTAAACTTTGTTTGCTCCCTTCCTCTCACTCTTTATTTGCTTCTTTATCAAAAGAAAACGAACTCAAAACGCAACTTAAAGCTTACTCGTAGATACCTACGTTTTTTAATTCCTTCGCTATTTTTTGCGCAAGTGTTTGTTCGGGGTTGTTCGAAATGAATTTGGGGTACAAGGCTTTCCTGATGTTTAACAACATTTCGCATTACGGCGAGGTTTTGCCTCGTAAAACTTGGTGGGTCCATGGCAGGGCAATTTATATCGCGTTAGACCCTTGGCGTTAGGGTTTTTTAAAGAACGCCGCGGGCAAGAACAACCCCTTTCACGGTATACTCTAAATAGAAAAATTTACGAGGTAAAAATAAAAAGGTTTACTGCAAGTGATGCCTCTAGATTTGCAAGAGCAATCTCAAGTGAATTACGTACCTATAGGGTAAACTCGAGACTCATGCCGCAGCTCTGTTTGCCGTTAACATTATTCTACTTAAGCTTTTTAGTCAAAAAATTATACCGGGTGTTGCCTGTAATAGGAGCAATAAATTGAGGGATCGCTTCTACTCTATACCTAAACGTAACACCATTTGTTCTACAACTTTAAAAAAATATGTAATTATATATGTAATTTATTATTTGGGATATTTTCGAACAAACTAAATAGTAGTTTCAATGTACTCCATCCAATAGTCTAGTTGACATCTACTCTCAGCCTAGCAACTTCATAGTTTTCGCAATGCATTGCTTGCTTAGAAAATCTAAATTCATTAATATTTAGTTAACAATAAGTTATTTTCAAAAGTTGTTGAATAAATGTTGTTACGTTTGTGGTGTGGAAACAATCCCTCAATTTATTGCTCCTGTTACAGGAAACACCCGGTAAATAATGTAGCAAACATTTACTTAAGATATGAGTAAATCCACGTATAAAAATAAAGGTTACGTATTACAATATATAAGGTTCAATTTACATAATGGGTCATTATAAATAGTGGTCATAATTATATAATGGTTTCATTTCTGAAAACTAATTTCTTAGGGTTGTTATAAAACAAACCTAACCTAACCTAATGGGTTCTATACAATGGCCTTTTAAAAATCCTGAAAAGTTTACGGTTTGATAAATAAAACCATTATATATTAGGACCATTATGTATTATGACCCATTATGTATTTTGAACTTTATATATGATCCCAAAAATAAAACGTAACCTATGACACTTACAAATACCGTGGCGTACTATTGGTAAAATAATTTTCAAAACCGGTTCAGTAGATCCAGGGATTACTCCCTACAACCTCACAAACTCACAAACTTTACCTCTTTATAATACCTATTAGCATTTATGACAGTGTATTTAATTATTTATACCTTCATACATAATAGTCTGATAAACTGATATATTTATGTGTTTTAAATCTTGATATCATGTGTAATTTTCCGCCACATATTCACTTTAAATTGACTACATAATGATCCAGCTATTAACTCACCAAACCACAACGCTCGGTATAAATAAAATATAAATATACCGCTCCAAAGAGAAATCCACAAATGCCTTCTATTTCGTGCCAGTTCTAACTTGTCGGAGAATCCAACGAAGTTTTCAGAGGCTCGTTTATTTCACGACTTCGCGTACAATTTTCGGTTTATTTATGGCTCGACTTCTCAAAGTTTTAACGGTGAGTTCAACGTCAAACAAATCTGAGTACCTTTTTGACACTTCGGTTACCCTGGTACCTTCATCATATCTAGGCCTGGGTAAAACGATATTGCTTTTGACACGTTACCGTATTGTTTTAAATAAGCGTTATCCTAACGTTGACGATACGACGACATGTCATAATCAATATTGTTTTACTGCGTGGAATAGTGACCCTATCTACAAAGCTAGCGGTCCCGGGTTTGATTCCCTGCAAAAGCTTATATTCGTGTTAGTAGCGAATATTTGTTAATTCTTGGATTTTATAACCATGTATGTAAGAGTACTTAAGTATGTATTTCTCTATGTAAATACGTTATAGTTATCTAATTCCTATAGCAGGTCAAGTCCTGTGAGATTGTCCCCTGATATTTTATTAATTATCAAAATTATACGTAAAAAAACTCATCACTATGACAGGGATCTATCTATAGTGGATCAATAAACCACAACTAGTTCAGACGTGGTTCTACCACTATTAAAACCCCTGGTTTCATAACGACTGCTTGACATAGCAGATCAGAAAATGCTGGTCCATTCAACCCTGTCGCGTTATTTATAGAATAACACCACAACACTTGAGCATCGATTTAAGAACTTTGGCCCGACCGAAGGCGGTAGAAAGTTTGATTCGGAGTTGGGTATAAGGCTGATTGATTCATGGGCAATCCCTCGTATTGTCTACCCTTGTCCTGAATACAGAAACCGTGTGGAATATTAAGAAACTTTAGAAGAGGTTACATTTAGATGTCACGTTGCTTATACAGTGTGTTACTGGCATGAGGGCTTCTGCTTTAACTAACGATAATATGTTGTTTAAGTATCTATTTGCAGGTATAATTAAGTCGAAGTTAACTAACGTAACGCTGCAATTTAACTTCTTAGATTTTAACTATCATCAATGTACTGGAGCTATGTGTAAGTATCGTAATCAATATCGGTATTACTTGGTACAAGGCGTACATTGGTACAGGGGCAGAACATAGAGAGTTATTAATACTCCTTGAATTTGTCAGATTTGAGAAACTAAAATGACAGAAAATAATCGTTGTCAAATACCCTGCTAATATGTGGTTGTCAAACTTGAACGAAAGTCATTCCTCTCGTAATAATTTAATGTTTAATAAATAGTGAAAAGTGTAGTGAGTAGTGAAAAGTGCGACATGATTTTGTTGTACGGCGAAACACACGGCATCGCAGCAGAAGCGTTGAGGTTGTATCGTGAAAGATACCTGAACAAGCAACATCCTCACAATCCCAGATTCATATTAGAAGCCGTGCAACGAGTTCAGACGTCAAATGGGGCTTATATGGTCACTTAAAAACAAGTCTTAGTTTGGTCACGAGACTATTAATTAACTTTAACGCACAGTGTACAATGCTTGCAATTTATTTTTTGTTAGAAAACAAGCGTGTACTCTTTTATCTTGATTTAATTAAAATAAACATGTAGGTACATTAAGGAGTTGCCCATTGTTACTCTATATCAAGAAAAGCCCTCATGCCGGTAACACACTGTATAACACTCGGAACACTAAAACAAAGTCATCAGTATCTCAGTTGCCAAAATGTTATGGATGATCTAGGAACTACGGCAAGATCTACATACTGGTAAACAAACAGAAAATCATAAACGCCTGTATTTTTAACCCCGACGCAAAAAGAGGGGTGTTATATATAAGCAGAGCCCGGAATTTTCGTAGCAATTTTAATGTGTCATAGGGACTTCTCGTTTATCGACTTCCGATATACATAATTTTATCGATACATTATACAGAACACAACACAACATATCAATGAAGATTAAAAGTAAAGGTAAACAACAGGCGGTCTTATCGCCAAAGAGCGATCTCTTTTATATGACTTTTGAGTGGCTGAAAATGTTAAAAAGAGATTTGCAATGAAAAGTTAATAGTTAACAATTAACAATAACAGTTCAGTGTTTTAACATTTATCATTTTCAAGAAGTCAATATGACAGCTCAAAAGTGCTACGAAAATTCCGGGCTCTGGTTATAAGTTTGACGAGTAAGTGTGTGTGTGTGTCTGTCTGTGTCACCGTAGCTCTTAAATGGGAGAAACGATTTGAATGCGGTTTTTTTTAAATGAAAGCAGGTTTTTTAGCGGTGGTTCTTAGACATGTTTCATCAAAATCGCTTCAGCAGTTTTTGGAATATTAAGCTTTTAGAGGTTAAAAGCCCCCAAAATAACGGCGACACCTACTTTCAGAGCTGATATCTCTTAAACGGCCCAACCAATTTTCATGAAATCTTGCTAAGAACCATCCTGATTTATCTAGCTTTATGTAAAAAATAACTTGCGTACAAATCCATTCATCCGTTTGGAAGCTACGATGCCACAAACAGACACTCAGATGGAGAAGTTTAAAATTTAAAAAACCCCCGACTAAATAAATAGTCAGTAAAAAAACCTTTAAAAAGTAAAAAATAATAAGTAGTGGCCTTAAGGGCTAATGGTTTGATAAGTAGATACTTTAAATTTCTAATTTGCTTTATAATCGGTTTAAATATTATATTCAAAGGTAGCTGAAATTGTATCAAGGCGAACAGCAAGTTACAAATATTTTGCCACCATTATAAAGCATTTCGTCTCATTGCGATTGGGTAGAAAACATACGAAAAACATAAATTAAACGTTACAGTATCTCTTCAATTACTTCCCTACTTCTGCATCTACTTATGTTACTAGTTTGCAATAAATATAGCATAACTTCTCTATACAATCTTGTTAGTACTCACGGTCACTCGGTGCCCCCTGCCCCAACGCAGCAACTGCTACCACCAGAAACACCACTTTCAGAGAACCCATTGTAAATACTGCGTCTATTAACTGCTTCCCGCTTTATATACTGACCCTGAACGCCTACGGCCATATTATCCACGCCACGACCTTGGACAATTGGATAATCAGCTCATCGCAGCCACGTAATGCGGTATTGTTGGATTTGTTATTGTACGTCTGACTCTTTGTCTCTCAACGCTCCTGTTGTTTTTGCTACTCTTGATAAGGATAGAGGTTCCTGCAATGGGGATAGGTTACAGAGATAGATGGCATGAAGAGGTGTTATAATAGTTATCAGCATTAGGCATTCTCAGTCTTGGTCACATTTGTCATCCAATCGCCCAAAGAAATTTAATCAATCGCGTTAACTTTGTATATAATCGACCTCCTCAGATCTTGCTTCAAATGTGACAGCTAAATTGAGGGGCAATTATACAAAACTAGCTGATTCTCGCGACTCCGGGAACGTCCAATTTTCGGGATAAAAAGTACCCTATGTCCTTTCTCGGAACTCAAACTATCTCCATACCAAATATCATCTTAATCGGTTCCATAGATCGAGAGATTACCCCCTACAACCTCACAAACTTACAAACTTTATCTCTTTATAAATTAGTTTAGAAATTCGTAATATCAAAGTGTATCCGACAGGATCCCAATTGCAGAAGAAGATCTAATGGAACACCTTGCATTTTAAGGTGATTGCATATTTCGAAGTTTACTTTAACGGAAGCGGATACGTTATCCAGAAACTGGTGGCAGATTATTCAATATTCATAGGTAATTTTCACTAACTTTAATAGAGTGAAGGTTTAAAACCGAGATAGCTCTTTTACCTTTCTTGCCTGCCGTTACAAAAATATATCGGAAGCGTTATCACAGTTCATTGAATAATGATCTTAATTTTGTTAGACAGTTTGATGGGCGAAAAGACAAACTCGAGAATATTGTTTTGCTTCCTTCGCTGATAAATGTTCGAAAGATTATATTTCTGCATAATCGAGAAATAAATCACTGTATTTTGGGTGACTAAGTAAATGTAGTGCTATTGTACTTTGTGTTGAATGTTTATCGACCATACAAAAAGTTGTTGTGTCTAGTTTAGTCCGTTTGTATCTCTATCTATCTGTGATCTTCTATTACTTGAATGGGAGTACGGTTTTTTGTGACAGATTTTTTTCAAAGATGGGGTTTGGCTAAATATTATGAAAATCGATAGATTTAAACAGCAGTGATCAACTCTGAAAGAAATAATTTCTGCGGTTTCTACCAGTTGTACCTAAAGACCTGTGTTTCTCTAAGTTTTGATAATTAATTTGCATAGTAAAAAAAAACTATTGATAAGAAGAAATTTACTCCATCTATCTATAACCAGGATTTTATCGATTTTCTATTTAAATTAAAAATACAAAGTATTCCAATGTTTCTGCTGAACTTTTCCCAACAAAACTAAAATCCAATTTCCGGGACACAGTGGTCGCCATCAGCGATTAGGGTCCGAACAAAAACAGAAACTTTGGCGTTCAACTAAATTGTTTAAAAGTTTCTTTATCTAAAATAGCAGAACGTTGCGTTGTGTTCTAGAATAATGTGATAATTATTAAGGGTCGAGTTGATGTTTTCTAACTTGGATCAGGCTATACTTTTTTATGGAAAAGATGGCCAGTGGAAAAGATGGAACCTTGGCTGTCGTGTCAGGTCACCTTTTATGAACACGTCATGATTTGGGGGGGTCCAAATCTAAGAATTGATAATACCATGTAATGTACTTTTAGGAAATATTGAACTCGAAAAGTTTAATTTTCAACACTGCAAGTAATAAAATTCTGCAAAATATCCTAAATGAAAGCACATAAACGAATTTTAAAGGAAAACTATCACGAGTAAGTAGACTTCATTGGTTCTGGAGGGAGACCCAGGCGATTACAGTATCTATACCTATTAAAAACCATCTTCGACGGCACCAAAATGTATTTTTTTAATGATATTTGTTAATAAATAAATAATAAAAAAATGTATTTTTTTAATTGCCCGTGTAGTTGCCGGGTTAGACTAGTGCCACTCCATGTCTTCCCGTGGATGTCGTAAGAGGCGACTCAGGGAATAAGGGCTTGTAGTACTGTTAGGCGATGGGCTTGCAACCTGCCACTAATACAGTAGTAAACTTCTTGGCCTGATTGTGCAAAATGTGGTTATAGAAATATCAACAAGTCTTTTTAGAGTTGTTGGTATTTCTGTAGCACTGCCTACCCCACTCTGGGAATGAAGGCGTGATGTTATGTATGTATTTGTTAATTTTGGAGATAGATTTTTGGGTTTGTTGTAACGAGCATAGTCCGACATGCTCTTGCCAGTTTTTATTATTTAAAATAGCACATTTTATTGCGTAACTGCATACCACCCTGTGTAGTGGTTTTCATTTTACATTTGTAAAATATTGGTGCTAAAATAATTACAACGTACATGTAGACTCACTAATTTATTGACGCTTGTCCACAAAATCAAATATTACGCTCATTAAGTCCGTTAATAATGTTTTAAATCAATATTGATATTTTACAATATCAAATTATTAACTAAAAACATCACAAAACTGGTTTTTAGTGTTGGACAGGATATGAACTTGAAACCAATTTTAAGGAGTTACTCATTCGATATAAGATACATCTAACCTCCTAGGACCGACTGTCCAATGAAATTTGCCAATGGAATATGAATCTAATTTAAATAGAATAGAGTTAATTTTCTTCAGTAGTTAACAGCAACGGATTTTTATCCCAATGGCCGTATTATGTATAACTAAAACCTTTTTCTCTTAGTCTGACTGACATAAAGAAGACAGAGTTAAGTGTTGTGACCATGTTGGGAGAATCTCACAAAGCATCGTGAGATTTGAGGTGAGTCGTGCATGAGTAGCTCAACAGTAGCAGTGAGTTGAATATTTACATACACACATAACATCACGCCTTCATTCCCAGAGTGGGGTAGGCAGAGCTACAGAAATACCAACAACTCTAAAAAGATTTATTGGTAATTCCGTAACCTCATTTTGCACAAACAGGCAAAGATGTTTACGAGTGTATTAGTGACAGGTTGCAAGCCCATCGCCTAACTACAAGCCTTTATTTCCTTCGTTGCCTCTTACGACATCCACGGGAAGACATGGAGTGGCACTAGGGTAAGGACCAAATAATGTAATTGCCGGGTTAGAATAGTGGCATATCCTAACCCGGCAATTACACGGCATAAAACCACACTTGGAAATCTCACGAAGTGTGTCTGAGATTTGAGGTGACTCGTTCATAAGTAGCAAAACACTACTATCATTTAATATTTACTAGATATTTATTCAAAATCAAAATCCGTATGCTAATTAATTTATTGTGAACGAACCCAGCTCAGTGCACGCCAATCGATACAAACGCGTTTCGACCATCTTTTGTTGTTAGGGGTTGACAGCCCCCTAGCATAGCCACCCCAGTAGCTCGGTAATTAACAGCGCTTACAGCGGTGTCAAGCGCTGTCCGCTTGTTGCGCTAGGTAACATGATCTAATGAATTTTCGTTGTAATAACAATTAGGTAAAATAATGGCTACGGGAAATAATTAGCTGTTATTGTAGTATAATTTCTTTGTACAGGGCCTCTAGTTAAAACAATATTGCTGTCGAAATGTTATCGTATCATCAACGTTTTTTTAACAGTAATGGTAGCTGAGATAAAACAATACTGTTTTACCGCTTAGAATAGAAGCCCAGGATTAAATCAATATACCTACAGTATGCAATGCACTTATTTTGGATGCACTGTTAAACCGCGGACAGACAAAGTATAAGGGATTCCTTGTTGACTACGGAACTCTAAAAATAGGACTTTGTTTGTAATCAGCCAGTTATCAAAAAATGATATGCTGAACAAAAAGTTATATTGTCAAGCCCTCTCACTTAAAACTTTACCGTTCTTGTGTCATCTCGCTTTAGTGAGAGATAGTACGCGGGTCGAGCGCCGTGTCGGCGAAATATTTGGACATTTGTATGCGTCGCGAGCGAAGCCTGTCTGGGAAGTGTAATTACAAGGGGATTATAAGCTACTTGGTAAAATGAATACCTGCGGTGTCTGTCGTGTTATAACGTTATAACTTTAAACTTGATTTGAATCATTTTGTGGTTTTTGGACTAGACAATATCTTCCGAATTGTCCGTCTGTGCGCGGTTTAACTCAGAGACTTGGGACTACAAATTCTGCAAATTCTGTGTAATGTTTTTGTTTGGTGGACAATAAAGTGTTTTGTATTGTATTGTATTGTACAAAACTGTAATTTGGCATAGTTATACATGTACGTAGATAAAGTTATAAAATAAAATCGCATTTTTTTCTACAAGTAAAGCAATAGTATCTCTTTAATCTGTGAAACCAAAAGAAAGTTCGCGAATTTCTTAGCAGGTAGAATTGGCATCACTGTATGTATGCTTTATCTGTATTCATTTTTGCTTATCTTTAGATATATTATACATTTACATTATATAATAATATGTTTGTTTTTTTGCGCAATGTATGTATTTATATTATTATAGCTTATAGATATGTTAGTGTATGTGTATAGACCTTATGTTGCACCGCCACTACAATCTCTGCTTTGCCCAAAGGTCAACGGGTAGAGAATGCCTTACGACATTAAGTTCGTCTTTTGTATATGTATTCTTTTGTGCAAGAAAGATTAAATAAATAAACCATACTAAATTTGTAAAGAGATTTAATAATTATACACACACACGACGACACGGTGGCTGGCCTAGTCCCGGTAAGGGCAGATATTTGTGTGATGAGCGCGAATATTTGTTCCTGAGTCTTGGATGTTTTCTATGTATTTAAGTATTTATTTCTCTATATAAGTATGTTTATCGTTGTCTAGTACCCATAGTACTAGCCTAGAGCTTAGTTTGGGACTAGGTAAATTTGTGTGAGATTGTCCTCTGATATTTATTTACTTATTATTTATTAAAATAACCATCCGCGCTCGTCTGTCGCCGCCTGTCCGGTGGAAAAGCACCTCAGTCTTGTTGTGGTCTTTGTTCTTCGAATCTCCGTATTCAAACGAAACCCCGTTTCTCTGGAAGGCTGTATTAAATCCAGGTCAGATTAACCCCCGAGGCTCGGGTAATCGTTTCATGCCTCTCTGATCCTATCGCCGCCAGAACCGCATACGTGTGTACCTTAGAATACTTTACTTTACTCCGTCAAGAAGGTTATGTTTTCCGAGTGCATATATGTGTACTTTGACACGCTCTGTAGCCTAAACGGCTTGATTGATTTTAATATATGATAGACTAGCTTCCGCCCGCGACTTCGTACGCGTATAAATCAGTTCCCGAGGGAATAGCGATGTGAAATGTAGCTTATGTGTTAATCTAAGGTATAAGCTGTTTTCATTCCAAATTTCACCTAAATCCGTCCAGTAGTTTTCGCGTGAAATAGTAACAAACATCCATACTTACAAACTTTCTTGATAGATAGATAAACATCTTTATTCGTCTCACACATTTTTTTTCCCTTGCTAACAATAGGAACATGCTAATATTATGCAATTACACTAGATAGCTTAATAGCGAACAGTTTATTTGTTTATAAATATTGTACAAAAACCTTACTTGCAAACTAAAATTAATTAAATTAAAAACACAAATGCAGAAAAAGGAATAAGTGTATAGGGTGCAGTCCGACTTTCGAAGCTTGCTTTTTATTATTCGAATAGTTTATACTGTGGAGACGACGAGGATTCCGTACCCAAAGGGTGCCATTGGGACCCTATTACTAAGCCTCCGCCGTGCGTCCGTCCGTCCGTTTCTCTGTCGTCGAGCTTCTTATGATCCGCTTTTAGCTACACAGTTGAAATTTTCCGAATCAAAGGTTGCCCCTTTATAGGATAGTCAGTTTTTATTAAGCAAAATGTCATAGTTCTTGAGGGAATAGCTATGAACGACTTCTGCACGATCAAAGTCGCGAATAAAAATTAATCGATATCTTCTAATATATAAAATTCTCGTGTCACGGTGTACGTTATTGAACTCCTCTGAAAGGGCTCGACCGATTTAAATAAAATTCTGTGTGTATACCGGGTAGGTCTGAGAATCGGCCAACATCTATTTTTCATACCCCTAAGTGATATAAAAAAAATGCAGCGGGCGAGACCGCTGGCGGGTCATTAGTATCTTATAAGATTACTAGCGACCCGCCAGCGGCTTCGCCCGCTGCAATTTTTTTTTTACATCACTTAGGGGTATGAAATATAGATGTTGGCCGATTCTCAGACCTACCCGATATGCACACAAAATTTCATAAGAATCGGTCGAGCCGTTTCAGAGGAATTCAATAACGTACACCGTGACACGAGAATTTTATATATTAGATTCCAAAACTTAAACTGTTTGTAAATGGTTATACCTCACGAATTAAACTCAAAAGAACATCTGAAATCATCGCAGCCGCATATAAAAGAGATTTATTACGGACATTAGCAAGTTAACGCTGAATTACAAACTGTCGCCATATTGTTGAACTCAAATACGCATCGTCGGTAAAGGGTTGTTCACTAGAAAACGCAGTTTCTGTATAATAGAAGTATTTTTAAATTACTAATGCTACTTAGCTACCTATTGTGTTTTTATTTTGTATTTTTTAGAATAAAATAATAAATTAATAAATATCAGGGAACAATCTTAAGAAATTTGTATTTGTTTAGAGTACTGTTTACTGTTTCAAACGAATCCGCATTTAATTCCGCATTGTAAAGATCCTCTAAAAACTGACGTATAAAATCCAATTGCTATATTTTTTTATAACTTTAACATCAAATTGCTTCCTGTCGCCATAAAACCCATTTAAATCATAACTAAATCCGGATATCCTATCCTAATAATATTATAAATACAAAAGATTGTGCGTGTGTGTTACTTTGTTGCCTACTCTTTCACGCTGCAACATCTAGACGGATTTAGAAGGAATTTGGAATGGAGATAGCTTATTCCCTGAATTAACATATAGGCTACTTGTCATAAATTTCCGAAGCTAGTGCATCATAAATAACAATCAAATTTATATCATAAATAACCAGTGTAAAGGGCCCTAAACATCCACAAACTTGGCTCATAATTCTGTCCCCGGAAAGAGTTTACAAGTTCCGATGTTTTTATACAACTTCTGAACGTTTGGAGCGCTACAGCGGTGACTCACGTTTCGTATGAAACGGGATTCTTTGGGGGACTTTAATGGAACGGGCCATGCTATATTTTTCCTGAGATGTTGCTGCGTTTTTATAGTAACCGTAATAATATGATCGTGTCGTTTTTCTCAACAACATCTGTATTTCACGTCCCGTTTCACGTTAAAGTAAACTTGAAGGGCCCGTGTCACTGCCACACGTGTGTGTCACCCAAGCGGTTCCAACGGAAGGCCAACGCTGGCTTTACGGCTAGCTAATGCTGAGTTGGGACCGTTTGGCAACAATTTCTCTGTCTTGTTCTTTTTGTATCTATGTAATGTATTTTTGTATTGTTGCGAATAAATGTCTCTTTATCTTTGTCTTTTATGGAGCGGCGGAGCGATGAGCGACGCGTTGCGCGACGCGATCCGCAGGAAAATCAAATCCACGAGTCATGTGAAAGTATAAGCGTTCTAAAAGACGCAACTTACTTTGCCAATGCGCCGATAAACGCGCTGCATCTTCATACCAGAAATAGTCATAGAATACTCGTCCTTTTTCGGCAAGTCGTTACCCTAATTGATCTTGCTTGCCCAATTGGGTTATCCCATAATTTTGTAATGTATAGTGATTCAAAAACCATTTCGAGAAAAAGGGTTGTAGAACCATTCCCTGTTATCAGATTATTTTACAATATTAGTATTAAATAGTTATATCTAATTTATCATTTGACATTATTTGACCTGTAATTTAGTGACGTCACGATCTTGATTGGTAAGTTGTGTCTAATCTGTGATCAACCATAGTCCTGCATATAATATGAGTCCGGAATGCAGTAATAAATAAATAATGTATATCGAATTTTGTCTTATTTATTTCTGTTTTATTTTAACGCTTATTAAAATTAAGACAATTTTTAACTGTATATAAACATGACAAGGTCAGATCTTGAAAAAAATGGAATGATTGAAATACAAGTCCGTTTTGGAACCTCCGCCCGTAGGCTGTGGTCTGTGGGTGAAAATGTCAAACTCAACAAACTAAAAATAAAATTTCGGTTTGTTTGGTGTGCAACATAATATATAACTACTCGTTTTCTGATTTTCTGCATTTTAACAACATTGCTTCAAATTTTACGAAATCTGACGATCCTGCTACACATATTGACCATCGCCAGATCTTGGATACCGATATTTTTGCCTATAATAACGACCAACGCTGTACATTTATTAAACTTTGTAAGGGCTGATTCCACTAATCTACCCAAAGTGGATATAGTCAGGATATTGACATACTTGAGAGACAGCTCCAATCACAACGTAGCTGAAATACGTGGAGCTAAAGCTCTAATGTAAGTTTGATTTAGGTATAAGAATATAACGTTCACAATACCATTAATACTTTTGTTTACCTATATTGACATGACTTGACATTGACATTTTACGTGATCACGAGTCACGCGTTTCTGTCAGAAACGCGTACTCTCAAACGAATTCAATAGTTTTAAAGCATTTCTCAAACAAACCAGCTTGTAGTGACGTCATAAAAACATATTCTTTAAAAATTAAAATAAATTAATATATTGATTTAAATGCAAAAACCGTCAAATTAGTGTCTTCAATTAGTCTTATTTATCAAAAAAAAAATTAAAAACTAGTGGTATTTTTTTTTGGGATAACCCAATTCACCAAGTACCACTATGGAACCAAAATTTACTGATCGATAGTTGTTTTTCACAGACTAAACTTTGTAGTTGGTATGGCATCTTGATGCCTCTAGAGTAGTTTAAATGTACACTCAACCAATTCGATTTATTGGCCACTATGGAACTATGTCAAATTGACGTAATGATTCAAATCGTAAGAAACTTCTTGGAATATTCCCAATAAAGTTATAAATAATTGAGGTCACTTTGACGTAGTTACATAATCTCAATGATGTTGATTGAATCAAATTCGTTGAGTGTAAGTAAACTTACTTTTTAGTGTACTCAAGAAACGTACATAACATATTTTTTTAATTAAAATACTCCAATTCTTTATTTTAATATTTTCCATGCGGTATTCTTTCAAGCCTAAAACGCCACCGACCATTATATAGGTCACAGGTACAGCTTAAAAGAGACGTTATTTCGTATGAATGAAGTTAAATTTTGCATAACTTTTAATACATGTTTGGAGTGTGAGTGACGCATTTGTATTTGACGTAAGGCGATCAAAAGGTTAAGTTACTGAGAAAAACTGCTGCGACATACACTTAGGCACACCTAAGTCTCAAGGGTTCCTTTTTTACCTTGTTGCAGAACACATTCGATTAATTAACTGTTACTTATCATTACCGTCTTCGTCGTTACCATCTTAAGGACGCCCATCGATCTTAATCGCCTTGTCAAGACCCACCACAAAAACTGGGCCCCGTAGAGTAAGTACTACTGGACAAAATCATATTGACTTTGACTTGATGTTGTATTGTTTTTAACTTGGCCACCATAGGGAACATGCATGATAAAAAGAATTGAGTTTCATTTCATTGATACAATTTAGAAGAAAATGTATAAAACAGCATATACACTAAGTTTAGACGCGGTTATTAAGATTTTATAAATCTATAAAAAATTAAAAACTTCTTGTAAAGTTTAGATTGTTTTTTTCGGCATCCTCATTTTATTTACGTAATAATTTTATTCAATGATATTGCCTTAAACATAATAATAAATATTTTGAAAAAAAAATGCAAATGTCTTTACAAAGTCCGCATATTTTAAACATGATACAACATCTGTGACGTCATTTTTGTCGTCGATTGCTTTTGCAGGGGTCTGAACTATGACTTTTTAAAGCTTCATATCTTATGAAAAAAAAAACACTACAATTGTTTCACGTAAGCTATCCTTCTATTTCATAATAACTTCCAGAGAGCGTAAGAAAAATATACGTATGTTTCCTATTCCTGTTAGGTGTCATTGCAATCATTCCGTTGACAATACGATATCACGTGGTTTTTTGATCCGATTCGCTTGTTGTCTTCACCGCGTCTTGTTCATTTTCAGAGACATTCACTTTGTTGGCTCCTTCGATCATCCAACTTGGGCATAGTGCATAATCCTGTAAAATAATGCAAATAAAACGTTATGGCTATCAAATATCTTGCTTCTATGGTCGTTAAGCTTCCTGTTTAAACAGATCAGAAATATTTACTGACATTTCGAAACAAAAACGACGTAAGAGCATGTTACTTTATACATTTATATTTCCTATTGGTTGTGGATGGTTAGATAACGGATAAACGGACCATCCCAAGCTAACACGACCCGATACGCTTGCAATAGTATTATGCCCTTTATTTCGTTGATACTTACCTCATTATTACAAAGGGAGTAAAGGGACGTATAATTAAATGTTTTGTCTTAATCATACCTATTTTCATTTGCAAAGCAAAAGTAATAGTCAGCATTAGTCTGCAATATCTCAACAAACGTGAAAAATTATTTATATTAAAACCGTTAAAACCTACATTCGCCAGTTTATCGAAATTAATTGAAAGGAAGATAGACGCGTGTGATTTATCTCTATATTGAGAATTTTATTACCCAGAAAGGCAGAAATAGGCCATTCTAAATCAGCAATCTATATCCAAAAAAGCGGGTACGTATTGCAATGTCTAAACTTAAAAAAACTAACGTTAAATAACCTACGTTCAAAATACCTAAAATCTAAATACCTAATGGTGTTTTGACTTATATTCAAAATATCGAAAGTTTAAAAGGGTGCCTATTATAATGTCTAAAATTAAAAGCACTAAAGTAAATTTACCTACGTCCAAAATCACTAAAGTCGAAATACCTAATGTTTAAATACCAAAAGCTGAAAAAATCTTAAAATGCATAATGGTCATAATGTATAGCTAAACAAGCTAGGCATTTTGAAAATTGACTTTATAAAACACGGGCTAAATGTTGTTAGGTTGGCAAATAAAACAAAACAATTTTAAACGTATGGATTATAATCTTATACACATTGTAATCTTATACTTATACGTACCCATCTAAGTGCCTATGTAAATTACAAAATCTAAATAAAAACACAATTATTACTACAAAAGTAATCAAATAATTATAATTCCTATACTTAGTCATAATAATCAATTTTAATCATATCTTTATTCTATAACAAGCAAGCAAGTTTTCCATGACGTAAAAAAAAATAACCTCGAAGACTAAGGCGGGAGCGACGCTTCGCTTCGCTCCAACCTTAGCCTTCTAACCTAACCTATCCGAGTCGCTTCTGCCCCGACCCATCTTACTCGCTCGCTTCGCTCGCTCGCTTATCGTGAAACATTTGACAAATGATGAGTCTGCGAAATGTCAGAGCACAGGTCAAATTGCATAGGTACCTCCCTACAATAACAAAATAATTATTTAATTCAGTATTGCCGTGTTTTGGTCACAATTGAACCTAACACGCTCCTGCTTGCTTCGCTCGTCGTCGCACCCGTCGTTCAGATTGCTCAGAAACTTAACAATTTTAAACATTCAGATTACTCAGAATCTTGAATAGTTATTTTAAAATATAGTCCTGACCACCTGGTTAGGTGCGACGACGAGCGAAGCGAGGAGGAGCATGTTAGGTTCAATTGTGACCAAAACACGGCAATACTGAATTAAATAATTATTTTGTTATTGTAGGTAGGTACCTATGCAATTTGACCAGTGCTCTGCCTTTTCGCAGACTCATCATTTGTCAAATGTTTCACGATAAGAGAGCGAGCGAAGCGAGCGAGAATGTGGGGACGGGGCAGAAGCGACTCGGATAGGTTAGGTTAGAAGGCTAAGGTGGGAGCGAAGCGAAGCGACGCTCCCGCCTTAGTCTTCGAGGTTATTTTTTTTTACTTCCCGAAAAACTTGCTTGCTTGCATAGCATCATAATATTATGTGAAGTCATTTTTATGTTTTAAAAAAAAAATTGGTGAACAATAAACCACTAAGTGTGCCAACTGCCAACATATTATGCCAACTAAAACAGTCTACAACATGATAGGTGGCATTTTGAAAATTGACGTTATAAAACACGGGCCGAATGTTTAGTTGGTAACTGTTAGGTTGGCTAGGTTAAATCAAAATAATTTTGAACGTATGGATTTTAAACATAATTGAACTTATACATTGTAAACTTATAAATTACACATTGTAATCTTATACTAATACGTACCCATCTAAGTGCCTATGTAAAGTACAAAATCCAAATAAAAATACAATTATTACTACAAAAGTAATCAAATTTCCTATACTTAGTCATAATAATCAATTTTAATCATATCTTTATTACATTAATTAAGTTAACCAAAATAAAATAATTTGTCAAAAATAATCAAGCAATAAACAATATTAAAGTTCACAATATTTTTTACAGATTTGCTGCAATAGCTCTCAATAGATCGACATTATTGTATTCAGGAATATTTTGTAATACGTTGTTAATATTATTTAACTTGTAATGTCCCTTTTTCATCCGTTTTTTAAGTACTGGTTCACCGTTTCTTATTTTTTGAATTTCAATTAAATTCACCTTGGTTTCCTTGATTAATTCAGATGCCAAACGATAAAATCCGACATGTCTTTTAGAACAGATTTGATTTATGTGGTGGTGAAATGATTCTGCACTGTTCTGTGTGCGTGGAATCGTAGCTAGATAATTAAGACACCAAAAGCTGGGATGATACTTTGGTGGTTTATTAGCTTCTCCATTGATGTAATTTTCTCCAAACCACTTAGCAATTTTAAGGCTGTCATCAGCCAATGTTTCCAGTAAACCATTGAAGTACATCAAAATGTTATCCGGATGAACGTAGCACAATGCCATCAAACATTTGACTTCCTTATTAAATTGTTGTTCACTGTTGTATTTTTTAATTAACCCCTCACTTCGTATTTTCCGAATTAAAATTTGTCGCAAGTGAAAAAAACAACCTTTCAAGGTTACTGTCTCAAAGTTTTGACGAATACTTAAAGCTGCGGCCTTTTCGAAATCCATAATTACAAATGATGGGCTCAATGCAATTCCTTGTTCTGTACTGTATTCGATTATAAGATCAAACATGACGTCATATGATGCCTTATCTTTGTGCGTACATAGGACAAACACTAAAGGAAATGTTTTATCGGTATTGTGCACTGAACCGTGTATCGTATATAGTTGCTGGAATATTATTGGGACGATCTTGAACGTTCCATCCATCAACCAATAATTGGCTTGGCTTAAATATGTCACCAATTGTTTTGTACTAAATATGACGACTCTTTTAGTTTGGGCAAATATTCTGTCTTTGACAACAAAATTATCATCATTTAACAACAATGATTGGTGGTCAATAACAAAATCATATTGAGTGGGCTCTTTTGGTACATTTAGCACCTTTTTTTTTTCTCTATTAATCATCTGTCGTAACGAGTCTTTAGATGGCAAACTTGTCGCAACATCACTACTGGTAGATGCGATATGATTTTGAAGTATCTGACACGTCTTCACCGTAGGCTGATCTTTTGTTTTCTTTTTTAATTCTTGCACATTACTAGCTACGCTCACTCTCATAGGGTTGCCTTCATGATTATGTTCCCCAGCTGCTTCTATCACAGATACACATTCGCCTTCTGTAAATACATTGGTCGTTAACCGCGCTGTGCACTTATATAAATCATTTCGTTTACATTCACACTCCCAATACACTTTGTTCTTGTATTCACGACTTTTTGCATACGCAAAACCATCCACGTAGACTTTGTAACCACCTTTTTGAGTTATAAATACACTAATACTATGTTCAGTCATTTTTACTTATCAATGAATATCTATTTGTTGTGCAATCTAGTGGGTGACTAACAACTAACAGAAAATAATTAAACTTTGTTCAATCTACCCTCTTTTACAGTCGCGGAACCTGACCTACTAGTACTTCGTACAAATAGCTCGCAAATGAATCATTTTAGGTATTCTGACCATTGAGTATTTCAAATGTTGGTGTATCAAATTTAGGTGACATTTCTTTTGGTATTTTAAACATTACATATTTAGTCCAATAGGCATTTTAAATTTAGGTAATTCGTAGGTAGGTGTTACTTGCTTAGGTATTTAAAATCATTAGGTATTTAGATTTTAGGTATTTTGAACGTAGGTTATTTAACGTTAGTTTTTTTAAGTTTAGACATTGCAATACGTACCCAAAAAAGCTTTTCGCTAACGCAGATTCTACTCTATTTTCTATAATAAGGTGATGTGAAAGCGTTAGTGTAAATACCCCTTTTATTGCGGGGCAGCGGTGCGGATTGCAATTTGATCTGCATTAGTAATTGCTAACGCGACCATTGTTCAAGATGGCACCCCAGTGAATCTAATTCCCCAATGCATAGAGCAGCTTAGCTCATTAACAGCATAGGGCATTTACTCTCTGAATTACTACGTCAGCGAACTCTCTGGCGAACATAGTTAGACCCGTCAGTCAATAAATATTACGTTCATGTGGCGTGTCTCTGATCTTGGTTGTCCATCAATTAATACGACCCTTTTTCATACGTAAGGAACTTTATAATAGGTAATTGGCACTGAACTTTTATTCCATTTTGATTTTGCTAATCTTGCTTCATATTGTAATTGTTTTTTGACTTCATGGTTGCTTTTATTGACTTACCATTGTGGAAAACTACGGTTATAAAATAATGTATGTAAGTAGGTACGGGAGTTGTCGTGTTGTAGGCAACGCATTTGAGGTCTTAGGATTATAGTCTTGAGAATTCAAATGTCTATGGGTCTCAGATTCCACTTACCATCAGGTGGCCTGAGTGCTCGTGTGCCTTCTCATTAACATAAAAAAAAACTATGATAGCAAATATAACGTACCTTTGTAACTTAAAAAAAATAGAAGCAAGATGAGCTAGAACCTATTAGAATATAGCCTCTCCATGTTGGGTGCAGACCCACCGTACCACTAAACCGTACCACTGACCAAAATTAGTTTCATAAATATGAGGTAGGTTTAGGTTATGTTAGTTCTTCAGCAGGCCCGGAGGGCCAAACTACCCAGAATTAGGAGCTCTGCGACAGCAGAGCTCCGTCGACTCCGTTAAATTCGATTTTAATAGTAATAATTGGTCAAAGTAACACCAGTGGTACGGCCGAGGGGTACGGTGGGTCTGGAAGGCTCCATGTTCATCATTCTCAGCTACTTAGTAAGAGGCAAACGCATCACAATCGTGAATTCTCAATTATAATGATGTAGGTATTTTGTCCATGCCAAGGAGGTGTACGCATTTCACTTGAAGTTATGGTGTTTGTGTGTAGTACAGTCGGCTATAAAAGTAGTTGCTCACTTTTGCTCCTTGTCGCTTTAACGCCTTTAACAGATGAGTAGTAGTTCAACCAGGACGTTAGTGACAAAGCACTAGTGTGTAGCTACTTATAAGGTCGGCAGTACATAGTAACATCAACACACACACACTCGCACACGTACCAGTAATTTTGTGTGAAGTTATGCCAGTTGCGATTATTAGACCGAACAAGCCAATAAAATTTTACGCATTATCTCATCTCCTACGTGTTCTTGGTGAAAATAGAGACTAAACCATGTTCTAGAGCATTCTTTTATTTGGGCCTAACGCACCAATATCCGTAATTCCACTGTGGCGCACGCCACGCACGCATGCGTTGAAATTAAATCGCTTCGTATCAATGTAACGTAAGTAAACGTAAGCCTGGAGCGATTTAAATATATTTTACTTCACGATGAGATGCATGTTTAAATTAGCGTTTCGTAGAATCATTCGATCGACAGCTGACTACAAAGCAATTCTTATAGAGTCGTCGCGTTTCGCTGTCTCATTAATCTTTATTTTTTTCTTTGTATTGTACGTGCGAGTTAGGTTAAGTATCTAATGTATGTATATTTTGCACCAAATTTGTACAACTAGAAGTTTTGCATGTTTCGTTCTTTGTATACCGTCTGATGACTGACTAAAACACGGCTATTTGAACGATAGTTGATGCTATTTACTCTTCGCCTGTCGGTTAGTAACGAAACAGTGTAAATATGTTACACAAACGTTGTTTTAATTGATTATCCATAATATTCATCCGTCATTATGGGTCCCCTTCTAGCATTTTACAAAAAGACAGTTTATTACTATACTGTCCCAGTTAAAAAACAAACCAGTATAACCTAAATGTATAAGGGAAGTGAGCGATAAACGATATATCTAATATATAAAATTCTCGTGTCACGGTGTACGTTATTGAACTCCTCTGAAACGGCTCGACCGATTTTCGTGAATCTTAGCGTGCATATCGGCTAGGGTGGAGAATCAGACAACATCTATTTTTAATACCCCTAAGTGACATGAAAGAAAAAAAAATGCAGCGGGCGAAGCCGCTGGCGGGTCGCTAGTCTAATATATAAAATTCTCGTGTCACGGTGTACGTTATTGAACTCCTCTGAAACGGCTGGACCGATTTTAATAAAATTTTGTGTGTATACCGGGTAGGTCTGAGAATCGGCCAACATCTATTTCTCATACCCCATAGTGATATAAAAAAAAAATGCAGCGGGCGAAGCCGCTGGCGGGTCGTTAGTAAATACATAGAAAACATCCAAGACACGGAAACAAATATTCGCGCTCATCACACAAATATCTGCCAATTATTTTGATGTATAATAATTTAATAGTACTTAATCCTTTTACTTGTTTCAGGTTTCATCGCAACACTAAAAAGTACGTAAACCTATTCCACTCACTCATAGCATAATTACTAAACTCAACGTCGTTATTCCACACAATATAATATACATATAGAACAGTAGTGAGTCATTTGCACTTGGGGAGGCGCGGGTCAGCTGGCCCGATTACGACCCCCGAATTAAAAGTAAAGAGTCACGGCTTTGCAGAGAAATATGGCGCAATAAAACGAATGTTATTGCGTGCTCTGTTGAAGTTGGATTCTGTGGATGGTTTTATTTGATTAATTAATTTTGAGTGAGTTTTTTTGCTATCTAATGGGGTTATCTTTGTCCTATAAAATACGAGGGATTATTTTTAATTGTCATCTATTTGATTGGGTTTTTATTGTTAATTTAAGTGAGTGTTGGTTGAGAAGAAAAAGAATTTTAATGTCGTTTTACTATTAATCTAATTATTCATATAAAAGAAGAAACTGACTGAGCGAGTAACTAATTGACTGACTGACAAATCGACGCACAGCCAAAACCTTATATTTCAAAAATATTATGTAGTTACCAACAAGTCTTTTTGGAGGTGGTTGTTTTTCTGTAGCTCTGCCTACCCCACCCTGGGAATGTAGGCATGATGTGATGTATGTATGTAAAATTTAAATGATATGCAGGTATTGTAAGCTACGAGTAGAGGACACCCGCGACTTCGTACGCATATAATTAGTTTCCCGCGTCTACCACTGTTTCTTCCCGTTAAGTGTAAATTTTAGAAAAATCCATGTTTAGGACTTGAGTCCTTTGTTTTCTCCAAATTCCAAGACCCTAAGTTCTGCAGTTAACACTAAGCGTTATCTATCAGTCAGTCAGCCAGTCACGTCAGACTTTTATATGTATAGATTTGCAGCCAGTCGCAATGTACCAAATGCCATGCGACTTGAAGTCAGAAACACTTAATTGCTTGAATCTTTAAAGGAACTAATAAATTTACTGTCGTATTCGTAAGTCATAAAACGTATAATTAATTAAAAGCTTATCAGAATTCACTGTTCAATCTAATTAATTAAAAGCAGGTTCTCAGGTTTTTTATTTAACTTGTCATATCACTTCGCTATCGGTCTTATGTCGTTTTAATCTCGGGATTGTCTCGATCGATCGCATAACAGTCTAAAGGGGCAACATTATATTATAACACACAAATATGCAGACAGTAGAGGAACTTTATACAATATTAGCTTGATTTCGCTCGTAGATTGTTCCATCTAGTCATACACTTAGTTCTACATGTATGACTAAAAAGAAAAAAAAAACCGCTTAGTTCTACATCCATGTACGACTTCTTTGAACACGTAAAATGGTACTTTTTTGTTCTGAAAGAAGTGGTCTCTGCCTATCCCTCCGGGAAACAAGCGTGATTTTATGTATGAGTTTTTATGTATTCCTTAGATATCCTAGGGGTGCACTGACAACAGATCTTTGGAAATTCATCCCCTAAGGGGCTAAATAGGGGGAGTAGCGAAACTATTTCTACGCGTATGAAGTCGCGGGCGTGCTCTAACTTCGTTTTTTAAAATGAGAATACTTGACCGTTGCTTTGCACCCGTTTTTGCCTTTAACGAATTCAAAAATAGAAACTAAAAACATTAATTCCATTGTCTCTACTATAAGTAATTACATACATACATAACATCACGCCTTCATTTCCAGAGTGGGGTAGGCAGAGCTACAGAAATAACAAAAACTCTAAAAAGACTTGTTGATAATTCTGTAATCACATTTAGCACAAGTACGCAAAGATGTTTACCAGTGTATTAGTGACAGGTTGCAAGCCCATCGCCTATCAGTACTACAAGCCCTTATTTCCTTAGTCGCCTCTTACGACATTCACGGGAAGACATGGAGTGGCACTATTCTAACTCGGCAACCACAGTCAGATCAGGGGTATAAGTAATTTATAACAAGAATTATAATATTTGCAAAAATATTTCTCGGTATTGGCTATGGTATTAAAGGAAACATGTGCGAGTTTGACTGTTATTATTCTCATCTTAAAAAAACAAAGTATAGTATAATATAAAGAAACAATATTTTTAATGAAGTCAGCTTGCGTTTCTGTTGCGCTACTGTTCCCTATTATTCTATAACAATATGGCGGATAATTGGCGCGACTCAGAACTAGAGAGATTGATTGTTATAAGCGATATGGTAATGGAAACGCTTAAGCTTTTAGCTGGCGGGGGCGATATCGGCGACTCATTCATTATACGGGATTATAAAGTTGCCTGTAACCCTAGACGGGGATCTTTGGAAACATTTGTTTTATGATTTATATACCGTGTTGTTGCTTTGCTACCACGTTAAATCTAAGAAGAGGTATGTACAATAGGAATTCTTTAGCTTTTTGACTTTTTAGATTAGTGATAGTCTCTAGATATAAGAAAAAATATCAATATTGTATTTTACAACTTTGTCGGCAGCAGCGGCAGGCTACAGTGCACAGATTATAAACTATAATCTGTGCACTGTAGCCTGCCGC
The DNA here is from genome assembly GCA_949316455.1 of Acleris holmiana. Taxonomy (NCBI): domain Eukaryota; kingdom Metazoa; phylum Arthropoda; class Insecta; order Lepidoptera; family Tortricidae; genus Acleris; species Acleris holmiana. The sequence goes on from OX438767.1 coordinate 4,104,808, forward strand.
GTTCTAGCCTAGCTTAACTTACCTAGGCTAGAACCTTGAAAGGTATTGGTCACGTCACACTACGTTAAATAGAGTAACCAAACGTGACATCAACAGAGAGTAAAATGTCTGAATCTACTAACATAAGTCATTCCGACCGCGTGTCGTCCGATTCAAAAGTAACGATCGTTGTCTACTGCCGTATTCTCTAACTACTATAGAAATATGTCGTTCTTCAACGAGTTCAATAGTCTATCCCCGTGAGGCTCACTATACAAACAGGGAGATTTTTGTGAGCGGGATTTTGAATCTACCAGCAAGGAAATAAAGTCTAATAATCTTTTGCTCTTAAATGCCATTTTCAATTTTAAAACGGATTAAAATAATAATAATGTTAGTGCAAAATGTGGTTACAGAAATATCAGTAAGTCTTTAGAATTGTTGGTATTTCTGAAGCTCTGCCTACACCACTCTGGGAATGAAGGCGTGATGTTATGTATGTATGTATGTAAACGGATTAAAATGAACTTTAGGACAGTTAAAATAAAGTTAAAATTAAACTGCCTTGATTATGACCTCCTATGAAACCTATCTTTAAAGTATAGGTAAGTACTATTATGCTATTGAACTTTTGGGGCGACAGTCAGAGAGTGTTATTTTCAATAGGTACTTTTTAAAGGAATACATGCACAGTAAATCCACATTCATAGTACTCGGCTATCTATCGCTGTCACGCTCTCTCTGGCAAAACATATACACTGATAGATCCCAGAGATTGTGACAGCGATAGACAGACAAGTAGGTACTTTAAATAATGTGGTTTAACTGTACCTTATTGTAGTTACAAGCACTTTTGCAACTTTGTTTGGTACTCACGTCTACATTGTCTACTCGTTGCCGATTTTTGTTTTCTAATTATAAAGAAGAATAAAGGCGTAGTTTAGCCGTGGTAAGGCATTGTGCGATCATTACCATCGCCATATCCCTAACCAACTAATAGCAATATTAGCAATTCGTATTGTGTTTCGGGCCCGGGATAACACAACCGGTAAGATGGTGCGATTGGTGCGGGGAGGCAATGGTGACTATAAGAGCTTTAATCGTATCCCACCCCCGCACCTCATACCTACCTCGGCTCTCGATTAAGTTGTACTCTTACCCCTTACTAATAATCGTTGAATAACGGTGGTATAGCTATACAATGTTTTGTCCTTATCTGTCATTGTGACATTTGAATTTGACGGATAAGGACAAAACATTGTATAGCTATACCACTGTTCTGCTCTCCTAAGACAATAAGCAGTATCTCAAATTCAATAGCCAAAATATTAAAATACTAAAGTCAATCCAAGGCTCTAATTAGTTGTGTATAATTGTTTAAATATTAGTTTAAGTTTATAGTATTTTAATGTTTTTTTTTTTTGTTTTCTCTGTAGTGAATGTTACAGTTCGGTTTAGCTTTTGAGCCTTCCCTCCATGGTCTATAAGTAAATTTTTACAAGTAAATTTTTGCATGTCACTTTTAAATGAATAGTATATTTGATTGTTGTGCACGCCTGTCATAGGCCTACATATAAGCAGTAAGACAGAAATGTAAGCTCTATCCATAGTGATTGATATGTATGCTGTTGGTGTGCCTGTTATAAATAAATAAATAAAAAAAATAAAAGTAGATTCAGTCCTATCCTGTTAGTAATAAGGTTGCATTTGCTACAGGAGTATTGTCTGAAATACTGCCTTTTGTGTTAGCAGGGCAGTGTTATTCAACGATTATTAGTAAGGGGGTTATAGCATAGACGCATGCACCTATGGTCGGCAACGCACGTCTTAGAATTTTACTTTTGGAATTGCGAAGTAAATGAAAGTATACAATCCGTCATGTTTTTTTATCGGTCTGCGGGAATTGGACGTGGCAGCATATGTAACCTCTACACATCATAGACCTCGTTCTTTTGTCACGGTAGAGGATAACCCCAATGCCAAGGCCAAATCCGCATTAATATGCGAAACACGCATATGCTAAATATGCGAGTATGCGGACCCATGCATTGTTCGTGTTCTGCGTATGCCTTATTCGACGACATGAGCCCTAACGACCCGAGTATGATAGTAGTTGGGTTTTAGGAGAATGTGGCGTATAAATTATATTACGTAGCTAACAATTTTCGGTAAAGGCAAATATTTGTGAAATGAAAAATGATCAGTGTTTTATTGTTTTATAGTAGAGAGAATAAACAATATTTATTAATGTTGAGTAACATCCTGATCTTCACAGTAACATCAATATAACTTTTGGATCTAAAAATATTTTTAGTTCGCAAAGTTCGTCTGATAATCGATAGCCCGATAATTAAACAAGCAGTTTTTTATATCAAACTAAAACAAAACACAATTACCAATCATATACCCGCATTACTGACCCTTCAAAACTAACTGTAACCTTTAAAAGCCCATAAAAACAACAAAAACGTTCCCGAAGCGAATCGTTTCTATGAATCTCGTAGATCATCAGAAAATGGCTGATCAAGATACCGCGGGAGCGCGCTGAATGGCAATGCGCCGCCTTCCTACTCAAAATCACATAACTCCTATTTTTATTGCAATAAAGGCCATTTTCCTTAACCATTTCGCATGTGATTCTGTTTAGAAATATGATGTGTATGTCATATGAGTGGTATTGAAAATGCTGCGTTATTCATATGGGATGGAGTTGGTTTTAGGTTAGCTCGAAACCAGTAGTAAAGCTTTTTAATGCATCATAGCATTCATAAATGCATAACTCTTATTCTGCTGTACATAAAAGCTATTTTAGGTGATTGTAAAAGGTAGTTTTTGATGTGTTTTTAGATTATAGCCGCTGTAGCAACATAGTAAGTTTGTGACGTTATCAGATATCTAATATTATATTAAACTGGTTTAGGAGAATCTAGGGATGATAAACTCAATGGTTTCCTCCCTTTTTCTCTCATTAACCCCCAACAAGAAAAAGAGGGGCGTTATAAGTTTAACTTGTGTACGTGGGTGTCTGTTTGTCTGGCATTGATTTTGATATATCTATCATCGTAACTCCCAAACCAATACACCGATATGGACTCTGTTTGTTTTCAAAGATAGACAGTTTAAATGGGATGATTCCAAGCTCGTATCATGAAAATGAGATCGTCGTTATATCAGGGTTCTTTAACTTTTAAATAGTTATTTAAGAAACATAAGTGCCTCAAAGTAAGCTCTCCAGGTTCTTTGATCTTCCTAAATGGTTTTCTGCCGTGTCGTTTATTTATTTTTTATGGCAAGGAGAAGGGGCAGGGGGAGGGGGGGTGGTTTACTCATTCCACCTGATGGTAAGTGGAATCTGACCCATGGACATTTGAATTCGCAAGGACATTTGTAATCTTAATCTTAAGATCTCCAATGCGTTGCCAACCCTGTGGACTAAGATTGAATGCCTCTTTACTTTCAGAGCTTGATATTTTTTAAACGGCCCGACCGATTATCACGAAACCTAACTAAATACTATTTGAATTAAACTAGCTTTATTTCAAATAAACCGCGTTAGAATCGGGTAATCCGTTTGAAATGTACAATGCAACAGACAAAAACCGCGGTCATCGGCTCCATCGCTAATGGAAACTTCGGATGCTCGTACCAAAACTTGCAATATTCTTTTCAGTTCAGATTTATTTCAACACCAAGAAAGTAAATCGTTCGTTTATAGCATCCATATCTTCGGAAAATCTTTAAGAAGAAATCTTAACAATAAGGTCTAATTATATACAGGAATCACGTTGCATATGCGACCTTATGTTAAACTACACAAGGCTAAATTTGCTTTGATTATAGAATGTAAATATGCCCTTTTTGCTTAGGGCAGACTGGGTGTCCGACACTCGCAAAGGTTCCAGAGACAAATCTCTCCCCAGAGTATTGTGTTCCGGACATTTCTCACCCGGACAAACTCGGCACCTTTTTTGCCTGATTCTTACTTACCTTGTCTTTGAGATAGATAGGATAATGTGCTATGAACGCGGATTGCTAAAGCGCATTACAAAAACATTCGTAAAGAAAAATACACGGATATAAAATAATTATTAAATAGAAAAAAAAAACCGAATATAAATGCAATCCCTTTTTTGAAAGCTGATATTTTTAACCGAACCAACCGTTTTTAGGGTTCCGGAGCCGAATGGCAAAAACGGAACCCTTATAATTTCGTCATGTCCGTCTATCCGTCTGTCCGTCTGTATGTCACAGCCATTTTACTCAGAGCCTATTGGCACTATATAAATGAAATTTGGAGGATAGATGTATTCTATGAACCGCTATACGATGATAAAGTAAAATTGAAAAAAAAAAAATTTAGGGGTGGCACTACATACATGTAACTAGGGGACGAAAAAAATTTGTTTGAGTTAAATCAGCGTGTGGGGTATTTTTAGATAGGGCTTCCAAAATGATACAGAGGTTTTTAAGTGACTTTTTTACGTAAGTGAACAGTTGGCGAGATATACGCTTCTAAAGTCGTAAAAATTCTGTCCGGGTGGGTAGCTTTTGAACTGTTAAATAGAACATTCTAATAAAAATTACAGTAGTAGAACATACGAAATACTTCCAACCAAAATTGTTTTGAACACGATACGCTGTGTAGTTTTTGACATTTTAATGAAAAAAAGAAAAAAATGAATTTCAACCATGAACGTTCATCCCAGCTACGGAACCCTTCACTGTGCGTGGTCCGACATGCACTTGGCCGGTTTTTTTAAAATACCTAACCAAGAACCATCGATCGAACATGGCGAAACTACAAGGTTTTCTAATTTGTCTTCGAACCTCGAAAACGAGTCGACATAAAACGTATAAAAGGGTCAGGGATCATTTTAAATTTTAAAATAGGTACGAGTTATTAGCTCTGAAAAAAGGGATTATCATTATAAATTAGTAGTCACAATATAGGTAAGCGTTCGTCCTGTAGCAAATGTAGCCTTATAAGCTGATGAATTTCTTGCTTCTAACAGTTACCTCAGGTACCTGTATTAACCCCTTATTATAGGTTAAATCAACCTATTAGTTTTTTCAATGATCCATTTGGAGGACACAGTTATACAGATGTACGTATAGTCTGGCAAAAAAGAGTAGAAAATAATAGGGGCGCCACTGTCTATGTCAAATTCGATTTTATATGGCAAATTTTGTATAGAACAATTAAGTGTTGCCGGTAAAAATATTTGTGGTTCCGTTTCTACACTTTTTTGCCAAGCTGTATGTTAATACTCTCGCGGTCAAATAATACAGGTCAGAGTGCGTTTTTCATACAAACGACGCTATTTCGAAGCCTTGGTTCCTGGCCATCAAGGGATTTTTGAGTTAGGTTTAATGGTGAATACTCTGAGGTACAATAGAGGAGATCAAAAGTTCCTAACTGATCGCACAATCAAGTTAACACCACAGGGCGAGAGTTTGGGTCAGCATTTAGAGTTCCTTACATTTTATTGCCATTTATATGTTTTTCTGAACATGCACAATTCAGGCGTTAACCGCAGATTCAATCAGTTTGGTATCCCAGGCACTCTGGAAGTCCTGTATCGATGGTCGGGGTATCCATCGTCAGATTTCACTAAAAGCATCCCCTGGCGAGGAACCAAGGCTTCGAAATAGCCTCTTTAGTATGAAAAACACACTCAGACCCGTATTATTTGACCGCGAGAGTATTTTAAAGTTCGGGATGGTAGTGCAGGCACTTCGCATACGATTTATTTTCTACTTTCATGCATTCACTCAAAAAATCGCCACGCTGCCGTCCTACCAACTATTCCGCCGACTACGATATTTAAAAAAACCCTCTCTTACATCTCTGCTCCAGGAATGGCAGGAGGTCACGGTGGTTGCCCCGAGCCGAGGAGTTCAGTTAAGGTTGGATGACGGGATTCCCACGCACCACGCGGCGAACCGCGACGTTCCTTTCATTGTGTATATGTATACATGTTAATAATGTTAATATGTTTAATTACGAAGGGACGCGTGTAATTACAGCGGTGCTTAGGTCGAGGTGACTGTTAGAAGCAAGAAATTAATAAGCTTGTAAGGTCACATTTGCTACAGGACGAACGCTTACCTACATTGTGACTACTAATTTATAATGATAATCCCTTTTTTCAGAGCTAATAACTTGTACCTATTTTAAAATTTAATAGACAGGTATAATACATGAACCGACCCCTTGTATATGTCTTATGTCGATCCGTTTTCGAGGTTCGAAGTCAAATTTGAAACCGTAATTTGGCAAAGTTATTTAAATTGCTAGAGTTTGCTTTACGTGATTCTGGATTGAATCCAGGATTAATACGGAATAAGTCTGGTTAAAAACGAAATGCATAACTATGTGAAGACAGGAATATAGTAAATTTGGTTTTGTAAAATTTTGAATGTTATTTACTATTTTTTATTCCTAGTGTTTGTAAGGATTCTACAATAACAATGTACAGTCAAAGACTTGAATTGTAATGCTATGCCACTATGGAATCCACAAACATCATTTTCATTGAAACTGGATGAAATTGGACACTCAAATGTTCTATAGGTAATATTAGCTAGCTCCCAAGTTAAACGCAAAGGCCGTCGTTGGCAAACGCTGGTATATAATTGGTTAAATATGCAAAGGCTTGCAATAGGCTTGTAGTACTGTTAGGCGATGGGCTTGCAACCTGTCACTAAAACACTGGTAAACATCTTCGCCTGGCTATGCAAAATGTGGTTACAGAATTCTCAACAAGTGTATTCTGTTGCTCTGCCTACCCCACTCTGGGAATAAAGGCGTGACCTTATGTATGTATGTAAATATGCAAAGCTCATATAGATGCATTTTCAGGTGACGTCTGGGTGATACTCATATTTTATTAATGATGCATACGAGTACGATATAGGCAGCTAAGCCATGAATATTAAAGTCCTGGGTATTAGTGTAGCTGCCGTGAAGGGTTCTCTGCCATTTCGCCGACAAATCTCGACAAATGTATCGTTTCGCTAACTAATCATTTGCCAACCTGCTTTTTTATGTAACTACAAAAAAGTATTCAGGAATTTTGGATTTTTATAAAACTAACCTAACCTAACCTATAGGGTCCTACACTATAGTCTTGAAATAAATCCAGAATTGTCTACAGATTGCGAAAAAAATGCGGGTTGTCAAATGATGTTTGTGAAATTAAATCATTATGAAATGATAGGATCCTGCCGTAAAGGGACACCGAGCGTCGGCCATCATTTTGTATAAGACAAAAATATACAAATTAAAAATTGTATGCGTTTGGTGTTAATCTATTTAACGTCGGCCTTATAAATAAATATGAGGGGACAATCTCATACAAATTGACCTAGTCCCAAACTAAGCTCTAGGCTTGTACAGTCGAAGACACTGTTAACTGTACATTTACAATCGAATATAAACCTTATCACATCGTGTTAAAGTCTATGGGTGTTCAGTTAACAGTGTCTTCGTGTGTACTATAGGTACTAGTCAACGATAAAATTATTTACATACTTAAATACATAGAAAAAATCCAAGACTTAGAAACTAATACTCGTGTTCATCACACAAATATCTGCCCTTACCTGGATTGGAACCCGGGACCGCTATCTTCAAAGGCAGGGTCACTAACTAGGCCAACGTGTCGTCCAGTGGCCACTTTAGTGCAGGGTCATCACGGGCTCTACCCAGAGAGCTCGTAGCGAAGAACCCAGATGCCACACCATCTTCTGCACAATGTTCTGTCCCACCCAGGAACCCACAAAACCGCAGATAAGCCCACATAGAGCCATGGTGGAACATCCCACACAAAAATACTAATGGGGCTAGACAAGTTGAATTCGACAAACGTTGGCGATTATGTTTCCATTGAAAAATATACGGAATTGACGTAAGCCACCGAGGTAGTACCACGTGACTATCTATCGAAACATAATCGCTAACGATTGTCGATTGCAACTTGTCTATCCCCACTGGGTCGAGATTATACTCGGTAAAAACGATATCGCCTTTGAAGTGTTTACGTATTGTCAACGTTTTGATAAATCTTATGTCACTGTCAATAATGACGGCTGAGTTATAAACGATTCTAAAACACGTCAAACGCGTGTAGAATAGAGGCCCTGCCCGTAGTTACGGGCAGTGACAGCTGCCTCCTCAGAGGGCATAAAATATCAACTTAAACAGATAGAACATAAAATATATTTATCCATCTATGTATTCGTATATTTTATACGGGGCTGCGTTTGCCGTGTTTCCGCTATATCTTACTAAACATTGTATACTTCGTTTGTTATTCAGTGGTATCATGTTAGTGTTATATTTCCCAGTCTTGTCTTCGACGTAACCAATTAACACATTTCTTTGTAAACTCTGCCCTCCTAAGCAAATAAGCAGTATCTCAGATTTAATGCCCAAAGCAGATTCAATCCTAAGCCGTTAGTGATAAGGTTAAATTTGCTACAGAAGTTTTGTCTGAGATACTGCATTTTATGTTAGCAGGGCAAAACTAACTTATGAAGTAAAAGTACGAGGGAATTCACCTTGCTTTAGTATTAACCGTTCAATCTTTTAAAACTTTTTTATTATATTTTCAAGCTAAACTGATAAAGATCAAAGTCAAGATTATTATTTGTCATACATTGTGATTTATTTTGTAATAAATTACAATAATTATATTAATCGTTACGTGTGAAGAAACAGCTTTAGCATTTTAGTTAATCTTGATCAACGTGCCCATTCAATTTGCTAGTTTGGTCCGTTTTACTCGTATATGTATAATTTACTTGCATTTGGTATATTTTAAGTATATTGTAACGAGATCATAAGATAAGATAATAAATGTAAGGGAGAAAAGGGAATCTTGAAAAAAATCGTCTAGTCCCAAACTAAGCTCTAGGCTTGTATTTCAACAACTTTTTCCCCCGAAATATTCCGCAAAGCTCCGAAGCTTTTGGACTTTCATGCTCTGAAAAACTTAGAGGTCACTGAAATGTCAATGACGAGAATACCAAATAGTTCGTACAAACATTATTGTTTAAAAGTCTAAATATTTAATATGAGCTGTTGCTCGCCACTCCGTTTATCGGTACTTCCTCGAGAAATGTTCAATTTTCCGGGACTGGAAGTACCCCATGTCTATCCCCGGGACTCAAGCTATCTTCATACTAAATTTCATCGAAATCGGTTCAGCGGTATGATTTAATGTTGGTATGAAGAGAGAAGAACTCCAAGGAATGACATAGGCTATTTTTTACCCCAAGTAGAGATAAACGACTTCTACATGGAGTCGCTGGCAACAGCTTGTATAATATTAATAAAGCGTAGATATTATACCATGGATACAGTAGGAAATAGGCTCCGTCGCGTCGACTAACGCATTGAATACAAATGTTTACTTTGCTTAGTCGTTCGCAATAAACAGATTCTGCGACGCCTTTAGAACTCAAGAATCGAAAATGCGGATAATGAGTTTGAATCGTAATATAGCTATTTATACACCGCTGCGAAGGAAACAATTGAATTTGATTATAAGCAAGCTTAACTAACAATTTCACCACAACGATAATTCTTTGTGCAAAATGTGGTTACAGAATTATTAACATGTCTTTTTAGAGTTGTTGGTATTTCTGTAGCTCTGCTTATCCCACTCTGGGAATGAAAGCGTGATGTTATGTATGTGTATGTGTAATAATTCTTTATGACGAAATATTAACACGCTAAGTTAGCGATTTTCGATAATCGACAAAATGGACGTAACGCAAGCTGTTGACGGCTTCGACCGCTCAGGGGCCCTAGCCAAGATGTATGGGATGACATTCTCGTGCGTTTCGATAAACCACGTGGTCGACTGTCATCCCATTTTTTTGAGCGATAGAAAAGAAAATCGTTAGGAGCGTTTGCATCTTGGTTAGGGCCCCATGTCAATTGCATACATTTCGAGTCGATAGAAAATAGAAACTTTAGCGGCGTTTTGTTCATATAATCGTTAATCTTAAAAGGCATTTCCGCCTGGTTTTTTTTAGTGTTGTTAGAATACAAACCTAATCTATCCAAACGCATATGTATTTGTAATTTTATAAAATTTCAAAAGTTGTCTGTCTCAGCTAAAATCAGTTTAGGATAAATCATCATTTGGACAAACCATAAGTTAGGACAAGCGTTAATAGGAATTCCGATGTACACCCAGCGAAAATTCGTGCTGATGACGTCATGTTGCATATCCTACTAATACTATAAATGCGAAAGTTTGTGTGTGTATGCGTTAATTTGTTACTCTGTGACGCTACAACGGCTGAACGGATTTAGATTAAGTTTGGAATGATGTATTTTATATACTGGATTAACACATAGGCTAGTTTTAATCTCGAAGATTTTAAAAGTTCCTGGATGAAAAACGATAATCGAAATCTACGTGGACAGAGTCGCGGGAAGAAGCTACTAAGTAATTAAAATTGAGAGATCACTCACTACATCGTAACGTCTCTAATGTCGCTAATTGTATACAGATCATATCTTCCATGTTCTATTCTTTACGTATGATTATGTTTGTAGTGTTGCAGTGTATTTTTGTCAAATAAACGTTGGGAGTTTGAGTGAGTGAAATTACTAGCATAGAGGCATTCCATCTTAGTCCTCAGGGTTGGCAACGCATTTGAGGTCTTAGGATTATAATCTTGAGAATTCAAATATCTATGGGTCTCAGATTCCACTTACCATCAGGTGGCCTGAGTGCTCGTGTGCCTTCTCCTTAACATAAAAAAAAAAAAAAAAAGGTATCCGTACCGCAGACCCGGTTTTGCATAGTTACCCTTATCTTTCTTCTCTATATAATAAAAATGAATCGCTGAATGTGTTGCTAAGCGCAAATCTCGAGAGCAGCTGAACCGATTTCGCCACATATTTTTTTTGTTGTGTTCGTTACCGTCAGAAGAAGGTTCTTATTTATGAAAGAAAAAAAAATCCACCGGGAAAGTCAAAATTGGCAGCGGGGCGACGGCGCTGACGGGTAGCTAGTTGACCTAGTAAATGTATATTGTGATTTCTCAAGTGACAACACCCAAATGAAGCATATTCAAATCAGACCCTCACCGCAATTTGAGTTGACTTCAGCTTAGACTGACATCATGCTGAACAAACGCCCCATTAACTATTCACTGTTCTAACTGTCTCAGAACTAGTTTCAGTTCTTGCATCAGTAATTATGCTCTCAAAACTAATTTGGGATTCTAGAACAGAAAGCTAACACAAAAAGTTACATGATTCTGCTAATCGTTTTAGTGGAGGTAGGATCAGTTCACTATTGGATGTTATCATTTTAATGTGTTTACATGCAAATTAGTTCTTTTTAATACTTTTTTGTTGTTTCGTCTAAACGAAATATCTTCCTATCCTACTACCACACTTTGATATCCGTGTGGTAAAGTTCCAGAATTTAATTCAAGTAATTATTTCCTTATGGTAATCACGTGCCATTTTCGCCGCTGTCTCCTGGACCATTTCTGCATCTTCATAACTTCTGGACAGTTTAACTCTAATAGTCCTAAAAGTCGGAATCTTGTGACTGTTAGAGTAATTGCTTGGAACTTAAAACTAAGTGGGGCAAAACGAGACCTAGATCTAGAACTGTGATGGCACTGAGTTTAAATGTTGAGGCATTATAGAACTCTGCTGCAGTGAGACGATTAATTATTTCGATGTCATTTCTTTTTGGTGTCTTGACAATGTCGTTATGAGACTTATGACAAGGTTCTGTGATTGTTCACCAATTAAATCAAATCAAAGAGGTTATTGCGATCACGTTGTAAAAAAAAAACTCATGTTTGTGCATAATGGGTTTCAGAATTATAAAGAAGTCGTTTTAGAGTTGTTGGTAATTCTGTAGCTCTGCCTACCTCACTCTGGGAATGAAGGCGTGATGTTATGTATCTATGTAAGTTGTCTAGAAAGTCTCATGTGTAACTGTGTCATGTGTATGTTATTTTGGCATTCTCTAAGTAAGATCGTGAATATTACCACTGACTAGACTCAACATGAAAATAAATATTGTTTTACTTTATTTTATTTACATTTTTTAAGTTCCGCGCGAATTTACCGGAAATTCCGCAGTCGGTATAAAAAATGACCTTAAATCAGGCGAAAGGCTTTTATTTTCAGAGTTTTTTCTCTAACATAATATTTACTAAGAATAATTATACATTTTTCGTTTAACACCGTAACTTAGCTGTACTTAAAGAATTTGTTAGACGAAGCTACAACGAGTACTAAAGAATTTCAAAGCTTGCATGAAAGTGAAAAACATGAAAGAGACAACCAGAGTTCGGTCCGCTTCACCGGGTTTAGTAATTGCTCGAAAATTCCAGTTCAAAGACTGGTACCTAAGGGACTACAATGAAACGCTTCGGTAATCCTGTCTCATTTACACGTTAGTATTTCAACTTAAAGGTAAGAGGAACAGGCGACAAAACTTCGAATCGCGTTTCTCAGAGGCGACATAATTTCACAGGGTAAGAGGACTTTGCAACCAGTTGCAATTGATGTGGAAACTATAAAATTAATGATGCGTTGCCGTAGTTACTTCGCAAACATTGTACTTATACATAAGACCGAGAACTTGAGATTCATTGCACAAGTTTGTAAAAATACTTTTTTTTTATTAAAGAATATGACAACGTAGATAACGGAGAAACTAAAGTTGTAAAAGCAACTTTAGGAGTAGTTATAACTTCTGAATTCTAAAGGTGTGATTTATGATATTTCATATCTTCTTCAGCGAAGAAAGTAGATATGATAAAGCCGTGGTAACTGTGGGATTGTCCAAAATAATGGGGTCCTCAGACAATAAGCAGGCATTGTTTGGTATACCGTTACAAAAAGTTTCAAAACATGTTCCGTATAACAACGCAACTGCACCTACTTCACAATAGAATAATCAAATTAGGCTTACATCGAGAACTTTTATTATCTTTCAAATGCTGAAGTTGTAATTATATCTTGTATGATATCATTTAGGAATCAATTAATAGGTATGGCGTTTATGAGTATCACGAATCATCGAAATGTCCTGGAGGCCTAGTCAACATGCATAAATGTTTATTTGTTAAGGAACGTACTGAAGAGTTCAATTAAAAAGTTGAAGTGTAAGGTGAGAGGTATAATGACAACTCAAGAGTCTGGAGGAATACTGTTCTTTATTGGTAAAATTGTACAGCTTATATACTATGGTTTCTAGTCATTATCTAGGCTTAGGGTAAATGGTGTGGAACTTATGATTATGCATTGTCAGCGGATTTAAACTATAAAACTTAATAGAGGCTATAACGTTTTATAGCATCGTTAAACTAATAATTAGAGAAGAGGTGGGTATCAGCTGTATGTATCAGCAGTTACATTGGTGACCTCACTACAAAGTGACTTTAAGAAAAATTAAACACCACAATATAAAAACGACTTAAGTACAGTTCGCCCTTCTAGTTATATTCTAAACAAAAGCACTTATGGGTAAGGACCACATAGTTGGACCATAGTTAAGCGTAGTTAACCATACAAACAACAAAAGTGAACAAAGTTCCGTTGTGACACGAAAATTATCCATACAAATGTATGGCTAATTTTCGTTTCACAACGGAAAAGTTTCATAGAAAATCAAATTGAGTGAGTTGGCGTGGCCAACTTTTTGGTCCCTCTTATATCACTGGAATAAAAATACATAATCATTTACTGGAATGTATTAAGTCGCTAGGTTCAAAAAGAAAATAAAGGAATGGCTACCATGCAAATGTTTTTACAATTTCAATGTTTTTTTGTTGTGTAAAGTATTGAATAATAGTTTTCGAAATGGGCAAACTGTTGGCACTATTTGATCTTATGATTTTGAGATGTAACAATTGAACACAGTTTGACAATAATTGCTTATCTTATCTTATAACTAGACATAAAAGTTTTTTGTGTCAGGATTGTCAATTAACTAGGGACTTCCTTCCGATATTAAAATGATCGATAATTGTTTCAAATACTTATTTCAATGTGACATTTCATAGTTAAGTATCGTTCACCAGATAAAATAGAGAGTAACTAAAATGCTGATCACTACCCATCGATGGGTTTCTTACACAAAAACTATTGTTAAGTTTTAACATCTGTGAAACAAATTGCTGCCAAAAAAACAGCCAAATTCAGTTTATTACACACGATACCCTTAATAAAACTTGAACTTCAACTACCAAAGCAAATCACGAGACATCTAAAATTATACTTATTAGCTACTTAGCTGTTGATCTTAAAACTTGTGAGACAGCTAATATCAAAAAGCTCTCCACGGAAGCCAATCGTTAGCACATTAGACGAGATCGCAGAGATCGCAGGGCCACTTGCAGGACAACAATAAATAAATTTAAGACGGTTCTGACAGTTCACCTCACCAACATACCTAAACTGTAATTATCTTTTTCCTGCCCGTGAACCTTATTATTTAAACTCTGTGGCTCTAGTGAAAACAGATGCAAGTCGATATTACCTCGAAATAAAAATGTATACCTTTGTCATGTACCCAGTGCTAACGTTAATTTAAAACCCATATAAAAAGAAAAATTGCTTAACGTCGTCAATGTCATTGGAGATTCAAAGTCATTTGTAACTCACAAAAAACTCAACCGTATTGATGTAGAATGACAGATTGACTGGACTTAAGATGGGTCCTAAATTACAGCCTTATTTATAGACAAGAAAACTAATTACTTGAGTAAAAGTAATGTCAAAAGTCATAAAAATCGTTTCCTAAGTCATTACTTTTGCTTACGTATTTTTTTTATCATATCTATAAATACGGGTGTTAACGTTCGTGACTGTACAAAGAAAACTACTTACACTTTTTTTCACTTGAACTTGGAACACTTGTATCCTGTGTTACCAGGGCCACAGAACTAACACCCGTTAAATCCGTGTTAAGAAAACCCGTGAGTATTTGATCGTTCACCATACAAATCCCAAAGGCGACAAGTCTATCGACATGGTCGGCTGCCTCGCCGTTCGCACCCGCGCGGCCGCGTCACACCTGCCACTTTTTGTTAACAAACACGCTTTACGGTCGCTTCACAACATCTTGGGCCGAGATCAATATTGGGGGGTTGGTCTTTTGTCGTGCGACAAACGCGTGACGATCTGACGATATTAAAAGATCGCCCGTGTCGAATAGATCAGTTTATTGTTAAGAGTAACACAATATTTACCTCGGTTTAGTAAATAAAAAATAAAAATGTGCGAAGGGTTGAATAATAGGCCAACTAACTAAACACATATTGTTGACGTGTTTGACGTTGATCTAAACGCAAAGATATGTTTTAATTATCTAGAGACTTCGCAGTTTCAAGAGGGCGCCGAGCGTCCAGGGCGCCGTCATTACTACTCGTACTATTGTGTTTTTTAATAAAATAAAGTATTACAAATAATACACTGGACGCTCGGAGCAGTCTTAGACAACCAAAAGTCGACAGATTTTTTTTTTTTTAACACACTCTTAAGTCTACTAATAATAGAAATACAAACGATTTGACATTTTCGTTTATTAACAAACAAAGACATTTTGCACTCTGAAACAGTCTCATTAATTTATGAATAACTTAGCATATTCACTGCTAAGTACCCTTTATTTGGCCAATTTAGTATGGAAATCACCGAGGCTGGTACCGAATGTATTAATCAAACAGTGTTTGATCAATTCGCAATTGTAATATTGTTTGCCTTAGTTCACTCAATACAATATAGACTCGATGAAAAGCAAGAATTCCTTTGCGCAATTCCTTGTCCGCTTCCTAGAGAACATTCCTAAACAAACGGACTGAATCAACACCATTTTCGTTGAAGCCCGAAAGTTGCAAATTAATTCAAGAAATGGCGATCTTAATGCGCTGGCAACGATCTGATAATATAGAGCAGAACAGGCAAACGTTTCTGATTTTATGTTCATACATACATACATCACGGCTTCATTCCCAGAGTGGGGTAGGCAGAGCTACAGAAATACCAACAAGTCTAAAAATACTTTAAAATTCTGTAACCACATTTTGCACAATCAGCCCAAGAAGTTTACTAGTGTATTAGACATGTTGCAAGCCCATCACCTAACAGTACTACAAGCCCTTATTCCCTTTATGTTCGATATCAAGTAAATGATGGAATTCCATAATATAGAAATCATCAACTGATCCATTATTTCGTATTTTGAACGTTATACCTCTGTAAGAAAATTATAATTTTCGTATTTATATTATTACCTTATTCTTCTTCCCATTTCTAATTTGGTACTGTCTTTAGATACTTTCTCAATTGCCATTTTCCAAACACCTTCTCCATCTTTGAATTTGCCCTTTTCTTCAACGAACTAGGTTATTTGAAAGTTTAACACTTCTGATTTCTTATTTGTAATTCATAATATTTAATAGCCATGTCAAATCAAGTAAGCGTCAACTGTCGTAGGATCCCTTTTTGATGCCTTCTCCCTAACGTGTTCCTAAGTACGTCTCCTACTACTAATGGTGATTTTTAGTTTCCAGTAACTTGTTTTTATTCTTTGCAAGTTCTCATTTATTTATCTCCTGTAAGTCCATTGGCAAAGCGTCTACTTGCAATAAATATGTAGAAATGTCATAAGTAGTTTAGCCTTTGGTAAACAGTTCATTTCCCAGTGGCAACTCAAGTCAAGTGGCAACTTCTCGGCAAGCCGCTTACGCCGGGGAATTTGCACTAACTTGAAAATTTAATGAAAGAGCCGGCAGAGACGTTGCGTGCTTTTTAGGGTTTAAAATGGTTGCGTGTTTGTGTCTGCTTGGGCCTTTTTAAGCCCCTAGGAAGGGTGTTATTATAATAAGTTTGAAGTCTGTCTCAGTGTGGATTTAAATTTTACAAGCTTTCATTTTAAATTCCAACGTTAGTAAGGGACCCAGTCTTGCAATATAGTTAGTTGCATATTTGAAATTTAGTACATGGGTTTGATCATGCCGCAGCAGTAAAGAACAGCTAACATAAAGGCGTTTTGTAAAATTGGTTGTAGAGAAAAGTGTAGTTGTATGAAATACACTTAGGTACTTGTTCCATCACAAATATAAGCATTATCCACCTGAAGATGAATATTTGGAGGGGTAGGTAGATAGGTAGGTACTTACGGATAATCGCTTCAGCCTTGCATTTCTAAACGTCTGTGTAAGTTCTAAGTAAGGAAAGATATAATTTTTTTTTTTTTTTTTTTTTTTTTTTTAATTTATTATCCAAAAAATATCTTAAATCTAATATAGGGTAGATAACAGCGAGCGAAAACCGTGTACGGTTTATCTGTCGCTGTTCGGCGCCCGTTCACATTATAATTATTTTATCTAAGTATCACTACTTGCTAGGCAGATTATTTTGCTTAACTAATGGAGGTAGGAACATGGTTTTTATGATAAATTTGCATTTATGTGCATCTTTTAGTAGGCTCTGACACACGTGACTAGGCCAATCATTTAATATATAGGGTAACATATATTCCCACACTCGTTTACCATACGTATTGTTAAAGTGTGGTAGTACATATTTGCATAATCGACATGCACTCCTTAAGTTTTGTAATCTAGATCTATTTCTAAGGCTCGGTATGTTTGAGATTTCATCACAGACTAGCATCATTTTAAACTTATCATACACATTTATAATTTTACAATATTTAAATAGCTTGTCTATGTCATTCCGATACTTAATTCTTACGGAGCTAGCAATGGATTTTATGATCCTTACTTGGAGGTTATATATATTATCTATGTATGTTTTATATGTTCTACCATAACTGCTCAAGCTATATGAAATGATTGATTCGGCTAGTGACATATATAACATTCTACGTGTGCTAAAAGGTAATTTATTTTTCAAGATAGATAATTTAGATAAAACTGCTCGCAACCTATTGCATACGTAGCTAATATGTGGACCCCAATTGAATTTACTATCTATAATTAGGCCAAGGTATGTATGCTTGTCGACTTGTTCCAACTGATCACACTTGCACATATCCATTAAGTTCTGATGTAGGCACCGGTGACTGTGTGCTATAATATTAGGTTCAACAAAGCATTTTTTATATGCCGAATGTATATGCATGACTTTAGTCTTTTCATAGTTTATCACTAAGCCGACATCGTGGGCCCAGGCACACAGCATATTGAAGTTAGTTTGTAAGATTGTTTCAGCATCAGCAATATCGGTATGGGCAGCCACGAGGCAGGGTCTTGTAAAATCGGATACACTCGCAAGGATGTTTAAAGAGCTATCGCTGTACAAATAACTGTCAGTCGCAACTATTCTACTATGTATACTACAGTGTGTAACATCTATAAGAAAATATATTTTGACAACAGTTAATATGTATCCTAATTAACATAAAAACATGTGTATTGTTAACATAATGTGGAAGTACTTTTTTTTTCATACTAACTAATTCGCCACGCAATGTATCGGGTATCAAAGCTAACAACATATTTGACACTAACATTTGATTGCTTGTACGTAACTCGTTTGCCTCTTTGCATTACATTGCTGCTCGAGAAAATGTATAACTCTCCATTAGAAAAAGTAATTGTTATATTTTTTCGATAAAACCGTTCACAGCATCTAAAGCTATCGTTACTTGAAATTTATGTTCTTATGGATGTCACACACTGTATAATTACTTTTGAAATATCGCTATCATAACGTTGACAATACGATAACATGTCAAAAGCAATGGTTGGACCGAGTAGAATAGAACTCCTGAATCATTGTTGCGTTGACTTTACTACATATCCTGACATTTGAAAGAAATAAAAGAAAGAAAAATACATTTTATTCACTGAACACAACGAGACACATAAAAGTAAAAACAGTAAACGGAGAAAGAAAAACATAGTGGTTGGTGTGTCTTCGTGGCAGTGAACCGGACACTGGCTCAGCATAATGCTGAGGTGCTACGCACCTGCAGCGCTGATTTTCAGCCAGCACCGAGTGTGACAAACGGAAAATTGATAAAAAACGTTTCACAAACTGATTCATCTCACAAACTTTCGTCGATGTGACAAACCGCTTTTTCCGAAACTATTTCAGAAGTGATTTCAAGATCATCGTGTAGACCTTAGAGGTTAGTTTGGTTTTATAAAAATCCTGAAATATTTACAGTTCCGTAAAAACAGCGTTTTACAAACGATATGTTTGTGAGATAAATCAGTTGGTAAAACGTTTTTTATTAAATGATGGAAAACCGTTTCACTATGCACCCTAATACTGCGTCATTTCCGTGTTACTATACCTAACTGCATACAGGGTATACAATCTAAGTGTGTGTTTCTTTGCTGTGGCTCATTTACTGTTGTTGCTGTTAAGTGGTTTTTAAGATTAGAACCATTAGAGTTAAATGTCTTACTAAAATTGTTATCTACATACAAGAATGTTACTGGAGTAATTGTTTTAAAATCTTTTTTGAAGAACAACACCGTGGTAAACCGCTGTCTCAAAGCAATTATTGGATTCATACCTATTTGATTTTGGTCAAATCAAAACCTCATAAGAACTGATTTAACCAAGTATTTAAAATATGTTTTGTTTATGTTAAAGTTTTGAACTTTACTTTTTTAGTTTAAATCTTACGGGATCCGATTTAGAATTAAATTCCAAAATTGGAATTAAATATGCGCTGAAATTTTATACCTGTAATGTTTCAATACGACCGATTATTAAAAAAACCGTTGATTACGATACATTTCAATTTTAAGAAAAAAAACCAGAGGAAATTCTGTACAATTGACCTAGTTCTTAACTGAGCTCTTGGCTTATACTATGGGTACCTGTACAATATCCATACTTATATAGAGAAATACATACATACATAGAAAACATGCAAGACTCAGGAACGAATCACACAGATCGCGCTAATCACAGACACAAGTACTTGATTAATGATTATACCTGGAATCGGACGCTTTACACTCTGATTTATGACTTTTGACGTAGAGACCTCGTCGTGTTGATCTTTTATAGTCATTATTTTTAGTTTAATGTTATTGACCCTACATTTGTAATGATCTGATTTGTGCTAGTTTTAATAATTATTATTCATTATATTGCAATGTCAACTTACTTTTCAGTTTTATTCTGTTTCTTGCGGCGCGGCGCTCTTTCTCCGCAATGATGGTCTCGTCCGAAGCGTTAGTTTATTCACTCCAAATTACCCACGTGTAAAATAGCCTTCATGTGGCCGATTTACCGGATTAGTATTTTTTTTTTGTATTTTGTATTCTGATTTGAACCCGGGACCACTAACTTTGTAGGTTATCAACTAGGCTAAACGCGCCGTTATATGACGTTTAAACAGCTGTAGCCTTATTTTTATCCGTTAAGGGTTTTACGTTAACTGTCTGTTTTAGTGTCACATTTACACAAAATATTTCGTCTACTTGGCAGTTTTTGTTCTGAGCTAATGGCCGATATTAAAGTTAAGAGACATGACCATATTGTTGAGAAAACATCTTCATTAGAATCTTGCTTCACAGCAATAAACTTCCCCGCGCTAGAATATCTTAGCCGGCATCTTGGAACTGCATTTCAGAGCAGGTCTTAAAACACGGACACCGTAAAATACGGCAAGCGGCTAGGTAACTTATCGCTTTAGTTACTTACTACCTACAATTAAAGCGGATAAAATAGACCGAGGACTTATTTCTAATTTACGATAGCCCATCTTTCTTTTATATCATTATAAAAAAGAAAGATAAAAAATAACAATAAATAGATCTTGTCCCATAGCAAGCTTAAAATGTGCATCAATGAACATTTTGAAACCATCCAATCCAAGACTCAAGAATAAATATAACGCTCATTAGAAAAAAAAAATTCCTGCCGGGAAGAAATCGTAACCGCTACCTTCGTTACCATCAAACCATTAAAATCGCTGTTGACACATGACGCTGAAAAAATTGCGTCTCTTCTAAAATCCTACAGATGAGCACACGCTTCAAACTCATTCAAATTCAGCATTGTTGTCGTTGTATGGCTCTATTTCGTGACTAAGTTCACAAAGAACACACAATGGCCGATAATCGTGAGGTTAGGCAATGGTCAATGTCAAGGCCAGAACTCCCACGTGCCTACATTTTCCTTAAATATTTGAATCATCTATTTACTATCAAATTTTTAGCCCCACGTATCCCAATTTAATTTCCAAGAACACCATGAGTTTTGAAAAAATCCTTGTGTGTCGAAAATTTTGTCGATTTATGGAGCAATTGTGGGCAATATGATTCTTAATTCTGATTAAATAAATGTAGTCGCGAACCCCCTACGAACACCGAGTTTTCGTACCCCAGTTTGAGACACCCTAATCCATCTATCATAATATCAAATCCTTATAGCTTCATCAATTTTGTTTCGTCGACTAGTTATTTCCGTACATGGCCTCTATTCTAACCATAAAAACAGGTTGCCCTTGACATGTTTTGCTTTTAATTCTGCCGCCATTACTGTCAAGTACATAAGAGCTATCGTAACGTTGACAATACCATAACATGTTAAAGGTAATATGGTTTGACCAAATAGAATAGAGGCCCTGCTGTCATTCTAATGCTCTAAGCAACAAGTGTGATTAAATTCGCAAGTGATGCTCGCCCTTCAAAATGTTTTCCTACTAAACAAGGTTACGTCGATTCCTCACACGCTTCCTAAAACTATATTCATATACGTTTTACTGGTGTACTGTATTACTTACCCGGAACATGTTTAGAAGCCCATTCTGAAAGCCTAATGCTCCATTGCTGCAAAGGGAATAAACAACGAAAATTTTTACTTGCTAGCGTCCATCTAAATTCTCAGGAATTGTTGTAAGCACGGTACTTGTTTACATCCTCTGCCTGACTCGGAGATTGTTATATATAATCGACACTATATTGAGTCATTCGGCTTTCAATGTGGTCCACATTCATTGCCAAGGTCACTGGTTTCTTTACAAAATCGACTCGTTTTGGTGTCTTTGGTTAGCACTAGTAAGCCGTTTGAATGGTCTACGTTGTCCGTGAACCTGTATTGACCGCGCCGGTGAAATTTCATGCACATTAGACATACACGAATTCGCGGAACATAATCGATATGCTTCGCTAGAAAATATTAGTTGTACTCGTATAAACGACTGTTAATATAATAAGCATTCTATTATTGTTTATTTATATAATCGTAGTATAAATACTTGCTCAAAATTTCTAAACGCACCTTATTACTTCACTTGCAACGTTGTGTGACATCTTTCTAGAGATACCTTCGGAACGTATGGAATGTATAATTAGTAGGCCGCGCGGGAAAATCTAATTGACGCGAACTTTCGGACGAGAAAACTGGAAATGCAATAAAGCATACTTGATTTCTTTATTACATTTCTAACTTCCTCATACATATTAATAGCTTTATATTCTCACACTTCGTTATCTGAGCAATTAATCGCATAAAAGATCTTCATAGAGTTCTGATTCTACTGCTCAAGACATTACAAAGCGCAATTCTCTAAGTATCAAATCTTCTGAAACGCTATCTTGCACTAGAATTGAAAATATAAATTCTTCTAAGTAATATCCACAGCGACTGCGAGCTCTGCGAGCAAGCCGGGTATTCCATAAAAGTTTGCACAAGAGAAGCCCGGACCGGATCCGTTCAAATGATATTATAGGTACGAAATACTGTAGCAAAATACGTTTTTAGGACTAGCTTTTTGCTATAAGTCATAAATTTTTCTTTAAATATTCTTACAGGAATTCTTAATGTGTTATTACTGTAGGTACTAATTGTAAAGTGCGTAGTTTAAACGAAGGAAATGAAAGAACCCGATGTTGAAAAAACTTTTTTTAACCATATTTAATTCTTTTCGTGTCATACACAGATAGAAAATATATTTTAAGTTAAGAGGGAAAACCCTCTCAAACACTGTTTTTTACATAGAATAATATAACGCTTCATCTAATAAAAGTGTCTTTAGCTAAAGGGATCATACTTTTTCAAAGAAGAACCAAAATTGTTCAGTTCCATCTTTATATATCATCATAGCAAATAGGAACGATTTAAGTTAAAAAAATATTTATTTGCAGCAAAAAATTATACAGTTTTAGTATGAATATGCTACTTCTTGAAAAACGTATTTGTTTCAAGTAACCTTCATCAAACCAAAGATGCCTCCAAGTTAAAAGAAGAAACACCAAATTTTTCCTATAAGATTGTTAAGTTTTTAAGTGTAAACCATTACTTCTTGGTTTGATGTTTACAATCTACGGTCGATATATAAGAAGTTCAAATATAGAAATACACGGTTTTACGTCAAGATTTAATACATTCTTGGCTTGATTTTAATATTACTTGGTTTGATGTTTATAAACTCCATTCGAGATTCAAGAAGATCTTAAATAAAAAAGTAGCACGGGTTTACGTCAAGATTGTGTACATTCTTGGTTTCATTTTACAAGTTCTTGATTTGATGTTTACAAGCTCCATTCGAGAAACAAGAAGCTTAAATCAAAAAATTACACGGTTTTACGTCAAGATTTAGTACATTCTTGGCTTGATTTTAATAATACTTGGTTTGATGTTTATAAACTCCATTTGAAATTCAAGAAGATATTAAATATAAAAATTAGCATGGGTTTACGTCAAGATTGTGTACATTCTTGGTTTCATTTTACAAATTCTTGATTTGATGTTTACAAGCTCCATTCGAGAAACAAGAAGCTTAAATCAAAAAAATAACACGGTTTTACGTCAAGATTAAGTACATTCTTGGCTTGATTTTACTAACTCTTAGTTTTATATTCTACAATGTCCAAACTACTACATTGAAGATTCAAGATGTTTAAATAAAGAAATAATGCTCCATTTAAAACAGTAAGATCTTTAACGGTGTGCAGAGCGTTACTAGTTTCTTGTGGTGTTGCCACTGTAAAAAATATTTTCATAAAATGGGTATATTTATAGGGATGGGGGTTCCTTATTTAATACTACACGTATTTTCATTAATAAGAATTTAGAAGAATTAATAAGAATTAACAAAGAACCCCCCACCCTCAAAAAATAATCTCAGTCCAGTCTCATTTTATTTGTCTTTCAGTCAGAGCACTTTTCTTCCTACGATGTACAGATTTCTTGTAAAACACAAAAAAACGTTTAATCCAGGACCGTACTCGTGTTCAAATCATAATATGATTAGGATTAATAAATTGTCTTACAGATAAATAATAAAACGGTGGTTAACAATTTATTTTTTAATGGACCGTCTTTCGGCTAATTCTATCCGACTAAAAAGTGGAATATGACTTACTCCTACATTAGTCTATAGAAATTTGGCGTTTAATCTGGGTATAAGACCTTATTTCAGTTTGGTCGAATCCACGCTAAGCAAACACTGTATGATGTACTGACTGTATATTGGTGTTCTATCTAATCGAAATATTTTCACGTACAATTAGTACTGCGCCTCTATTCAGGTGCGTTAAAACGATATCGTGTTTGACACGTTTAAGAATCGTTTATGTCACAGTCGCCATTATTGTAAATGACATAAGAGTTATCAAAACGTTGACAATACGGAAACAGGTCAAAAACGATATCGTTATAACGCAGTTGAATAAAGGCCCTGGTCTGCCATTTTCATGGTATGCCATTGGTGTAAAAGTCCTGTGAACAGTGAAAACGGTAATCCATGAATTTTCTTAACTAAAATTTGATGACTTCCTATGCAGGAACTTTATATAGATCAATAAACACATTGAAAGCGCTATCAATAAAAACAAATTTTCCTATAGGTACAAGAAAAGTTCATTAATAAACATCTACAAAAATATTTTATACTAGCTGTTGCCCACGACTTCGTCCGCGTAGAAAAATAAAACATAGCCTATGTTAGCGATAGTGTTCAGCGATAATTGTAGCATATTTCTAATTATTAGAATGAGCATGTGAATGCACTAGCACTATTTGTGTTTGTGGAAGTGAACGGAGAGAGAGGCACAGGTCTTGATTAATACACAGTGGTGCGCATGACGTTGCAGTAATAATATTTATTATATACATATACGGTCACAGCGGTCACTTATTTTAATAAACATTTTAACACAACGTAGAAAGCAACCATCGTCCCAGAAGGCGGAAAAAGGAAGGGGCGATAGCAGTGTTGCTATCTGTCATAATGGGTAAACATTAAAAGCAATGTTATAAGGGATACTATAAACAATCCAACACTAATGATGAATGAATTTTTGAAATCGGTCCAGTAGTTTTTGAGTTTATTCGTTACATACATACATACAAAAATATAAATCTTTCATCTTTATAATATTAGTATAGATTATATTAATACTTTGTGATCTATCCAAAGATGATGTTTAATAATTAATAAGTAGATACCTACCTTAGCTTTATTACGATTGATTCGCAGAAAATCGAGTCTTACTTTCAATAGGTGCATAATACTATAAAGTCAGAAACAAACTACTTAGTTCGACAAAAAAAAAAATATTTTTGAAACAAACTTATCGGGAAATAAAATTTATAAACTGGCAACACGACTGGGTCTGCGACAGTGAGTGAGTGATGCACAAGAAAGTTCCCTTCCCGCTTCCCGCCGTTCGCGTACCTAACTAAGTTCCAAGTTGAGTTTGCAACGGTCTGCATTTCATTTCATTTCCAATGTGGATCGTGGCTGCTAAAGACAGGTACTCTTCTAATCTGTGCAATTTGGTTCTGGCTGGACAAATAGAAGAAATAATATAATACAAATGGAAGAAACGAGCAACTTGCTTCATTCTTGGTTGATGCCACCTGAGGTAGTAAAGAATTTCCTTGGTAAGTTTATAAGACATGTATTGGTAATTAAATTATTAATCGTCAACAGGAACTTTTTTAAAAGGTGTCCTGAAAAAAATCATGCTTATAGAGGTTTATCTCACAAGCATAATATTTTTTTTATTTTTTTTTAATAATTAATCATTTTCATTAAAGTTCATGATAAGTCGCGAATCAAATGGTGACAGCAAGTCTTAGTATTCTAATGGGACATAACAACAATAACATTTTGAACATTTGAGCAACTGTAAGTACAGTCCGCAGCATAAATATCTGTACACCTTAGAACCTATAGCTAAGCTATAAATTACTAACATGTACTAATATTTATGATGCAGACATAAAAAAAAAATGCTTTACATTTTTACTGGAATTTATTTTCAGATTAATTTAGACTTTGACCAATTATATAAAGAGAAGTCTCTAAATTTTTATAAAAACTGGCAAAGATTCTTCACAAAACTCAATAGTTTCAAACAAGAGGTTAAAAATGCAACCGGGCTTTCATTGTTAGAAACTTTAGGTGCATTAACTGATGAAGGTAATATCCTTATAAATATAATTATTTTTAGATGCGTAATGTATTACATAATTTCAAAAAAGTTACATAATGTTATAAATAGCGTTGATTATTTATAACTGAAAGTCATGTTTTAATTATTATCATATTTGATTTGAATACTTATATTTTAATGTGGAATATTCCATTAGTGAATTGGTTGAGCTCATCATGAGTCTTGAGCGTAGGTATTATTGATGTGTGTAGATCTACAAACTATTTTTTTTTTAGATAAAAAAATACCAGTGCAGATGGCCTTATTAGGGTACTTAGTACCACCTAAGGGACGGTTTTCAAGAAAAATTAAATTTTCTTCAGCAGAGGCAATAGAGAGCCTCCTTGTACAAACCAATGTAAGTTGAAACTCTTCCTCATAGTTAAACTTTCAAACTTCAAAGAATTGACTACTACAGGACCTTTTTTGAAAGGTGTCCTGAAAAAACATCATGCTTATAGAAGTTTGTCTCGAAAGTATACTATTTTTTTTTAAATATTTTTTGATCATTATTTACCGAGAAAAAATATTGAATATTGTCAGCGTTTGCTACGCCCGCTTTGGAATAGTGGTCGGAATGACGTCATTTTGTTTGTAACCGCGTTCTGTTTTTTCAAGTCTAGCACTAGCTGTGACGTCAGTTGTACCATATATGGTGTTTAAGCTCTTTAGCCAATAGCAGATATTTGTTTATTTATTTTCTCAGTAAATAATGATCAAAAAAAATTTAAAAAACACTTTTGAGACAAAATTCTATAAGCATGATTTTTTTCAGTACACCTTTTAAAAACGTTCCTGTTGTCAATTGTGTATGCAGATAAAGTGATTCTGTGCTTATGATTGATTAGTACTTATACTTTGTTTTCAGAGTGCTGGTGACATCGATAAAGTGATTCGAAACCAAAAGGAGATTTGTGCTAGCCGAAAACAATCTGTCCAGCCTTACGTGCTTGTACTTGGGAGCTTGCACAATTTTGCGGCACTTACATTATAATTGACGATGTAAAGTACGTCTTTCAGTCTGCAGCTACGGCATTTGATACATTGTTCAAAATATACCACGTGCTACACGCTAAGTACCCACAGGCAGCAGATTACCTTTATCTAATTATACAGATAAAAGTATATGAAATTAAGACTAAATTTGACAAAATACCACCACATATCGTAGAGATTTTAAACCTGTAGTTAAGGAGATATACAACCTAAAATATCGTCAATATGTTGTGCCCCGAGTGTAATAAAACTATTCAGAACTTTAAAATGTACATATTGCATTTAGACATAGTACATAAAATTACCAACTATTTTGTATGTCCTGTAATTAATTGTACACGAACTTATGATACGAAATATTCCCTGAAAGACCATTTAACTGTTTTTCACAAATTGTTTAAAGAGCGTAAACTTGATAGTAATGAAATAGATGTAACTCAAGAAACACGAAGTATGGGTGATACAGGTTCAAATATATATTGTGAAGCTTTAAATTTAAATAATACGGTCACAAATACTGGGCCACAAGTGACAGGACCAATTTGTGATGTTGGTTTTACATTAGAAGGTGAGTTAAATCAAGTTAAGAAAAGTCTTAACTCAAATGTAGTTGGGTTTGTAATAAATTTATACAGTATGCTTAATATTCCTCGAAGTAAAGTAAAACATTTAGTAGACAGCTTCAAATCATTGCTAGCGGATATTATTTTTCCCCTGAAGAAAACGATTAACGTTTTAAAAAGTAACTATATGCTTGATGAAAACTGTTTCAAAACTATAAACAGTATTATTGGAGCGGTTGAAAACTGTTTTGATTATTTTGATACAGAACATAAAATAATAAATTATTCTAATGGGGTAGGAAAATTTGTGCAACCTGTTAAAATAAAAATTGGTGTATCCAAAGCACAACACAAAAGGAGCAATACTGTCTTAATGCAACTTAAAGAGGAATTTATGTATCTTTTGCCATTAAGGAAAACTTTAAAAATGTTTTTGCAATTACCAAACGTTCTAAATACTGTATTAGATTACCAGAGAAAATTAAGCATGGATAACGGGATATTACGAAGTGTAGTCAATGGAACTCTGTGGAAAATACAAATGGAAAATTGTTCAGATACACTAATTCCTCTTTATGTTTATTACGATGATTTCGAAAGCGGTAACCCCTTAGGTAGTCACGCAGGAAAACATAAAATAGGTGCCGTGTATACATCTTTAGGCAGTATGCCTCCTCAATATGCCAGCAAATTGGAAAATGTATTTTTAACATTACTTTTCTATTCAAATCAAAGAACCAAATTTGGAAATCAAAAAATTTTTGAACCATTACTATCTGAACTAAAATTTCTTGAAACAACTGGCATCAACATTTCTCACGTTAACAAAGTAATAAATATTAAATTTACACTGATAGTTTTGTGCGGCGACAACCTAGGTTTGAATTCAATTTTAGGCTGTGTAGAGAGTTTTTCAGCAAATATGTTTTGCAGAATTTGTACGATGAACAAAACAGAATGTCAAACCGAAGTAATTGAAAATCAGAATAAAATCCGCAATAAACAGGATTACGATTATTACTTAGAAAACAACATGGGTCTGAAAGAAAACTGTGTGTGGAACAGTTTAGAACGATTTCATATGTTTGATAACACAAGTGTCGATGTAATGCACGACCTTTGTGAGGGAGTTCACAGATATAGCATGGCAGCTATAGTTAAATCATTATTAGGCAAAGGTTATTTTACACTAGAACACTTGAACTCTAGAATTAAATATTTTAATTACAGCAGAATGGAGAACAATCACCCCCCACCTATTAATAAACAACATTTAGCTAATGGTTCAATTATTATTTCGGCTTCCGAAATGTTATGCTTTGTACGAAATTTTCGTTACATCGTTGGTGACTTGGTCATTGTAGATGATGAAATATGGAAATATTACTTGGCCTTACTAGAGTTGACTGAAATTTTAACAAGTCAAGTTATTTCGATAGAACATGTCGAATATTTAACACAACTTATCAAAGAACACCATATTATGTATTTGGAATTATTCCAAACTCATTTGAAACCAAAATATCATTTCTTATTACATTACCCGTCCATAATAAAAAAGTCCGGTCCACCTATATTTTTCTCTGCATTTAAATTTGAAGCTAAGCATAAAGATCTAAAACGTGTGGCACAGTCAATAACGTGTCGCAAAAATTTATCTTATTCCATTGCATTACGGTGTGAATTGAAAAGTTGTGCAAGATTTCTTTCTGAAAAAGGGTTGGAAGATAATATTAAGATCGGCAAACAAAATCACTTAAATATTCCCAATGGATTGGAGAATGATTACTGTTCTGCGTCGTCATATGAAATCAACGGCATAATTTACGACACATCAAGTATTTTGCTTCATAAATATGTAAACGATGAGCCAGTATTTATAATTACCCGCCGTATACTTGTGAAAAACATTGATTTAAAGTCAATATTACTGTTATGTAACAAATTACGGATTTGTGACTATAGTGAACATATTAAAGCATATCATGTTGAAAGCAGTGACGACGTTAATTGTGATTTAATATCTCTAACAGATTGTCGCGATTGCTTGCCTATGCCACTTCGTTCTGTTAACGGAAAGTGTTATGTTTCATTTTACAAATAGTTTATTTATTTATAACTAGCAACCCGCCCTCGCTTCACTTCGGTAACACACGTACATAAACCAGCATGTATTTATTATACATATAAACCTTCCTCTTGAATCACTCTACCTATTAAGGGCATATTTTTTTAAAAATTGTACATACCTAGTTAAGGACTAAAATAAGAAAATTTAACTTTTCCATTCCGTTACGAAAATTAGTGTTACATTTATAAACTGACCTCATACGCCAATAGGCGGTAACTCAAATTCAATAACTGAAGCAGATTCAATCCTCACACGTTAGTAATATGGTTGCACTTGCTACAAGAGTTTGGTCTGAGATACCACCATTTGTCTTATAGCAGTACAGTTAATTTTCGTAACGGAATGGAAAAGTTAAAATTTCTTAATTTTAGTCCTTGACTATGTTTATTTTGTAAAAAGTATGCCCTTAAAAAAACCGCATCAAAATCCGTAGCGTAGTTTTAAAGATATAAGCATACATAGGGGCAGGGAGACAGCGGGAAGCGACCTTTGTTTTATACTATGTAGTGCAGTGGCTCTAAAGGCACTTGCTTCAATAATTTACAAGGACTATTCACGTATTAATGGGAATAGCCTTTTTAAATGATTCAAGTTATTATACTTTTATTTCCACTGGGTAGGTTCCTATTATCTATTTATGTAACAAAAGAAATTGTTGATATTGTTTGTTTGTTTTGTGACACACACTTAATAGAATAGACCATAGACCTAAGTTCTATCTAACCGGGGCAAATTGAAATGAGGCCCTTGAAGTGCTTCCCGGTATAAGATTCCTTTAAACTACTTGTATATGTCTCAAATGAAATTGAGGCTTTGTGGCAATATTGTCTGTATATATCTAAGTCAGGAGTTGGCGTATTTCTAGATCAAGAATGGTCTACTATGTAGTTGAAATCTAGTGGGTGGTATTCACGGTCTCTGGTCTTGGAAAATAAAAGAGTTGTAGTTTGTATCTATTAATGTTCAAAATCTATTCTATGTCCTCATTTAGGACATAGAATAGATTCTAACCCACAGAACCACCAATTCATCCAGACATTATTTTAGATACGAATAAGGAAGCCGTATTAGAAGTATTATATAACTTTTACTGATTTTGATAAGTAGGTATCTTATTAGGTTATACCTCTTATTGCTGCTGGAAGAGCGGGGCCTTCTGACACAAGTATATTCCTATGCTTACTAGAAGGGCCCAATCTTTGTATTGTTTTTAATTATGTGATAAGATAACCAATAAATCGTTTTTCATTTTCAAGTATATCAGTCTGTGTCGACGCTTTCATAAAAATAGTAAAGGAGAAATTGTATTGTAAAATATTATTGTAGATATTGAAACTGGGTAAAAGTAAAGTCAAATTTATTGTAAAAAAACGGTTATGAAAATAACAAACATCTCTAAATAATACACATAAATACCAAATTAAAAAAATAATAGATTTTCAACTTATTTTTTATGATGACTTTGAGCCTAGATTCACCACTTTTCGTTTATTTTGTGATGAGGCCTACAGTATAACCATTTCTATGGATAGTTCTGTTCCCCCGTGAGTTTAATGATACAACTCTTATTTTCCTGTACCTACAATGATCTACTTTTAAGTAATATGGTATACAATGACACAATTCCGATGGCGAAAAATTAGAGTTGTTTCATTGACAACTTTAAGCACAGAATTTATATAATGTTTTCAATGATTGTACTCGAGACCATATGATTGTAATTTTGTCGAACTGTTTTATAGCATAATATATAGCTTTCTCAGTTTCTTATATCTTGTATTATTCCTACACTCTATATTTTTCTGTTATTCTGGATTGATTAGATTGCTTATATTAATAAATGTTCAGTTAAAACAAGTGTTGATAAAAGCTACTGTTTTTAGATTAACCAGATGGCGCTACATGTAACTGAGGTTTGCTTTTGTTGATTGTGACGGAATTTGTACTGTGATAATAACAACAAATATTCGCCACTATTTTAACAACACTAACAATACCAGTAATCTCACTCGCAGTAAACTTGAGAACAGTAATAGGTTTTGTCGTGTGGTACTATACGACTAAGGATAATTTTGTTATTTCTTTGGCAATACAAATATATTTAAAAAATGTACTTTTATGTTCTTCACATCTTAAAAAATGTACTCTAATAGCTTTAACATGGTCGTGCTAGTTAGACGCTTTCTGACACGACCACGCGAGATTTTAGATACTGAGGTGAATTACACAAATTGTACAAATTAAATGTCCTCAAAATATATTTTTTTATTCTAGTGTTTCTTTATTGCTTAGTCTACTTTTCTCTTATGTTCTGAGCGCCTGAAGTAAATAATTTTACAAGCGTGTTCTCTATCAAGCAAGCACTCAAAACTATAGTGAAATAAGCAATAGAGCGGCAATAGAATAAAAATAAACAGTACATTTTGAGTACATTATTTTGTATTATTTGTGACTTTTATAATTCACCTGTGTATCTTTAATCTCGCGTGGTCGTGCCAAAAAGCGTCTACCAAGCACGACCACGACCAACGTCGAAACTATAAGAGCACATTTCTTACAATCTAAAGTACATAAAAGTACCTTTTTTATGAATTTGTACCCTAGGTCGTGCTGTATAGTAAGTACCACACGTTCTTTAATTGAACATTTCCGGAATTACAGAAAAATATTTACCCTTTTGCATCGAGTAACAATAAAATATTGTATCTTACTTAGAAATACAAAAAGTATCAATGAAATAATATTAATTCTTTACTCAAAAGGCATCAATATAGAATCAAAAGATTTCATTACTTGTCTAAAAAGTTCAAGAGTATAGAAGTTAGATATTTATTAATTCAATTAGAGAAACGTAAAATTTACAATAAAATATATTCGATCTCTACAGAAAAAGCTTAAATATACAACCAAGAGATTTTATTACTTGTTAATTTTTTTTTTAAAAATTTACTTTAAAAAATAGGTTTATTCAAGGTAAGAAATTGAAATATTAAATTCAAGTCTTTTTTTTTTTAATTCAGAACTTAATATATTTGGTACAAGATACCTTATTGTTTCACCCAAAGAAACATTAAATTTTAATTCAATTATGTCAACTCTTTACCTAGTACCGTAACAACTTTGAAATTGAGAAATTAATGTATTTGGTATAAGTACCTACTTGTTTCACCCCAAGAAACACTAAATTTTACTTCAATTATGTGCAACTCTTTAAAAAGAACCGTCATAACTCTTAATATGAGCCATTTTCTCAATTAAAAACAAGAAAGATTCTTGTTGTTGTTAAGAATTGGCTGATTTGATTCTGAATAACAATTATCACTGAACAAGACGGTCACGCTCTTGGAATAAATGTTAAAGTTTTAAAAAAAAGATTTTTTTACTAATCAACGTAAAGATATAAAATTGTTAGTGTAAGTAATAAAGTTCGAAACATTTTGAGTTTTATATCAAGTAATTAATTTTTTCCTGATATGGGAAACTGGAAATCTCTTGACTTAAATAGGTTTCTTTGGCTGAAGAGATTTTTTCTATCTGTGTACAGTTCTTAGTTTCGGAATAAAATGTCTGTGACATACGGACGCACAGACAGACAGACAGACATACATGACAAATCCATACGGGTTCCGTGTTTTGCCATTTGGCTACGGAACCCTGAAAATGCAGTGGGTAATTCGCGGTGGTACAAAAAGCCTTTTATATTCGTATTTAATAATTATCTGATTTTATTATGCTCGTAATTTATTAAATTCATGTCGTTGTCGTTAGTGGTAGTTCAAGAACTGTACAGTGAATAAAATATCGTTATAACGCAGTAGAATAGACGCCAAAAAGATACATTATTATTAGCAATTTAGGTTTGCCTAAGATCCCGGGCTTGCTCCTTCCGCCCAATTTGAGTACCTACCCTCAAGGATTGTGGACCTCGATCCAGACTGGGCGTCCCTCAGCAAAGTTCTGCTATTAAGATGATTGCAAAAGAATTATCGTGTCTATGTCGCGGTAGTTCAGTAAATAATAATAAGAATTGGACAAAGAAGAATCACCAAGGGGGAGAGTGGGTTATTTAAAAGTTTCTAAAATTATAGATTTAAAATACGGAGAGATCTCTGTATTGTGATATCGATAAGGTAATATTGAATAGTTAATCGAAAATAAGCAAAACTGATCATTTGATGTCAGGGAAAAGGTAATGAAAGTGTTATTTAGTTCAGAAAAAAAAAACACTGTTTTGTGACAATTTAATAGTACCTAATAAAATACAATGATTAATTCTTAATTTTGTTTGCTCCAGGAAAGCCGAATTTAGACCCAATATCCCAAGACCCAAGACACAATTCTAACCAGATGAAAAAGTATTCCAAATAAGTAGATACCTGTAGGTAACATCTTTATAGCGAAGCCAATTTCCATATCTGAGCCACGTTCGTAGCATTGTATACACAATCCAAATACAGCTTGCCCGGCGTATGAATGGCAATCGACGTTACCCTCTCAAATCTTATGAACTGACTTACCGCCGTACTCAGAGACGTCTTAGAGAAAATTACCTCGTTCTGTTTTAAAACTTATGTACCTATGTAAAATCACTACTAGGGAAGGAATGACTTAATCGGTCGGAAAAAGGGGTAGGCTCGATCGATTTTTCTCCTTGAGAATTATTCACACAGTCAAGGTACATCTATTGTAAATAAATACTCTTTAATTCAAATTCTAATTAAAAATCTGGATATTGAGATGACACGCGCCAAACTGTTTCTTATTGAAATCCAGTTATTAATGCTTGATCAATTTTTTTAAAGTGATCTTATTTTTAACCATGAACCAAAATATGAGGGCGTTACAAATTTATTTTTGCCTGGATTTGTCTGTGTGTCAGACTGCCTGTGACATCGCAGCGCCGGAACGAATGGACGGAACTGATCCAAATAATAGTGATACGCGTCGGGATATTTATGACGAAGTAATAAATAGTCGTGCTATTAAAACGATGTATTTAAATGAGTTTTGCCGACGTCTGCTGTAACTATTATTTTACTTCGTCGCCTAAAACACAAAACGCGTGGCTCAAAATTAAAATAATCCAAAATCCATACATGATGGATGAGAATGCTTCTTAGGTAGCGTTCTAGCGCCACCTGGCGTCCTCAATCAAATAGTAACAAGCTGTCCTTATGATAACTAGTACATAAATAACAACCCCCGATATGATGGGACCCTTTATTTCACAGCTGTTATCTGTTAAACGCAAAGAAAGCTAGTTTAAGCCACGATTAAACTAGCTTTCTTTTAAATAATACCGCGACAAAATTGGTCCATCCGTTTAGTCGTTTCACTACATGCCACTTACAGATACACAGATGCATAGACACACACACGCAGACACACATACAGAGATATAGACGTTAACTTATAACACTCCTCTTTTTGTCGCAGGTTAACATAATTGACTTTTCACGTCTTATTTAAATAATTATTAACTGCCTAAATACATTTGATTCGAACAAATCAAATTATTATTGTTTTCTTTTTACTTGAATAATTACCGTTATTTATCACATGCTTTTTCCAGTCAAAATTAGAAATGGATTTTTTTTTATTACCTACTGCGGTAAATTAGACTCAAAAGTAGGAGTGAAGGTACAAAATTCGCACACAGTTCAAAATTGGTAGCATTGTTCAAAACATTATGAAATCATTCCTCACTGATAAAAAAACGGACGGTTAAAGGTCACAAAAACGCTTTCACGATTTTCAGCAAAACGGTAAGTTTTATCATAAACTAAGTAAATACAAAAATTGTACATTAGATCTGATAATTATCTATTAAAAAAACCAAAAACTTTTTCCTAAGTGCCACCGTTTCTGAGTACCTATAAAGATTCAAACAGTTGGAAGAGTTGTAATCGTGATAATTATGCACACGTTTCCACGCCGCCTTTGAGGTAGTGTACTTGGCGCGTTTTTTTTAACGTGGTTTCCCCGGTAGGCCTATTCCACGGATCTTTCGTGATTCTGTTAATTTGAAACTATTGAATAATAAAATATGAGAATTGTTTAGATTTCATTTATGATGGTGTTTTGAATAATCCTACCAACTTTAAGCTGGGTGCGAATTTTTATACCGTCATCGGATGTCTAAATTGACCGGACTATTATTCCATAAATAATTAATAACAAGAATTAGATTATTTCGACAAATTAAAGTATTATCTTCATAATTAAAAAAGAAGAATTATACGTGTAGCTATAAGTTACGTATTGATTAATGTATCATAAAAAATCTTACCTAAGGTCTCTCGGGTCTTGTAAGATACGGCTCAAACTGGCCGCCCCCGAGCTGATCGCAGATGTTAGCGCGACGCAAGGTTTCTGCATGGAGACGAGGCATCATAGTGTTATCTACATTGATACTACTTCTCAGAGTGTCAAATGCACTACATATCCTACGCCGCATTTCGTCTGCAGTGTCACACTCGGCCTCAAACACCCTTTCTTTTACGTAACCCCATAAGAAGAAGTCTAGTGGAGTTAGGTCGGGCGAACGAGCAGGCCAGGCGTGAGGACCATATCTTCCAATCCAGCGGTTCGGGAATGTGTTATTGAGGTGTTCTCTCACTGTACGTATGGTGTGCGGAGGAGCTCCGTCATGCATAAACCAAATTGTGGGCAGTTGTGCAAGAGGCACGTCCTCCATGTCGTCCCACTCGGCTTCTAGCTCATCGCGTAAATACCTTAATTCCCTATGCAGGTCTCGTTGTAAAAAATCCAGATATCTTTGCCCGTTCATACGTTCAGGCAAAAAAACTGGTCCTAGAATTTTGTTTTTGTAAATACCAGCCCACACATTCACGGACCAGCGGGTTTGATGCCCTGTTTGCTGAACTACGCGCGGATTTGCATGGGCCCAAAAATGAGAGTTGCGCCGGTTCCACATTCCATTTCTGGTAAAGGTCGACTCATCAGTCCAAATGATATGAGAAACAAAATTAAAATGTGCGTATCGACGTTGCTGGTCTGCCAGCCACCTGCAGTAATCGCGTCTGCGATCCCGGTCTCCAGGCACAAGTGCGTGCACTTTGTGAATCCGGTACGCGCGTTGCCTGTCTCTGCGGAGAACTTTATGAACAGTCCAGTGTGATACTCGTATACCGCGACGCCTTAATAAGCGCGCTGCAGTGCGAGTGCCAATTCGTGGGTTGCGTCGAACTACATCCAAAATGCTGTTTACGGCTCGCACGTTAATTGATCTGCCGGTGCCTTCTTCTTGTGGGACAATAGGCACATTATCAAGTACCCGTTGATACGCGCGAGTTATGACGCGGGGGTCTACCGGAGGCCTTGCGTTGGGATACCTTTGAACGTAAATTCGCAAGGCCTCGCTAGCGTTTCCCAAGGCCTCCCCGTAACACAACAACATCTGACCATATTCCCTTGCACTAAACAGATTACTCATTATTATAACAAAATAAGAACAGAGATTTTTTTTAATACACGTAACCGTTGCAACACAACGAACTTTAATGTAACGTACAAAAGAATATAATTCACTCTGTGTCATGTAAAAAACGAAATGTGGGTACAATTATGTTCGGTATGATGATAATTTAGTGGGTACTTAGATGCTAAGTCGGTAATAAACATTTTCTTAATGCATTTACTCATAAAGTAGTTGCAAGTTTTTTAGGGTTCAGTAGTCAAACTAACGGCTTCGGAACCCTACACTGAGTATGGCCCGACATGCTATTGCCTGGTTTTTTTGTTTATGTATAACCGATGTTTACTTTAAAATAACTAGTAAGGATTTAATGTATAGAAATTTCCTTTGAAAAGTACTTCATAAAATGTAAACTTTATTAAGTTTATAATTTTATCTAAACATCATAATTAAGTTGATTGAGTACCAATCGTTTAACAATATTTTTTAATGATTCTTCCTGAAGTTACAAGAAGACTGTAGGAAAAGTACTTTATTTTTATTACCATCTTTTAGCAAAAACTTGCAGCAATGTCAAACGGCTAAATAAGGGGCTCAAACGGCACGGGTCAGAAAACGCCGCCTAACAAAAGTACCAACGGCCTGTGTTACCACAACTTTTACAACGATAACCTGCATACATCAATATTTTAATAACAAAATGGAGGGTGTCTTAAATTCAACATACCTGTCACAACCTC
Organism: Acleris holmiana; assembly: GCA_949316455.1. Lineage (NCBI taxonomy): Eukaryota > Metazoa > Arthropoda > Insecta > Lepidoptera > Tortricidae > Acleris > Acleris holmiana. The sequence goes on from OX438767.1 coordinate 4,143,091, forward strand.
ACAACTATACGATCTCAGATATAAAGAACAGTTTGTAAACAATCTTGAGAGCACTGATGGTATGAATGTTTTCATAAAATTAGACACTTTAGTTTTCGCTTAATTAAATAGTGCAATTATGTGTGTAAAGAGTCACGAGAGTGTGTACGTGTTTTTATTTTGTGTTAGCACCATACATTTTAAACCAGTAGAACTTAGTTTACAGTAAGGTTGACTGTTCCTATTTCATTCATCACTGCTTTTTATACGTAATTAAACAGTCAAATGACTGGTGGATTCGAAACATTCGTAAGTGGCAATTAAGTGTAGGTAGTATGTTCGTACTAATAGCAAAGTGCGGAAACGTCCTTAACATCCTGTTAGAAACGGGTTAATATCACATTTTACATTGGAAGAAAATACCCGACTTATTTAGCAATAGACAAGGTAATTTCTACAAGCAGCAGTAAGTTAGTTAACCATTCGAAATTATTTAATTGTATTTAACTCACGTTTTATTATCCTCACTTTAACTCGGAAAACAAATCTACAAAGTCACTTAACGTCCATAATACTAATCGGATTGACTTTCATTTTTGTATAGCTACTTTGATTTTGCTGATAATGCAACATGGTGCTCGTACCATTGAGTTTAAAATTCAGTGTAGGTACATAAAATAGAAAGAGTAACGGTAACCAACGAACTCGTGGCTTTGCACGACGTAGTTCTTATGCGTTTAGACCCAATGAACTTGTTTTGTCTAGATTTTCACAAAGAATCAAAGATAATACGTGGACACCTTGATCGATCACTGGGTCAAAACCATACCCTTCCAATCCGTGGTGTGAACCCAACGTTAGGGAAACAATGGTCCGTTAAAACAAGTACATCAGAACGAATTGTTGAGGCTCGTAAAAGTTCGTTCAGAATTCTTATCAATGTGTTGCAATTGAATTCCGGAAGTATCAATTGCCACCACAAGGCAAATCGTAGCTTCATGAAGGCACGATTTTCGTGATATGTAAAAAAGCAACAAACACTCAGATCCGAAATATCGCCCATGGATCCATGTAATTTACAAGTCAAAGTTTGTGGAGCACCTTACAACTGTAAAATTTACCGAAGTAAACAGTAAGCTTAGTCCTTTCCCAGGATAAACTCTATCTCCTTGCCAAATTTTATCAAGATGACTGTGTGTTCCTTGTTACCTGTCCAGACTTGTTGGATTTTTTGTAACCCCAGCTGATTTAATTTTCAGAGCCGGAAATTACTTAAAAAAATCTTAACATTACATTTCATACCCTTAATATTATTGATAACTAGCTTCTGCCGGGGAAATTTATTTTTTTTCAGTATAAAAAGCAGCCTAAATTATGCGTTAATGCAGGGTATAAGCTATTTTCATTATAAGTTTCATCCAAATCCGTCCGGCCGTTGCAGCGTGAAGGAGTAACAAGCATCCCACCTCCATCCATACAAACTCTCGCGTTTATAATATTAATAGGATAGTAGAATAAAAACTGAAACAAATTGAAACTGAAAAAAAAACACTATCCTTAACCAAAAGGAGAAGAAAGGAAAAAGAACATAACAAAATAATGCTTAGCAATGGTGATTTAACCTAACCTAAAACTAGCCCTATTCATTTCCGTACGATTTCTAATACCATCTTTATTAACAACTGTTGTGGTGTACATACCTACACTGGTGCTTCATGTTTCTTGACCAGGTGCACTATCTTTCTGTTTATACATAAGTAGCTATTTCCCGCGACTCAGTTCGCGTAGAAAAATGAAACATAGTCTACATTACTCTGTAAAAATGTTGCATTCTACTAGTGCATGATTTTTTTAACTCGGTAGTTTTGAGTTTATGTTACAAACATACAAATCTATGCTCTTTATAATATTATTAGCTGTTGCTCGCGACTCCGTCCACGTAGAAAAATGAAACATAGCCTATATCTGGAATAATGTAGCATTCAAATCAGTAGTTTTCGAGTTTATTCGTTTCATACACACATACGTACAAATCTTTCCTCTTTATAATATTAGTATAGATAGTGTATTTTATCCATCTTCAAAGACCTGGAAAATTACCGCATATTCATCGTTTATAGGATTGGTAAAAAAATATAGAAAAGGAACCCTTATCTGAGACTTCGGTGTCTGTCCGTCTGTCTGTATGTCACAGCAGTTTTATCTGAGTTTGTAGTAGAAAAAAAAAAATCTATAAATTATGAAAAAGGGTCAAAGCATGTGGGTTGAGAATGAAAGTGATTATAGCAAACGTAGTGTCATATTTCTTACCTACTAGGCAGACCCAACCCTGTCATTATTATAATTCTCATTTTTGAAATATTTCTTTTTAATTTTCCTTATTTATTTCATATGAAAGGGCTCAATCTGCACATTTCAAAACTGTTTTAGTTAGCAAAGAGCTCAAAGAGCTATACTGTCACTATGTAGGTACTTCGTTTATAATATTTGGACAGTACGTGTGTATAAAATTTTATGTCACTATTTTTTAAGAACAGGCAATTCGGCACGTATGTTGCGTGTGTGACGTAGAGATCGTTTTAGATTTTTACACGTGTCGTTGTAAATATCGAAAATTGTACGTTATTCGTAAGCCTAACTCCTTGTTTTTATTACGGAACATCTGCACCTCCTAAAATATTGTTTATTTACTAAAGTAAAAATATGGGTACTTCTTGATTTACCTTATCTTGGATATTTATGAGCCAAAGAATCTTAAAAAATCCTGATTCGAGTTAATTATTTATTGTACGTGAAAAATAAAATGAAGTTATCAAATTTAAAAGTTTTGGAAAAAAATATTCTACTTCCTTATCTTAAATTAACTTTTAGAAAATACTTATTTTATGTTATGAACTAAATAGATACGGAACTCTCGGTTCGCGAGTCCGACACGCAATTGGTTGGTTTTTTTTTACTTGTAATCTGTAACACCTGTTTTGTCAGTAAAATTGCATTTGAATGTGATGAGAAAATAATTGGGAAGGTCAGACAAGTGAATTTCAGCTCCTAATAAATTAATTACGTTATTAATTGTTTACAAACTGCATTCAACGTTCAATTATACTAGGGGCCTGTTTCACATCCGACACGTAAATTTGTGTGTGAAATAAAGGGCTTATTCCATTATGCTCTCACTCTCATGATCCCACTGCTTACAAATTGTATGAGTAATAATTATGAGTTTTTTTTATTTCTTTTTTACTACGATCTGTCATCTTTCTGGGACATTTAATAGTAGTTTGGGGTTTGATTAAATGGCTTGCTTGGTATGCGACCTGTGTCGCATCCTCATTTTCCAACATCTATTTCAGTATGTCCTGGGGCATTTTCCGTTTTAGCCTGCGAGCTGATTGATTTTCGTCCATCAGGGATTTTGACGAGGTCTTTGGGTGGCTTAATATCCTTTTTTTGTAGGCCCTAGTATGCCGTTTTAGTATAGTGAGTCTAGTAATTGTGAGATAGCCATCTCTTTGTCTTTTTTTCAAGTGTAAGGAAGGGAAAGGGCCAAATTTATTTGACAGATATGCTTTACTTGGTCATTGTGAAACAGGCGGTAAATAGTAATCACTGATTACTAACCAGTGAGTGACAAAAACTATGTGAAAGTGTTATCATTGCACTACAACTGCGGTAATTATTGTATTAAATGTTTCCAAATAACCTGATTTCTTTTTACTTATATCATTATGTTGTTTACCTTTTATCAATATGTTGTATACCTAAACACTGTGAGTTATGCCTAAATTGTAAAGTAATCTATACCGTCTGATCTGCCTGCTAAATTGTGTTACCCTAAACTGAGTGCGGAAAGGGGGAGACTGAAAATCTCGAGCACTCGCCCGCGCTCGCACCACAAGCTGAGCCTGTGCCTTTTGTCACACTGTTTTATTTTATAAAAAAATCGTTTGTACTTTTCTGATTTTGGGTGACAATAGGAAATATTTGTTATTCGAATTCTGATTTTAAAAAAATATGTTAATATTTAAACCCATTTCTTGAATAGAAAGTGTAGTACTTTTTCGATAATTTGAAAAAAAAATAATCAATGCAATTCCAATAATAGAAACCATATAAATGTACTTTTATAGATTTTTTCCTAAACTCTTCACATGTATCTTTTTGTAGATAATTCTTTTAAACAACTTTAAATAAAAAAACGTCTTTGACAAGAGCGTAACCATCAGCCCTAGCCGAGGTGCAAACTGCAAACGCTACTAACGTCTTTCTTTTCTATCACTAACAATGTATGGGATGACACTCTCGTGCGTTACGATAAACTATGTGGTCAACTGTCGTTCCGTACATTATGAGCGATAGAAAAGAAAAACGTTAGGAGCGTTTGCACCTTGGCTAGGGCTCATGTCACTATAATCGCTGGCCTCTACAAACCGTTTAGTAGGATTGTAAACAAGGTAATGCATACTCACATTTCGCTTTTTCGTTCGGACGATTTCAAGACGCGGGTCATGTCTTTCATATGGGACACTTACTCGCGGAGCCTGAACTGATGATACCACGATAATTTGATATACTTAAGATAATTATTAAACATTTCTGAAATCACAGGCATGGTGACGTACTGACAAACAGAACAGCAGGTCAATTACGTATTTTTGAAGTCCGTTCTAAATTTATACTGATTTTGTTGTCCATCTGTCTTTCCGTCAAGACAGATATTGTGCTAAAATTTGAAACAAGTCTAGTGTTATAGTGTTACAGTGAAAAGATATTGCTTCAACTCAAACCTATCATGTGAGGTAAATTACGTGTCGATCACGTGACACGAAAAGTCAAGTGATCTACCAGTGAGGCGATTGGTTTAAAAACAAAACGAATAGAAACGCTAGTTACCGTACGCATCTTGGCTACGGTCTTGGTTTCTTATGAAACGGAGAAGGCAGGTCATCTGTAAGATAAGCGGAACATGACATTTTGCAATGTCAAGGCTGCAATCCCAAGACTGCAACTGCGTTGCCAACCCTAATAATTACACCGCTTGTCTCGTCCTTCCCACACTGGAACACAACAACGCGAAAACTGCTGCTTGGCAGTTTGATAAAGACTTAAGAGGATTTTAAATCGACGCTCAAACCGCGTAGCTTAGAAGGAAAACGTACAAACCTGGTTTTCCATAATATCTACAACATATTCAAAAATCGTTAAAATCGGACTAGATTTAAGGGGAAAGAAACGATATCGCTTTTTGTATGAAAATTTTCAGCTTCACAATCCGTTGATACTTTATATTTTTAATTTATTTTTTACTATGGATGTGAGAAACAATTATTTTAATTGCTCGTAAGGTCTGTTTTATAATGTCAACATTAGGTGCGATCACCGAATAATAATGATAATGAATAATAATAATGTAGATGTTGAACCATCTAATTACGAGCACGGCAGTTGCAATGAATTGCCGTACTCTTAATTTAATGGTCTGTTTGAAATTTATTATGACAAGAAGTACTAGTATTAAGTGCTCAACATTTCTTAAAAACATTAGTCGTGTCCTCTATCGATCGAGACCAAACTAACGAATTCAAGCTCAGTGGGTGTACGTTAAGAACAGCGGAAATCCTGTTGCCACTGCTACATTAAGACCACATCATGAGATCAGTTCTGTCACAATAATATTTTATTGATATTAACTATTATGATGATCGTAACACGTTCAAAATTGTTTCGCAAGATGTGACGCAAACATACATACTAACATACAAATAAAGCAAAATTGGGTGTGTAAAAATACGACTGTATACGTAATGTCATAATTATTCTACTTATATCATACTAATGTTATTTAAATGTGAAAGGGTTGATGGATGGATGGATGTTTGTTGTTCAATTACGCCTGAACGGCTAAATGGATCTGGATGAAATTTGGCACACAGATAGATTATAGTCTGCAATAGAACATAGGCTAATTTGTATCCTCAAAAATAGGACGGTTTCCGAGGGAGTATTGAGATCGATGGGGACAGAGTCGCGCGCAAAATTATGTGTAGCTTAAAAATCATGATGCTTCCGTTTTCTTACCTCGCGCCGTCGGAGGACGAGGAATGAGTGGTCTTTTATCGTAAGGTTAACTGTTGGGGAATTATTTATAAATAAATCAATATTTAAAAATTCAAGATGGCGTCTCACGCCTCCCAAAGTTAAAAGCTTGATTTTTATTAGGACCTCATGCTACGATAACATCCATCAAAAATATTCTATGCTCCACCTTTGGGACTAAATATCGCAATAGTTTAAAACAATTTAATTATAGTTATTTATGTGACTGGTACATAATTGATGTAAATGTGAAACTGATAATGTGTGGTGAGCGACAGATTTAACTGCCGTACGAATATTGCGTGGAGATGGTGTAGGCCGCAGAAACCTGTGTGTGGGCGCTTTGCTCTTCGATCAGCAAATGTGATGCATTCCCGATCCCGTTTATACTCCCAGTGCCAATATGAGCTTATCGCCTACCTAAGAGTGAACTTCTATGTTACGTTACGTTCCTTCTTATAGTCATAGGATAGCATAAGATCATAGCATAAAACGAATCTAGTAATTGTAATTGGTTTTACCTCTATTGCAATCGTGGACGACTCGCCTGCCTGTACCTACTATCAAGTGAACTAGTACCTTTTTCATCGCGAACAGAGACCTCTCGATTTCCCCCCGAACACTGTAACCCCGGACCGATCTGCTCATTATCGAACTTAAATTTGTCTTCGCCTCGTCTACTCTTTTAGAAAAAATCATAAAAATGGGATCAACAAAACTCAGGTAATTGACAAACACTCATACCAACATACGAGTGTCCACTGAATGAACTGTGGACCCTACTTCGTTCGGGCGATAAGAGATATTATGACGGTAATCACATACACACACACACATAATAACATCATGCCTTCATTCCCAAAGTGGAGTTGGCAGAGCTACAGAAATATCAACAACTCTAAAAAGACTTGTTGATAGTCCTGTAAATAAACTAAATTATTAATTTACTAAATTAAAGTTGTTTAAAGGACCTCTGCGTGTTGGGTTCGGCTTCATGTACGTCTTCCAAAGGTGCCGGACTTCCATAGTTCGTGTTAGGTAAAGACATACAAAAAAGATATACCACCACCACCAAATGGCAGCGTTCGCATTGTTGTGTTTCGGTGTGGGGATAAGACAACCGATGAAATTACTGGCATAGAGGCATTCCATCTTAGTCCTCAGGGTTGGCAACGCATTTGAGTTCTTAGGATTGCAGTCTTAACATTATAGTCTTGATAGATTTGAAATGTCTACGGGTCTCAGATTCCTCTTACTATCAGGTGGCCTAAGTGCTCGTGTGCCTTCTACTTGACATATTTTTGTTAAAAATCACGTTACACCAAAAATACATTGTTATAGACTTAGATAATTATTATGTACATGTACATACATACATTAACACCACGCGTTCATTCCCAGAGTGGGGTAGGCAGAGCTAGAGAATTACCAACAACTCTAGAAATACTTGTTTATAAGTCTATAACCACATTTTGCACAATCAGACAAGGAAGTTAAAGAGCTATTTGTCAAAAAAAATCTTGACTGCTCTTGAGATAGTTCATTCGGTTTACCATTGAATTGCCGACAAACTTTTAATCGAATATTATTTCAAAGACAACGTTTCAAGTATTTTCATTTCATCGACAACTCATTGCGTCGAGGACTCAATACTAGGTAATTTGAAACGAGGTCTTTTAATTGGTAGTTGACTTATTTCAATCAAATTCATGTCATGACTAATCATTTCGGGTTTATTTATTTGATTTTTTTTACTTGTAATAATATTTATTCCGCATAAAATTATTTCAATTGGTAATATTTTGCTATCAAAACTAAACGCAAGCACTCTGTGTGATCATAGCTATGTGTGTTATGATTGACCATTGATATAATTTAATAATAGTAATGTGTCATGCTATCTGTCAACAGTTCGTTTTCTTGGGGGTCGCAGTTCTAACCTAACCTAACCCACTTCTGTCAACAGTTCGTTTTCTTGGGGGCCGCAGTTCTAACCTAACCTAACCCACTTCTGTCAACAGTTCGTTTTCTTGGGGGTCGCAGTTCTAACCTAACCTAACCCACTTCTGTCAACAGTTCGTTTTCTTGGGGGTCGCAGTTCTAACCTAACCTAACCCACTTCTGTCAACAGTTCATTTTCTTGGGGGTCGCAGTTCTAACCGAACCTAACCCACTTCTGTCAACAGTTCGTTTTCTTGGGGGTCGCAGTTCTAACCTAACCTAACCCACTTCTGTCAACAGTTCGTTTTCTTGGGGGTCGCAGTTCTAACCTAACCTAACCCACTTCTGTCAACAGTTCATTTTCTTGGGGGTCGCAGTTCTAACCGAACCTAACCCACTTCTGTCAACAGTTCGTTTTCTTGGGGGTCGCAGTTCTAACCTAACCTAACCCACTTCTGTCAACAGTTCGTTTTCTTGGGGGCCGCAGTTCTAACCTAACCTAACCCACTTCTGTCAACAGTTCGTTTTCTTGGGGGTCGCAGTTCTAACCTAACCTACTTTGAAAGCCTCATAGGACATATAAAAATGTATTGAAGTAATACGTCGAAGAAATGAATTGCAATGTTTTGCAGCTGTACCAATTAAGATAATTTGCAACAAATCAGCGATTAAGTAGTATTCGTTGATTAGTATTTCCACGTAGTAAGATAAATTTAAATAAATAGTATTTGAAATAAAATTACGCCAAACAATATTACTAGTACTAAAGTTTCGATGAATCGTTGTCGATGAAATAATATTCAATGAAAAGGTTGTCGACAAAACCAGGGTTCACCAATTCATTCATAGCATCTATTATAATAAATATTGTCTACGTTCACATCGGTTTCATAGTCTTCAATTATTCGTCTCACGGTACTGTTTACCACCATTCCCAGTCTGTTAGTGACATGTGCATAAGCTTCCTGCAGTAATTTTAACATTTTTGATGTGGTGAATGGAGGTTCTGTATTGTGTCTTGCTGCAAATCCCTTGACTTGTGCCCATATCAACTCAATTGCGTTGTATTCACAATGATAGGGTGGTAAAGGTATGACTTGGTGCCCATATTCGGCCGCGAGCTCATCGATAACGTACCGCTTTTTATGTGGTTTATTTACTTTTCGTAAATGTACCAACTCCGTCTTGAACATCTTCATGTTTGCATCTACGCCAGATCGTTGTAGCCATGAAGCGATTTCAGCTTACTCTCAGACTTTGCCGGTGGCTTATCGATTTGCATCGAGTGATATGGGGCGTTGTCCGTAATTATAACGGATGGTTCAGGAAGGCAACATAACATGGAAGAAAACCAGTAAGTGAAATTTTATCCCTTCATTTTTTCGTGATAGTCTCCTGTTTTTTTATGCGAAACCCAGCAAGGCATCTTTGAAGAACCCGTTCGCAGTGCCGGCGTGACAAATTATAAGCCTGGCTCTTTTTCCAGATGGATCTTTAGACGTAGACGCAGCGTAATTATCGGTCCAAGAACGGCTAACTGTATGATTGGCATTAAGCCATGTCTCATCCAATAAAACCACATTCTGCCAATATTTTATTTGTTTTGCTTGGACTAAAAAAGTATACCTTGCCATCACAATATCGTACCTTTCCATTAATATTTTGCGTTTATTAGCCTTCGTGTATCGAAATCCAATTTCATTTAAAACTGTTCCTAAAAAACTTTTTTTGCCGAAAAACAAGCCGGCTTCTTTCAGGGATTCTACTAACTTCCTCCTCGTTGGATATTCTTTGCGTAAATAATAACCGTAGACATTATCTTCGAATAGCATCGGAATCAAAACTATCAATGCTCACAATTTATTTTGATCGTTTTTTTTTCCTATTTGGAGTCTGAAGAACATTATCTTGCCATTGTCATTGCCAGTGTCACCATATTTTTCTTTACTTATCCTGTAGCCCTAGCCAAGATGCAAACGCTTCTAACGTTTTTCTTTTCTATCGCTCAAAAGGTATGGGATGACATTCTCGTGCGTTTCGATAAACCGCGTCGTCGACTGTCATCCCATACATTTTGAACGATAGAAAAAAAAACGTTAGGAGCGTTTGCATCTTGGCTAGGGCCCCTGATGACAGTTCGCTTTCTAATATCGAATGCATCAGCTACACGATCAAGCACTTGTGTCAATGGTAACAATGGCCCGCTATTTTGAGCCTCACGTTCAAAATAATTACGTAGCCGAAGAACGAACTCACGCGTTTGACTGTTTAAAACAGTATTTTTCGTATGTTTGGGTATAGTGACAAGATCCTCATCAGTAGACCTCGTTATCTCAAGGCAGGCATTACATCAAAATAGGGAAACATATGGGTAAATAGCACAGTTTGATATTAATTGTAAGTAAAATCATTGTTTTTTCAAAAATTACAATCACATATTACAAGAACATAAATACGATCATACAATCACATTTACTATTTAAGTTTTTAACTTTCATTTCAACCCTTTCACTTAAACATTCACACATAAAGTTATAGTTCTATCTAATAATATTTCGAGATCATTTCGATATTTATAGGTATAGACCTCCTTGGTCAAGGGTGACCCCGCTAACTAAGACTTATTTATTTGCTATGGAAATTCATAATGACAAAGTACATCAATACTCACAGTATGTGAATTTACGGTTCGCGTGATTTTGATTTGTTATAATGGAAAAATTAAAGACAACCTTGTCTATTTTGATTATTTGATAAAAATTTAGAGTAAGCTGTTTTGTTAATAGTGAAATTTACGAATGATTCCAAAAAAATATGACATAACCATCTTAATTAAAAAAGACACAATGAGTTTGAAAGCGGCAAATCATATCCAGAGCAGTTTCATTTCATCATCATCATCATCATATCAGCCGAAAGACGTCCACTGCTGGACATAGGCCTCCCCCAAGGCTCTCCACTTAGACCGGTCCTGTGCCTTCCGCATCCATCGCGATCCCGCCATCCTTACGAGGTCGTCGCTCCATCTTGTTGGAGGCCTACCAACAGCTCGTCTCCCGGTCCGTGGACGCCACTCGAGAACTTTCTGGCCCCATCGGCCATCAGTTCTGCGAGCAATGTGACCCGCCCACTGCCACTTAAGTTTCGCTATTCTTCGGGCTATGTCGGTAACCTTAGTTCTACTGCGGATATCATCATTTCTGATTCTATCCCGCAGAGAAACCCCGAGCATAGCTCTCTCCATAGCCCTCTGAGTGACTCTGAGCTTTCTTATGGCAGTTTCATTTGGACCTAACAAAATGTATGATATCGTCGTCTGTTTGTTATCAGATTCCCAATTGTACCAACGTGAAAAGGGTAGGTTCATTTTATTGTTTTTCAAATGTGCCATTTCTCTCATACTGCTAATAAACTTAAAATAAGTATAAAATATTTCCAATTGGCCACATACTCCCCTATTTTGACACTTGTGACATTTCACTGCTCTGAGATAACGAGGTGTACCCATCAGAAGCGTAAACGGAGGTAAGACGAGGGCGAAGTGGAGACAGGGCACGAAGAGGATCTGAAGAGCTGCAGCGGTAATGAGATCTGGTTCCTGTGTAAGTGGAGGGGGAGGACGGCAGGTATGTGGAAACGCAGATAGCGGGATCACTGTTAGTTTGTGAGTAATAAGCAGACAGGCCAACTCGCCTTAACAGTTATGCCAACTTGACTCAAAGGGTTAGGCTAACTCGTAGTAATATCAGTTAGTTTACTTTCAATGTTTACTTCTTGAAGCTGTAGTAGGAATAACCGTGTATTTTAGATGTATGGGCTTTTATAGTCTCCAGGGCGACGATGCGAAATTTTCATAATCATTTGAATATGGAAACGTTTTATTGTGTGCCAATAGAGTTTGTGGATCAAACTCTCGAAATAAACTTTATGGCAAAAAAAAGATGACATGGTCAGAAATTTGAAATATTGAGTCAAAATGTACAATATGTGAAATTATTGATAAATGAGTGAATAAATAATCATAAAACCACTGTAATTCAGAACTAGAACGCGAGTTTGCCAGCGGCGGTAACGTGAAAGTGTAGTGACTTGATTGTCATACGTTATTGAACCAGTCAGCGGTCCTTTGTTATCAATGTTATCATCACGCGAATTGTTTTATTGAGATGTTTTTTGTTAGTTATAATTAAAACTATGAACCCTAGAGTGCGAGCAAATAAAAACAACCTCAATATGAAGCTAGTTACGAAATGCGTTTCGGTAAATTATAGCCCCAGCAGTATATCACTATTCCGGTACCTACAGCAATGAAGTTTGACATCTGTTTCTTTGTACTTGCTGTCAATATTTAGGGATCTTCATGAGCAAACAAACGTCAAAGGTGCCATCACTCGATGTTTCTACTTTAGCCAAATCAAGCCAAAATAAAGTAGGTAGTCTCACTTTGGCGTCAAATCAGTGTCAAAATTCTTTTTTGCAAACACTCTTTGATGTAAAGATCGGTAGTCATCGTGGAAATAGTTATGAACGCGAACGAACGTACGTAGGTGACGTAGGTCTTGAATAATGCACTGTTCATTTTTAAGGGGAAAGAAACGATATCGCTTTTTGTATGAAAATTTTCAGCTTCACAATCCGTTGATACTTTATATTTTTAATTTATTTTTTACTATGGATGTGAGAAACAATTATTTTAATTGCTCGTAAGGTCTGTTTTATAATGTCAACATTAGGTGCGATCACCG